>JAOXNZ010000044.1:30333700-30345995 GCA_028566095.1 Kryptolebias brasiliensis | reverse complement strand
AACAGAGTTTGGAGTGTTTTTTTTTTAATTGAGAAAGCTCCTCGGATGAAAAGCGAAATGTTTTCAACTACAGAATAGAAGTCCAGTTGTTTTTGTTTGTAACCTTTTTTTTGGATTTACCATGTCCTGGATGGTGGAACAGTGGCGTAGTGGTTAGAGGTGTCGCCTCCCAGCAAGAAGGTTGCAGGGTCGCAGGCCTGGGGCCTTTCTGGGTGGAGTTTACATGTTCTCCCTGTGCACATGTGGGTTTACTCCAGCTACTCCGGTTTCCTCCAACAGACCAAAAACATACATGTTAGGTTAATTAATTAATTAACCTAATTAATTAGGTTAATTAGGTTAACATGCATGTTAATTGGTCCCTGGGTGTGAGTGAGAGTGTGAATGGTTGTTTGTCTCATTTGTCTCCATGTGTCTCGTTTGTCTCTATGCGATGGACTTGCGACCTGTCCAGGGTGTCCCCCGCCTCTCGCAGAGTGACTGCTGGACATAGGCACTGGCTCCCAGCGACCCGGAATGGAAAAAGCGGGTAAAGAAAATGGATGGATGGTAGTGAGAGGAGCGGTTGGGACAAAATATGTGTAGTAGCTGCACCAACCAGAGTGTTGCACTAGTTTATTAGGAGCACTGAAAGCACGGCGTGGGCGTGATGGGGGTCATAGCCAAGGCATGAGGCCAGAGTGACCAGTCCTGCTTTAAATTCTCCATAACCATGACCCACTGATCCACACAAGCCCTGTGTCATGGATACACCATGCTGATAACCCACCATGGCCTCAATACGGAAGCTTCATGCATCCTCAAAACCAAACCATCATGGACCAATCACACTCTATCAAACGTAATGGGGAGCCTACTGTGTTCTTAATATGTGCCTGACACTATCACCAAGACCATCCATATTCAGGCTGATTTGTTAAAGTCATAGCAGGATTATCATCCAATCTGAAGGGGTCCTTAAGGGTTGTGAAGTTTCTACGACAGAATAGGAAACCTTTATTTTTCTAACTGATCGATTTCATCAAATAAAGCCACAAAAATAAACTCAGAAAGACTGATGGCAAAAACGTAGCAAATATAAACTCATCCCAATATTTTGTCAGTTTATGGCTGGCTGATTCAATAAGAAATTAAAAATGTAACAGTTTTACCTTCACAGTTGGAACAAATCATAGAATGCTAACAACAGGTTAGGTATCAGCTGGGCTATAAAACAGCAAAGTACTGGCAAATCATTAGTAGTAAATGTCTTTCTCTTGTTAAATGAACTACAAAACTGCTGAGGAGAATTAGCTGTTGATAACAATGTAAAAGGGCTCCTGGCTTCTCATGTGCAAGGTAGACAAACACAGGATGATTTGAAGTTTAATTTAGATGAAAACCAAATGAGGAGACTGGAATTCTTCTTGTGTTTTTTTGAGGCGATAGTTAAGCCCAACATCCAAATGTCTGCTCTCAAAGACAAAGAGATTCTTTGCAAAACAAGTCTTCTTTGCTCCACAAAAAAGCAAAAGACAAAAATCTGATTATAAACAAGCTCACTGACATGAGAAAACTGTCAATTACATACAAACATGAAAATGCTAAACACAAATTGAAACAACTATGCCAGCTGGGCATAAAGGTGACATTATTGCCACAATAAAACCCATAAGGGCAATCTGAGCGTGATGACTGAGCTGATCTTTTAGTAGTAACTTCTGAAAACAACAACACTGTTGACCATTTCTTCTTAACAAATAACCTGAAACCTTTCCAGCACATGTCTGAAGTGTGAGGCAACAGAAGCCCTGTTCACAAAATGGTTCTGCGATATTTCCACAAAGTCAAGCTTCTTTCTAAGCTTCATCTTTCTTTATGCTTTCCTTCATAAAATCACCAATGGAGCCAGCTACGCATGTTCTGCAACAATGTGAGAGTTTATAAATGAAGCCAGAATTGTGGATCCACAGCAGAACTCAGCAGGATTGAAGTAAAACATGTCTGACACCTACCAATTTAAACCCACCAGCTGGCTGGTTGCACAGACTGCCTGCTGTCGCTACGCCACATCATCAAGTAATAATGCCAGGTTACCCTTTCATTCATCAGCTGTTGCAGCTCTGTCACCGCCTCACTTGGCAGTTGAGAGGTGTGATAGCAGCAGGTTGACTTCAATGCCCCACACCACCTTGGTCCTTCATGAATCTCACTGACAGGAAGAGGGTGTCTCAGGCCTGGCTCAAGTGTTTTGTTAAAGCCAGACTAACAACTTATACAATTGTGGTTGCTGTTATGGTTTCCATCTCAGGCTGTCTGCTCATAAGTGAGCAGGTTTGAAGTAGGTTAGGATGTCCTCATTCCCTCAAAACCTCAAGTTTGTCATGGACGCTGAAACCTTTTTTAAAGATCTCTCCTAAAACCATTCTTGGTGGAATGTTTTCGTAAATATTTCAGTTTTCTCTTCAAAAGCCGACAGACAGCCGTAACCACTGAATGAAAATTTGTTTTGGCAAAATATTCATTATGCTGTGGAGAGGGCCTGAAGAGCTGCATGAAATGCTTAACAACTGTCCTGCTTGTTTTTCACTTCATGATTAGATACTGTGTTTAACTTTTACATTTGAATCAAAGCTGAAAAAAACCTTCTCAAATCATACCACAGTCTGTGCCGTCAATGTTGAAATTACTGTCTAAAGACATGAAACAAGGTTCTTTTCTTAACTTATAATCAAAAGCCAAAGATAGCTAAGCATTCGGTTTTGATTTAATATACAAAATCAAGTTTGTGTTTTAGGAAAACTCTTTAAAATCAAATCAGAATTGGGATTTTAATGAAAGCTGCATGCTACTTTCTGGTACTTTAACACAAACATCCAAACCAACCAAGTTGACATGTTCTGGATCATAGCATAGATTTAAAGCTGAACTGAAATCAAATCTCAAAAAATTGACATTTCATGAATTCTATTTAGTCAAACACATCCACACAACATTGCAAGAACCTGTTTTTCTGACCTAATACTTAAAGAACTTGTTTTTAGTGTTTAAGTCAATAATTTCCAAAGTGGGTGATTTGTGGGGCGGAGTTGCCGTCCTGGGTTCATGACGAGCGCTGTGCCACAGCTGGCCAAGAACGCCGCTAGTGTCCGGTTGTGGAACGATGAGAACCGATTACCCCCAGATCATTGTCATGACATCAGTACACGACACTGCAAATCAACGTAAAGACGGCAGGAGAGAGCTGACGTTGCTAACTTGAAGCTAACCGGCTGCTAACTCGATGCTAACCGGATGCTAACTTTTAAACAACAATTTATGAACTCTCACACCAGAGTAAACTAATCAACAGCAGTTTCAGACTATGACATTTGTTTAATCACACATGGATTGTTTATATTTTTTCCTCACTAACTGCTTTGCTCTGAATCACAAACTGATCTCAGGCTGTCGGCCTGTAAGCAGCTCAGACCTGTTAATGTCAGCGCACGTTCACGTCACGTTTGAAGTAAAACTTCCTGTTTCTCTTCTCCTTCTCTGTGGTGATGTCCTCCTCTCCGTTTGCCTTTCTTTTAAAATTAAAAATAGTTAGGACTGCTGCTGGAAAAAGGCCCTGTTTTTTTGGCGTGAAGCCAGTCCACCACATTAACGAGGGTCGGAGCGGTTCTTCCTTTTGAAGTGATCTGAACCGATTTCTGATAGTTTACGGAGTTTATGGATCCAAATCTGAGGAAGGTTTTTATCTTTCGGGCAGCCAAAAAATGAAACTCCAGTGGTGTTTTCTTTCCGGTTTGAACAATTATTTCCTACAAACTGAATTATATTGTATCGGTATTCATCCACTCACTGATGAATGGCTGAATGCTGTGAACCTCAGCGGCTCAGTGGACGTCACACATCAGGGGGGGTCACGGTAAAAGCCGAAAACACCCGAGTGGTTTCTTCAATGTTTGGTATTATATTATTTTAGGATTTTCTTTCAACTTATGTTGGCTTCACAACACTTTTCAGTTCAGCTATAAACAAAAATACATCTTGATCAGAGTGATTAAGAGCTAGTAGCTTCTTTGTATGTTAATTAGGTCACTGGAGGCATCCTGCAGGGTGTGATCCTTTTTCTGCTTTCTCACTTTCTGATCCTCAGACATGATCCATTAAGTGATGACAAACCAAATAAAGTTAAATTTTTGCCTGATTCCTGTAAAACTGATAAGAAACTCAGCTCTTACCTGGGCATCCAGTGGCGTCACCTGGTTCATCTGATGTCTGACCTTTTCCCACAGCGCCATCGTACAGCAGCAGCTCTGTTCCCGGCCGGATGTCGTGACATGCGCGTAGACACACGTCCACGCACTCGGCCTCACACACCTCTCCACACGCACACAGCACCGCCACGTTCTGCTGGGCCAGGCACTGTGCCTGACAGGCAAATCTGCGGGGGGAAAAAAACCTATAAACGACACAGAATCTGAAAATACGTGATCAGCAGGAAGCTCAGATCGCTTTAAAGCATCTGTGGAATGAAACACAGTCGGAGGTAGCCGGGAACATGACCATAAAAGTCCACATCATGAGTGGTGCAGGCTGTACGACAATCTGGTGAGCTTGTGCAACTACGTGTCTTAGTGGCCCATCACAGGAAACTAACATAATGGTGTAATTTGTTTTCTAGCTTCACTCTGCGGGAGAGAAAACTAGGGCAGTTTTTAATCAGGACACCTCAGACTACACAGCCTGAAGCAAGAGACAATGTTGTCACAGATGGAACCATCAACAGAAAAAAAAAGGAGCAGAGAAAATATACAAACTGCAATGCCAACAAGAAATATCACACTCAAAAATCCACTGAAATCAAAGTATAAGGTCAACAGAAGCATGTGAAGATTAGTAAAACTGTGAAGAACTGAAATACATCCGAAACATTTGTTCACCTTTATAATAATAATAATAATGTGATTTTTTTAAACATGAACTTCAATATTTGCTCATATTTGTACATCAGATATTCATAAGATAAAATAAATTACATGAATGGTCGTAATGTATTAACTGTAAAGACGGTTGCACAGTGCAGTGCCATCATTTTCCAGACTCCAAGCTGATCCAATTTTTAATCGAATCCCTGCAAAGATGCTCCTCTCAGCCTCAGCTGTATGTTGATCGAGTCATATCTCACAGCAGGAACTGTTTTATGTTTCAAACTAAGTGTTTGGCATTAATTAGTATCCCAGATGCCTTCAAGTTTTTCATCTGCCATTTAGCCTCTTTAAAAGGAACAAACAGCCGCTGGGTAGTTTGGCATCAAGGTGTGCACCACACTGAACGTGGAGCAGAGAAAGCAAAAGCGAGAGCTGTCTGAGGAGCTCAGACAGAAAATTATAGATATCCATGTTAAAGGTAAAGGCTACAAGACCATCTCCAAGCAGCTTCATGTTCCTCTGACCACAGCTGTCAAAATGATTAAAAGACAAAGTTCATGAGAGCGTAACCAACCTCCAAGGATGTGGATGCAAGAGGAAATGCGACCGCAGGTTGATCAGACAGATAGTGCAGATGGTAGAAGAAGAGACAAGGAAACCATCCAAAAAGCTGAACTCACCTTTTTACAGTTCTGTGTTGCTGCTTTTACTTCAGCATAATATATAAGTATTTAATCTGACTTCTTTTTGACTTTTTGGGTAATTATGTTGTAAACTTACTTGATACAGATGGATTTTTGGACAGTAGCTTGATTTGCATACATCCCCATCAGTCCCTAAAAAACACAGCACAAACAGACATTTTGTTGCAAACCTAAATGATCATGTTGTCCAAGGACTTTCTGCATTAAAATTATTATTCAGCACAGGAAAACAAAATGCTTTATAATTGCTAGTATTTTCTGTCCATGTTGAAGTCAGACACAGAGGTTGGTTGAAGGTTCAAGGTTCAAGGTCACTTTATTAATACCTGTAGGCAGACTTGTTTTGTTGGGTTTTGTTTGTGCACAGATGGCAGCGTCCTTGGGAAATATGACTGCTACATGTTTTCACATGTGGTGCTCCTCACAGGTTCACCTCATATTTCTCCTTTTAGTACATTTGGTGAAACCCACAAGAACAAGTTCATTATGTTTGTACACAGTAGGGTGAGCGCCTAATAAGGCAGAATGACTCGCAGTTAGTGAGCTCCTTCTGTCTACAAATGACACAAAGCGCCATCAGACTGAGACGCTTAATGAAGAGTTTCAAAGTTGACACAACAAACCGATGTCAATAAGTTAGTCAGACTGGATTCAGACTATTTAACAAGCTGTGCTCTTAATGAAATCAGCACCTTTGCCTCAAAGCACTCACTGTTTTTAATCGTCCACCTCCAAATGGTAAAGGTGGACAATAACGTCTTTGTGTGCATGTGTGTTCATATGTCTGTCTGCCACCAGAATATTCTATGAACCACTGGACAAAGTTTAATGAAACTCTCAGAAAGTAATCACTGGGTACACATCTACAACTGATTAACTTTTGGAGCCAATCCGAGTCAAGATGGCCACCAAGCCAACTGACCTTAGAAAACACAAAATTGACTATACGTCAGTTTTACAGATATCCAAAGAAAATTAGGTGTGTTTGTAGCTGAGAGCAATTTACAATACACACACCAAGTGTTAGTCATTGGAAGAGATATTTGCTAAAAACTTTGCATTAACTCTTGGCGTTCCACCTTGTTTGCCTTTTAAGAAAATATTATATGAGCCACTGGACAAATGTTAATGAAACTTTATTTTCATTAAAATCTGCTATTTTCAGGATTTGGCCAAAACAGCTACAGTTCCATCATTTGTCAACGTGATTTGATCTTAGCCTGAAAACTCTGGAATGAAAGGTGGCGGGTGATATGAATAACCTTTAAGGAATGCTAGGCCTTTATTTATGTCATGCTCATTTTGGTAAGGTGGAACAGCAAGGGTACAGGCTCAAAAAATGCTAAATTTTGATTTAAGGATTTAGGGATTTTGTTCACGAATGAGGGAAAAATGGAGCGGGAGATCAATAGGCGGATTGGTGCAGCGTCTGCAGTGAAGCGGGCGCTGTACCGTTCTGTCGTGGTGAAGAGAGAGCTGAGGCAAAAGGCAAAGCTCTCGATTTACTAGTCCATCTACGTTCCTACCCTCATCTATGGTCATGAGCTTTGGGTAGTGACTTAAAGAATAACATCACAGATACAAGTGGCCAAAATGAGTTTTCTCCACAGGGTGTCTAGGCTCTCCCTTAGAGATAGGGTGAGAAGCTCAGGACTATGTTTTTCGGCTGGCTTGGGAACACCTTGGGATTTCCCCGGAGGAGCTGGCCCAAGTGGCCGGGGAGAGGGAAGTCTGGGTCTCCCTGCTTAGGCTGCTGCCCCTGCGACCCGACGCCAGATAAGCGGAAGAAAATAGATGGATGGATGTATTTTGATTTAGCTTCTCAAAGAAAGACAAGTGTGGGTGCTTAAAGTGAAAGAAAAGCAGTGAAGCATGCAAAATAGTCCCAATTTCTCTTTGGATTTACAAAGGGAGAATTGGTTTTTGGCATAGGGACAATGTTTTCTAAGCTATGGCACATAAGTATCAGCAGCATCAAACACAAACAAAATAAATTGAGCTGAGTGCATTTACAGAGTTGAAGCCATAGAATAAACAACGTAGAAAGATTCAGGAAGAGTAAATTTTAAACCTTTTGGTGTGGTCTGTTATTCACAATGAAATTGTACTCTTTTAGCTGCTCCTTCACAGAATCAATACTAATCGTACTCGTAATTTCTCAGCTGGTGATGCTATGGCACAAAAAGAAAAAATCATCTGACTGAAATTGAGTCAAGCAAAAATACAATGATCCTAAAAACAGCAGCAATTCTCCAGCAGAAAGGCTGAAAAAACCCCCAATAATAACTAAGGTGCTGCAGTGGTTCATCAAAGTCCAGAACCTCAACCTGCTTGAGAAGGTGTGCTGGGACCTTAAGAGAGCTGCACAAAAACAAACGTCTGCAAATCTCAATGAACTGAAGCAACGCTGGAAAGAAGAGTGGGCCAGGCTTCCTCCACAACTCTGTGGGAGACGGATGACGTCATACAGAAAATAATTACTTCAAGTTATTGGTGCTGAAGGTGGTTCTAGAAGCTGTTGAATCATTGTGTGGACCATCAACCATATATTATAACCCTAACCTCGTGTTTCTCTCATCGGTGGCAATTAAAGGCAGCAGAGACAGTTTATACGAGCTGCCATGTTGTATTTTTGGAGTCTGCATGGGAGACTTCCAGTCCTGCCCACTCACCCGCACAGAATTATGGTGTTACATGAGCTTTCTTTAAAGCATAGAATAACTAATTACAGACAAATATATTAGAACAAATGTTGTTTGACATACAGCATGTATATAATGTATACATTAGGGGGTGGGACTTATAACTTGTCCTGGGACTAGACTATGGAGACGTTTTTCTCCTTCTGCCTTCACCTTCTGGGATCCTGCATGAGTTCAAGGGTTTCTGTATATGATTGATTGTGAGAACAGTTTTTCAAACACAGCTTTTCCATTTCAGCTTCCTATTTGTATCATGATGACATGGAGGATTCTGCTGTTTGCTTTTGTACACTTGAAGTTAGATTTGAATAATTTTATAACCTGGTATAAAACAGATGATTTTTATTATGTCCTGATATGTGAAACCCTAGAATTGAAGAGGCGTGGACTTTCTTTTTCCCGTGACTGTAAACATGATAAAATAATGTCTCACTGAGTTGGGTTTTTTTTCTAGTTCCACTTTATTGTAAGGAGCAACAGCTGAGGTACAGTATGGGATCACTACCTTTTATCTGATTATTGGCAGAATTAATCAAAACCCACCAGGTCCATTTTCAGGAAACTTTGTGGAGATTTGAAGAATTAGCAAGAGAGCTCTTTTATACAATGTGTTTTTGTTTTGATGTCATTTTTAATCATCATCCTTTAAGTTGCTCGAGTTACATGTTCTTGGTTTGACATTTGTTGTGAGCTTGCCACTTTGTCTGCTGATTACCAGGTCAAAACGATTCTTGGAGGCACGCTCTGTGTTGCCCTCTCGCCCCAGCAGGGTCCCGGCCTCCAGCGGGCGGCCGACCCACCACAGCCCCAAACTGCCTTCACAGAGCAGCGAAGGACCCAGAGCGAAGCCACAGGGGAGCACCGAGTAGAGAAAGGAGGTGAGACCGGATGGAACAACCGCGAGGAGATGGGCCATTAATCTGGAAAAAAGAAAATAAAAACATAGTTCACAGGTCACAAATATGTGCAGGACTCATCAACTTGGCAGAAGTTGCAAGGAACTTGAATCTACATTGTCCCTGGAGTGGCAATGGTGATTTCTTTCTTTTTTTAATGTTGTTGGCTGCAGAAAAATCAAGACTTCAGCTTTGTAACTTGGCAATACTTTACAAGAATATGTTATTAAGACATACTGACAAGACCTGAGCTGTCTGGAATATTATGAGTTAAGTATAGTTAACAAAACTCTTTGGAGCTTGAAGGATATATTAACAATGAGGATTCTAAAAATTTGTCAGCTTGAATGCTGAGGAAATTCTTATGGGTGTTGTTGTCTTATGAAGCAACCCTGCCATGAAAAGAACCATTTATTTGGTAATTCGATAGCTAAACGACAGGCAAATCTACAGAGACATAAATGCTACAGAGCCCTGGGATCACTGAAAACTGTTCAAACATCAAAACAGATGGAATGACATGTTTTGTTGCAATTCTGACAGAACTTCTTAACTGGTTCAGAAATCATTAAAAAGTGTTTGAACTTATTGCTTAGGCTGATGTTACACGTTCACTGTGCTCAAACCATAAATAAGAGCCCCTGAATTTCTGACTGGTTACATAAACACGCTGGATGCTCAAGTTATCTCAATCTTGTGCGCAAATGATGAGGAAAAACAGTTTATTACAGCAAACTGACAGAGTAACATTATTTCAAAACTTCGCCTTTGAAAATCTTTGTAGAAATATTTAATGCTACGTAATATGCAGAGTGCTGTTAATCTTTGTACTAAAATCTGCATTTATTAAGAGGTGTGCATATTCCTTAGAAGCCGTAAACAGTCTGTCAGAGTCGTAACGCCCAGAAACTTATTAGGTGGTCAACAAAAACTGGTTTCATCTCATGAGACAATCTGTGGACAAGATGAATTCTAATAAATGTTTACAAAAACTTGGCTAAATGTTTTATGTGTTGCCAAATACCGCTGATAACTGAAGGCCTTTTACTTTATTTTATTTTATTTTTTGGCATTTTTGGCAACGGACGGTTAACTGAACAAACCACCGGAGGTCCGTGACTCACTACAGTTTTACTTGTCATTTAAAATATTAAAAGAACTTTGTACATACACTAGACTTGTTCGGCGTCTTGAGTTAAATACAAAGCGTCCTTTTTTATTCTCTTAAAAACTCAGGTATAGCCATCGTTATCCAGAAAGTCAATACATCACCGGAAGTCCGTCCAGAAAACGAGCTCGGTTTCTTTGGTTCCGTTTGCAGAAAATCTGACACTATAAACACTGAAACGAGTAAGTAAGTAAAATACTGCAAGCATTTAATTAAGCTTGAGAAACTTTATTAAACAAATCAGTAGTAATATATTTATAGTTAAATCTGACCTCTAAATAATACTGAAAATAATAAAGAAAAGGCTTTGCCGCAGCTTATATGTTCTACAAAATCTTTTAAATCTAATTTTACAATTATCTCTTAGAACAAAATATTATACCATGTATGTTTTTTAGATTGTATCATATATTATATTGAACAAAAAATTATATTTAATTTATTTAAACTGCAAATCAATTAATGAATTGTACTTTGAATTTATTATAACAAGTATTATAGCTGCCAACCTTTCACGCCTGCTCTGATGATTTACAGCTGCTTACTTTAGGTCCAAACAGTGCAGTTTGGGGTTCACTGTTCTGACTGCAGATATAGAATACCAGCAACTAAAATCGCCATCTAGTGGCAGTTTTCATGAACAGTCAGAGCTGTGATTATTTATTTTTGGACAACATGGTGTTTTTATTATCATGATCAGTTCCACAGATAATTTATCTTGTAGTTTGTGAAAGGAAAACATAATGTTAAAAGGTTTGTGTATGCCGCACCAAAATTCCATACTTTCTCAAAACGTATAGATTTGTCAGCTGGCTAAATTAATCAAATGTCAAATGACATATTCAGACAGAAAATGCACTAAAACCTTATCTCAAACTAGTGCTACTTTCTAAAAAAAATAAAAATTAAAAATAAAAATAGTATTGACATAATCTTGCAGTTGTGAGATAGACAGCAGATTCCTCGAGACCCTGCACAGCAGAGTAAATAAAGAAAATGGATGCATGGATGGATGGATGGATGGATGGATAGATGGATGGATGGATAGATGGATACTGAATGTAAATTAAGCAGACAGTAACAACACCTGTGATGATGCTGGAGCATAAAAAGTGCCTCTTATTATCAACTCTACAATCCACTGTAACAAGGACATATTCACCTAGAAAACTAATGTAGAAACTGTGGAGGATGTCAGTGCAGCTGATGCCTGAAATTCCAACATCTATCAATGATCTACAAAAAAAAAGATAGTAATTTAGGATTTACTTTTGTAAAGATCAGTGACAAAATGCTTACATTAGAAGAACTGTAAAGATTGTGAAAATAAGAAGAGTTTCCAAAAATGTAGGAAAGTTTAGACAGCTGAAATGTTAAACATCATCACAGTTTAAGCTGAAAATTTTGTTGTAAAATCTTTAAATATAAAACATGAAAAGTAAAAAAAGTGTAAAAGATAAAAAGGCCAGTTCAGTTGTGTGAAGTCAAACCTTCCGTGACCCGTTTAAACCTTGAATGACATTTCCACTGTAAGGTATGGGCTAGATTTTCTCACTTGTTTTCCTCA
Organism: Kryptolebias brasiliensis; assembly: GCA_028566095.1. NCBI lineage: Eukaryota > Metazoa > Chordata > Actinopteri > Cyprinodontiformes > Rivulidae > Kryptolebias > Kryptolebias brasiliensis. The sequence continues at coordinate 30,334,060 of JAOXNZ010000044.1, read as the reverse complement.
AATCTCATTGTTATCATTTTTCCTGACAGGTTTAAGCTGGGCGATAATGTTTAAACCCATGTCTGTGTGTGTGTGTCTGTTAAAAAAAAACATCTCATGAACCACTGGTTGGATTTTATTGAAGCTTTCAGAAAATGATGTACATCTCTGCTTGTTTAAATTCTGGAGTCAAAGACATTCAAGATGGCCGCCAGAGCCACCCAACCTTAGAAAAAACAGAAATGACTTTATTTGAGTCAATTTTACAGATATTGTGCCAAAGTTTGGTGTAATTTACTGATATGTGGCACAGTGGCATAGTGGTTAGAGCTGTCACCTCCCAGCAAGAAGGTTGCAGGATCGCATCCCGGCCTGGGGCCT
>JAOXNZ010000044.1:30304383-30318575 GCA_028566095.1 Kryptolebias brasiliensis | reverse complement strand
GAGGAAACCGGAGTACCCGGAGTAAACCCACGTGTGCACAGGGAGAACATGCAAACTCCACCCAGAAAGGCCCAGGCTGGGATTCGAACCTGCAACCTTCTTGCTGGGAGGCGACAGCTCTAACCACTGTTTTTTAATGTTTTAAAAAATATTTCTTTAAAAGCAACAAAATTCAGGTAAATTGCATCTTTTTATTTTGTAATCAATAGGATATCATGTATTCTTGGCTCATTTCATTGGTCGAACAGTTAAAATTTGGATGGAGGTAGGAAGGTATGCACCTTTCCATCTTTGGCATCAGTGAGGTAGTGAGGATGCTAATGGTAAATAATCACTAAAGTGACACAGATCTCCCATGATTCTCTGCTGTTTCCAGCTCCAGCTCCAGTGTAACAGGTTATTTAAAGCTGAACTGAAATCAAATCTATGATATTTAATCAAACACATCCACACAACATTGCAGGAACCCGTTTTTTGACCTAAAAGTTTAATAAACTGTTTTTAGCGTTTTAGTCAATAATTTTCAAAGTGGATGATTTGTTGGGCGGAGTTCCGTCCTGAGTTCACGATGAGCGCTGTGCCACAGCTGGCCAAGAACGCCGCTACTGTCCGTGGCCATCCATTCTGTTTTTATTAATGTCTTTATTTATTTTGTTGCATCATCCTATCTACTTAAAGAATCAATTTCACTAAATTACAAATAACATTATTTTTTCTTCTTATCTTTAAAATATTTAATAAGGTTGACAAAAATGTCTTTATTTGTCACCTTTGAGATGTCTCTCACATACAACACATACACAATTCACTTTTTCTAATGTCTCAAGGTGTCCAACACTACAGCGTTGTCCTTATCCCATTTTTGGTTTCTAAATTCTCCAACATTCTCTGTTGTGGACAAGTCAGGACTGCAAGTAGGACAGTCCAGAACCCGTTACCTTTTTTTTCCTCAGCCATGCCTTTAGATGTGAGCATAATGTGGTTTTACATTGTCTTGGTGAAAACAAGCTCAAATGTCCTTGGAAAAAAATGTGGTCTTTAAAGGTAACCGATGTTGTAAAACCTCTGTTAGACCTTTCTGCATTAATTCTGCCATCATAACATAGATCCAAGCCCAGAACCATCACAGAGGACTGATCTAAGCCCCAACCATCACAAAACTCTTATCCAAGCCCAGACCATCACAGAACGAGGTTTTTGGACTTGTTCCTGACAACCACCTGGATGTTTCTTTTCCTCTTTAGTCCAGATCCCAAGGTGTCCAAATGTGTCAACAAAGCCCAGATAAAACCATTCTGGCTCTAAACAACATTAACATTAGTCCTGCCTCCAGCTTTTTATTTATGTGCTGCAGTTGGAATGCAGGAATGAATGTATATTATTAAATAAATTATATTAAAAAATATATATATAATTGTTTTATACCATCCAGACTAAATTAAAACCCCCATTTTCACTACATGCATGTCCAACATTTTTTTTCTGATTGTACAAATACATCAAAGTAGCTTTTACTCAAAGTAAATTTTTAATGACTTGCGTTTTACTTTTACTTGAGTAGATTTTTACACAAGTAACTTTACTTGTGCCTGACAAAAATTTCAGCAGAGTAACTATATTTTTCCTTGAGTAGATTATTGTAGTACTTTTTTCACCTCTGACCATTTAAATAAACTGACTCTTTAGATACTTTCATCATTTTTTTCCCCATTAGAGTTAACTAACTGGTCAGGGCAGAGCCAAAGGGCTTTGGCCCAGTAGGAGGGAGATTATCATCTAATCAAAGGATTTGATCTCCAGCACCTGCAGCATGCCGAAGTGACCTCGGGCAAGACACTAAATCCCTCTATATGCTGATTGGTGCGTGAGTAATATTATAGGAGGTGTTGTATACACAGTGTAAAAAATATAACAGAAAGCACTGTACAGGTGTATGTTGTAGGTCATGGTCCAAAGACACCAACATTATCTGCAAAAATCAGAGACAAAACGTTGAGGTTCTCAAACCAGACACCCTCTTCTTCACGACTGTGCCTTGAGATCCTGTCCATGACCACCACAAACAGGATTGGCGACAAAGGGCAGCCCTGATGGAGTCCAACCTGCACCAAGAACGAGCTCGACTTTGTACTGAGGATGCGGACACAGCTCTTGCTTTGGTTATACAGGGACCTGATAGCTCCTGAAAGCATCTCTGGCACCCAATACTCCCACATCACCCCCCACAGAATGCCTCAAAGAACAGATCCACAAAACATGTAGACCAGAGAGTCATACTCCCATGACTTCCTTAGCGGCTCTGCAAGGTAACCTTGCAGAATGAGATTTTTTTTAATTTTTAATAAGGGTAAAGTCCCATTGTTTACATGGGAGGGGCAGGACTTAAAACTTGTACCTGGACCAGTCTATGGGGATGTTGTTCCTCTTTAACTACCAGGACCTTTAGCACTGAAACCCATTTGGTGGAAAGAAAAAAAACCTTCTAACTGCAGGTGGGATAAATAATAAATAAAGATAAATCAATATTCTCCTAAAGGTAACAGTTTTCCAGAACAAGTCATCTTTCACCAGTGACCCAGCAGGACTCCTCCTGACTTTGTATTTTCACAGAACCACATCGAGCAGCAATGCCGTCTGTCTGTTTACAATGTTCAGCATCTCCTCAGTTGTTTTTGAGTGGCACTTGTTAGTATTTATTAGCTGAAGCTGATCTCATACCGATCTGGCAGTGTTCCCCTCCATAGCTGGGCAGGCATAAGCATTTGAAAGAATCTGCACTCTCCACACAGGTGGCTCCGTTGGCACAAGGGTTGGGATGGCACACATCTAACTCTGGAAAAAATGGCCCATTGATACTACAGTTTTAGCAAGTGGTGAGGATGGGAGGAGGAAGATGCACTAGCAAGATGAGGTAGGGAGAGCAATAACTGCTCCATCTACAATAGAATGGAAAATCCTGTAACTGCTGCAACTTCTGATCCAGCATCCACTTACTGCAAACTGTATCATCAATTAGGTTATTTTTTTATTATACAAGGTAATGACAGACACAAACACACAATGCATAAACTTTTTTTTTTTTTTTTTGCCTAATAAATGCACAGTAATTTGAATTGTTGCAGTAAGTGTGTCTTTAAATCCCATGCTTAGCTGCAGCAGAAGGTTAGTTTTCAATCCCAACAGGTTGAAAGTATTGAGAATGCCAGAAAATACAAATGTGGCCACAGATTTAAAGCAGCAGTCACAGCAAAGCGGAGGCAGCATGCAGGCACAACAGACCAAAAAAACAACAGTGACAGAAGACATTTGCAATAAACATGTTTGGCACGAAGCTGGTGCTTCTTCCAAGCAGGACATTTGACAAACACCCTGACATTCAAATCTGCCACACAAATATAGAAAGATCCATAACCAGAAACAGGCAAAATGTAAATCAAGAAAGCCAAAGACAAACAACAAAGTCATGTATGATGCAAAATACATTAGGATAGATGAATAAAAAGAGAAAAAAAGTTTTTTGGTAAGTGTTGTAAGGGCTGATTCATAAACACCTAACATAATAACAAACAAAATGCAGAATGCCAATTTAAATCATGCAAACAATAAGAAAAACTATAAGGTTTTCATTCAATATTGAATTAAGCCACGAAAATAGGAAAGGTAAAAAGGAAAAGAAAAATACAGGGCTTACCAGAACAGAAAACAACTCCATCCTCTGCCCTGCACAAAGCATTCTCACAGGGGTTGGGTTCACACGGGCTAAAACCTTAAAGAGAGCCAAACATATTTAAGTGTGATGTCCTCGGTGAAGAGCTGGGTTTCAGTCCTATTGGAGGGAAAACTTCAAAATTTTCAAAGTCCTGGAACAAATTAGGTACTTTTCCGTTACTTTGTGGTGGTATGGGCAACATTACATATGACCAGATGGACCAACAAAACCTCAAACAAGAACAATCAAAACATGTGACCATTGGCCAGACACAAGAGAGGGACATTTTTTCAGATGAAAGATGATTTTTTTTTCATGCTGGTAGGAAATGGCAGTCTTTGTTTTGCAAATGCTCATTCAGCATTCACATTAATTTTTTTCCTGTTTTGTTTTTTTTCCAACTGTGTGTCCATTAAAAGAGTCTTTGAGATTTAAAAAATCTTTAGCCAATTGCTTTTCAGGATGACAGGACGTGGATGTTAAAGTCCCCAACAGTTAAGATTTGATCATATTTAGTGATCACTTCACTAAATCAGAGAAGTCATTTAAGAAGTCCTTATTATATTTAGGCGGTCGGTAGATCACTGCACACAGGACTGAGTGAGAGCTACAAAACTCGAACATAATCAACTCAAAGCTGGAGGAGGTGATTGGTGTTGAGAGCTGCTTGCAATTAAACATGCTCCTAAAAGCTTTACCACCCCCAGAACACATCACTCCTGTTCTGGCTGCTTTTCACTGGCTCCCTGCATGCTACAGAATGGATTTTAAAATTCTTTTATTTGCTTTTCCAAAGACGAAGCTGAAGCTCAGAGGGGATCAGTTTTTTGCGATTAGTGACCCTAAGTTATGGAATGGGTTGCCTTTACATGTTAGGCAGGTTTCTTTACTGTGTTCTTTTAAATCCTTTTTAAAGACTCATCATTTTTTCCTGGCATTCAACACACCATGAGTGGTTTGTTGTTTTGTGTAAGTTGTGTTGTTTAACAGTGTTTTATGTCTGTTTTTATTTTATTTTATTTACTATTTTGCTTATTCTCTTAATGTACAGCGCCTTGGACAAGCATGTGTTGGTTTTAAATGGGCTTTATAAATAAATTGAATTTGATGTTTTTGTCATACGTTCTTTGCAATCTAACTACTTTGGCACATTTTGTACTAGTTTGGCCATTCATACATGTATATCAAAAGGTTCAGGAGATTAAAGTCAGTTCATTAATTATACAAATAAATACATTAAAAGGCCTAAAATTCCTTGAAGGAATATCACCCACTGTCTTTCATGCCAGAGTTTTAGACTAAGATCATCTTTTGATGAGAACGTATGGAGTTGAAGCCTTTTTGGTCAAACCTTGAAAATAATGTTGCGCACGATGAGCTCATGTGATATCACACTATCTGTTAGCGTCCATAGTATGTGTTATCATGGTGAATGATTCTTAGCTAATACCACATGTTGTTTTCACTGAATAACTGTAAAATTGACAAAGTTATAGCCATTTTTGTGTTGGCTAAGTTTGATTAGCTGTGGTGGCCATTTCAAATTAAATTTATTTTAAAAGGAAATCAGTTGTAGATGTCAACCAAATAATCACTTTCTGAAAGATAATTAAAATCTGTTTTGTGATTCATGAAATATTTTGCCAATGGTACAAACAAAGAAACACAACAACATAGATACACTGACACAGACAAAAACATTATAGCCCCACCTATACAGGCAGGCAATAAAAACTGCAAAAGAGAATAGTTCTACTCACCCACAGTACCTGGTGTCTCTACAAAAGCAGGTTTGGCAGCAGTAGGAGGAGCCACCAAGCCAACAGGAACAACCTCGAAGCTTGGAGTCATGTAACGTTCTCCAGGGGTCTCTGTCAGTTCATGAACAACTTCCTCTCTTGCTGTGGTAGTCTCTGTTCGAGCTGGTGAAGAGGGCAGCACTGCTTCGGATGGATCTCCAGAAGAAGCTCCGGAAAATAAGGTGGTAGCTGTGGATGTGTCGGTGTCCCCAGAGTAGGAACCACTGGTGCTGCCACTTTCTTCTCCACTGTACTCCACCATACCCCAGCCAAGCTCCTGAGACACTTTATTCTCTTCAGATTTTCTTCTCAATAGATCACCATCCAGGAATGTTACACTACCTTCCTCTCCACTTGTAGAGAACTCTGATCCAGAGGCTCCTGATCCAGACATTCCGGATCTAGAACCAGAAAAGAAACTTGAGCTTCCAAACCCAGACAAGTGTCCTCCGCTTCCCTGTCCGGAGTTGTAGAACAAAAACCCAGACACCTCCTCAAGTTCTCCAGAAGATGATCCACTGAGTTCAATGAAGCCTGAACCTACAAAGGTCACACCAGAGAAGAACTCAGACTCACTTCCAGAGGATGAAAAGTCTCCAGAGCCACTGAACACCAGGGGGTTCTCAATAAGCTTATGCTCCTTTAGGGTAACTGTAGTATCAATGAGTTTATCATCAATCAATAAGATCTTAAGATCTCCGCTTCCAGAAAGCTCTCCTAATAGTTGGCTTCCAGAAATAGAGCTTGAAGAGAAACCACTGAAACCAGAAAGATCCTGGCCTGAAATTAAATCACATGGCACACCAGAGAACTGTCCACTTTCCCCAAAACTGTCTATGGAAGAACCACTCTCTGTAGATCCAAAACCAGATCTAGACCAGGACTGATCACCGCTACCGCTAGTTTCTCCAGAACCTGTTCCAGATGAAGGGAAGATAGAGATTATTGTGCTTCCCTCTCCAGCTTCCTGATGTCCTCCTGAAGATGATCCCTCTCTTGACACAATGCTGTCAGTTCCAGAAAAAACAATGGTGATATCTGATCCTTCTCCACCGAGACCTGATCCTGAACCATCTGTACTGCTAAAACCAGATGTTCCAGAACCAGACAGGTCTCCAGAGATGTCTTGGTCTCCAGAACCAGACAGATCTCCAGAGTGACCAACTGCTATGTTATCAGCTACAGAACCTGAGCCAAAGTCTGCTGAGCCAGAGCCTGAGCCTGAAATCTCCACAGGTGTGGGAAGAATGATAGAGGAAACATCTAGAAAAAGGAAAAGTGTGGGATTTGTGGGTTAAATGCTAGAACTTTGGACAGGTCTCATAAGATTTATTGATGATTACCCAGTGATCAGAACTTACCAAGATGTAACAAATCAGTTACTGATGTCTGGTTAAGTTGAACCTGATCAATATTTGTAATCTTAATTCCAGTTTCATTTGCTTTAAGCAGAATACTTGCTGCAAGGATAAGGCAATAAGAGAAAATAATGAAGGACACATTATTGAACATTGAACAAAGCTTTAAAATGAGTCTAAAAAGTGTTTACCTTGAAAACAGTATGCATCAAATTTGGCATCAGGTTCAGGGAAGCCTGTGTGGTTGGGGTGTGCATACACAGTGTGCACCCCTGATTTTCCTCCTCCACACTCAGAACGTGGGTTGTTGATGGGGTAACGACTGCTGCGATCCAGTAGCCAGCCTGCACGGCACTTATCAAAACCCATTTTCCAGGCTGCATAGAGCTGTCCAGTGGAGGCCAACACTGCCCCTTGCTTCTGACAGCTAGAAGCAGCCTCGTCATAGGTGAAACCTTCAGCAGATCTCATATGGAAAACGTCTCCTGCGAAGCAGAAGAAGAATATATGTTGGTGCCCTTACTAGAGTCAAAAATGTCCAGGTAAGACAGGTAACGAGGCCATCCATCCATCTATCCATTCATCCATTTTCTTTACCCAGTTTGTTCTTTTCGGGTTGCGGGGCAGCTGGTGCTTATCTCCAGCAGTCACTGCGTGAGAGGCGGGGACACCCTGGACAGGTCGCAAGTCCATCACAGGGACAAACAAGACAAACGACCATTCATACTCACTCACACCCAGGGACAGTTTAGAGTTACCAATTAACCTTACATACATGTTTTTGGTCTGTGGGAGGAAACCGAGATAAACCCACACATACATGGAGAGATCATGCAAACTCCACACACAAAGGCCGGGAGGTGAACTTGCAACCTTCTTACTGTGAGGCGACAGTGCTAATTACTGTTCCACCATGCTGAGATCAGTTATGAATCATTCACCATCAAGCCCTTCAGTGTAGCAGTAGACATCGTATTTCTCGTCTGCTGGTCTTCGGCCATATGACCGAACGCCAGGTTGATCTCCCAGATCTCCAGCACACTTCTCTCTTGGGAAAACAATGGGGTACCTTCACAACAGCAGATTATAAGTTGAGTTTTCTAAAAGAATGGCCTGACTTAGTCTGAAAGCACATTTCAGGTGTACCTCACTGTCTGGTCCGCGAGCCATCCTGCATCGCACTGGTGATACCCGGCATCGTATGCTGCCTGCAGATGCTGCGGTGAGGCGATGGAACCTCCCACACTCTGACAGGCCAACTGGGCTTCGATGAAGCTGAAGGCATACCGACCAGCATGTGAACGGTAATGAAACAGCACACCTGCATTTTGAAGTAAAAAAAAAATTGTAGTATGAGGTAATCACCTTACAGTCCTGTGTAAAAGTCTTCAAAAGTCAAAAGTCTTCTTTTTTGTGTTGCCAAGGAACCAGATTATCATGACATCTTTAAAAATGATCTCAATCTGTGGTTGTCCAGGCTTTCTGAAGGGCTTTAATAAAATTTCCCTTTGACGCTTCATTAATTTTTAGTCCAGTCTCATTCAGTTTCATGAAGAAAAAAAAATCCTTAACACTCACCTAGGAATTTTTTTAAGTTCACCTAAACTCAAGAAATTATCCAATGTTGAGTCTACAAAAAGCAGAGAACTGAGGCAAAATGCAACAAAAAATTGTAGCTTTAGTCGCTACTACTAACAAACTGTTAAATCTGAAGTAAAAGCAATGTAAAATGTCAAGTTAACAAAGTTTCACAGACAGCTTTCTCACCAGTAAGGTGATTCTCTCTGAGCTATTACCCAGAAGGTTACCATACCTGTCCAAGGTGTGCTGTACGTTCTTAAAAAATAGAAACTGCGCAAGTGAAGGACAAAAGAAGTGTCAGCAGTAAAAACCTATTTCCAGCAGATGAACAGTATCTTTAAGTCATATCTGACACAGTACCTGGAAAAGGCATCATCCTTCTATTGATCATCTACTGAATGACAACGTTTCAGCTAAAAGCTCTTTGAGAATCATCCTCGTAGTGAAACATCGATTTTTTTTTTGTCTGACAGAAAGACTTAATTTGGGGATTTTTCTTAGATACAATCAAATAAATTGGATCAAATTGAGTCTACCAGGCTACTGGTAACAAAGAGTTCATGTAAAATGGGTTCTTTGTTAAGTCATCTGTTAAGTCTGGAAACAAAACTTAAAAATATGACAGGTTGAAGGCTTTTGAACTGTATTGTAATTAGCTCCATTACTGACCATCTGGAGACACCCTAAAAGTTTCACTGGGGTCTTTATGTACATCCGGCTGGGCGGTGGCGGCCTCGATCAGGTCCTTGGTGATCTCTGTGAAGTTTGGTGGCTGAGACAGCGTCAGCTCGGTTTGGCTTTCCGTGTATGTGAAGTTCAGATGAATTGGCCGTTGGGTCTTAACTTCTCTCACTGCCTCTCCCTTGGTGGTCATTTTGTTGAAAAACAGCTCTGGACTCTGGGTCACTGAGGTAACGATCAGCACGCCACTTCCTTCATCAGTGCCTGAACCCTCTTCACCAAGGGAATCTAAAAGTCACAGAACAACAACTACTATCCGTGTCTGTAAACAGGTACAACTGCCAAAATAAAAGTTTTATTCATTCAGGTCATTTTTGCTTCATGTCACGGATGTGGAGTTAATGAACCTAAAACTCCATTTAGACACAGCCAAGGAACACATCAGGTTGTCATAAACTTTAGCAAAACTCATTTCTGTAAGTTTAACAACAAAAAGCCTTTTGGCTTATTGAATGGGAACACCACTAAATTGTTGTGATTCACACGTTGAAGGTTTTTGTTAAGGTGACTGAGTTCTGCCTTAACATTTACCAGCATTCAGACAGCAACTGGTGTTCAGCCTTCTTTATCTATTCCCCAGATATATGTGCTTCAGTCAAATCCGACTGGCTGCCATCCAAGTGACATGAAGCATAGATGAGGGATGCTGGATTAATCCAATCAGTACTTTCAATTTAGTTCTGTTTGGGTCATTACTAATTCCAGAGCAGCCAGTTTCAAAATGGGAACAAATGGGTTCGTGAAGTGGAGGGGAGGGATTAATTGAATAAATTCCATCCTAATTAGATTAAATTGCATATAAAAGAATTTCTTATCAAAGTTGCTTTTTAGTGCAGCAATTTGAGACGACTGACATTTTTAGATTTTAACATAATTTAATTCATTTCTTTATTTATTTAGAGTTAAATTATCTGGAAGGGGATTCTAACTGGCTTAAAATTGACCTATTTTGAATGAAACTAATTACTAACATTTTACTGTATTATTTTGGAATTGATTAGAAAGTAGATTATAATGGGCCTAAACTGGATTGTACTGATTTTGAAGAAACTGGATGGAATCAGACTGGATTTGATAAATCACATTTTCAGCTTGTCTTATTGTTGTCATGAAGTGGCTTTCTACGAATGATACTGAACTAACGGAAAAATAAATTTTAGGCAACTCTTTATTGACTAAGTGCACCAATTTTGCTCTTTTGCTCCAATTATCTTTTTCTCTGTTTAATACCAAACACTTGATGAAAACTATTGAAGCTTTTTAATAAAACCACCTTTCAACTAATTTTACTCACTGATAATATTCACACATTATATGAAACAGGCTTAAAGTTCAGAAGTTCAAGCATTACCTGGAATTAATCTATATAGTTTTATCTCTTAATAATTATAAATACTGAGGACTTCAGTGGCTCCATTTTTAGTCAAACACCTGACCTACCTGTGTAGCAGAAGGCATCATAGCGGGACTCAGGAAGTGGGTATCCTGTCTGGTTTGTGTGCAGATAAACAGTTCGCACCCCCAGCAGACCCCCTCCACACTGTGGCCGGCGGACACTGATAGGATAGCGGACGCTCCCGTCTCTGAGCCAGCCTGCGTTGCAGACATCCATCCCATCCTTCCAGGCCAGGTAGAGCTGACCTGTAGTGGCCAGCTGAGCTCCCTGCTTAGAGCAGGCCAACGCAGCCTCAGAGAAGGTAAACTTTTCTGCTGAAGCAACGTGGAAAACTCTGCCTGTTTCAGACAGGATACTTTTGTTGATAAAAGGTCAAAAACTCAAGACACTTCAGGGGTCAGGATATTGTACCTGTCATCTTCTCAACAAAGCAGTAAACATCATACGTCTCATTGAGATCTCTCACTCCGTAAGTCCTGACTCCAGGAAGTTCTTCTTTGTCACCATGGCAGTTCACACGAGGATCGAGGATTGGGTACCTTTGGTCAGTAAAAGATATCTTCAGAACTACAACTTAGTGGTGGAGCTAAACACTTCAAACTTTAACAATCGCACACTTATTTGCACTAAATTTGTGTTTGTTAGCATGTTGACCACTCAGACTATATTAGATGTTGTAGTTTGCTGGCTTTACTTTTTCTTTTCTTTTTTTTTTGGAGACAACTTAAATTGCTTATTCAGGATTAATAATTATGGAAGCCCATTTCTGCCACTCTAAAAATAAATAAATAAATAAATCCTCTGTCAGAATTATGAAACACTATCTCATAATTATAACTTAGCCTCTCAATTATAAGATGGTATCTCATAATTATGATTTAGCCTGTTGGAAGTATAATGTATCCTCTTGTAAGTATGAAATACTAGCCCAAATTTAAAACGAATAATTATTAGATGCTATGTAAAAATTATGACTTAGTATTTCAGAGTTATGAGTTATAGTAACTCATATTTATGATTTAAGTGTGACTTAGAAACTTAAAATTCTGATTTAGCATCCTTATATTTATCAGATCAAAACTGAGAGCACAAACCTCCACCAAAACCACAGGGCCATTGAAAAATGATGGGATCGGAATTGTGATCTGGATCACCACCAAACTCTAATCACTTGTTTGTTGTGTCAACGCTAACATTTTCTGAAGATTTCATCAAAACCTCATTATTCATTTTTAAATAATCTTGCAAACAGACAGATACCGAAAACATAACCTCTATGGCTGAGGTAAATATGACTTATTATTTTATTATCTTGCATGTTATCATGTAAATATGAAATACTAAGTCCTAATTAGACTTAGTAAGGTACTAAGTCATAAAAAAAGTCATGAAAATTTGTTTTACGAAAAGTGTTCTGGAAAACATGGTTAAAATATATTTTTTAAAAAGGGTCAAAACATTTGATATTTGAACAGATCAAAGACATTTTCCATTTTGTTGACAAACTAACCTGACTGTGTGATCAGACAACCAGCCAGCATCACACTGGTGGAAACCGTCGTCATACACCGCTTGGAGCTGCGCTGGGGAAGCAACAACGGCGCTGTTCAGGGAGCACGCTTCTTCTGCCAACTCAAAGGTTAAAGTGTAGCGACCCATTATGGTTCGATAGTGAAACACAACACCTGAAAGGACAAACAACAACAAACCTTTAGAGAGCATCTGTACCACGATCAGTCTTCTGGCAGAAAAGACTGAATTTGGTTGTTGGTGCACAGCCTAATTATAGTTCTTTTAGCTAAAAAAAGATTTAGAATGGTCAAACATAAAAAATGGCAAAAAAAAAAAAAAGCAAAAAGTGGCAAATATGTTTTTGTTTGTGTCTTTGTGTATTGTTCGTCTGTTATTATCTCCTGATCTGCTGGACAGATGTCTATGAAACTTTCAAAAAGTCATCATTGGACTGTTTGCTTCCCATATATTTATCCATGAAACCGGATGAATTTAATCAGTTACTTAGATTACAAACATGTCATAAAGACATAAAAACATGGATGATTCCTAATTTTCTGCTTTTAAACTCAGACAAGGTTTTTGGACCTGAGCATCTTAGGAATAAACTTTGCAGCCTTTCACTTCCTCTGGATGGCATTAGTTTGACCTCCAATTCTAATGTAAAGAACCTTGGTGTTATTTTTGATCAGGATATGTCTTTTAACCCCCACATTAAAAATGTTACCAGCTCCGCTTTCCTCCACCTACGTAATATCACTAAAATTAAAAACATATTTTTTTAATAACATTTCTCCAGTTTTAGCTTCTCTCCATTGGCTTCCTGTCAAATTCAGAATATAATTTAAAATCTTACTTCTAACATCCAAAGCTCTCAACAATCAAGCTCCATCTTATAATAAAGATCTTATTGTTCCACATTTTCCTAACAGAGCACTTTGCTCTCATGCTGCAGGTTTACTTGTGGTTCCTAGAGTTTCTAAAAGTAGATTGAGAGGCAGAGCTTTCACTTATCAGGCTCCTCTCAGGCAAAAACATTATTGCCCACCTTTCCCTTTCAGTGATAATTTTGACTGAGGGTACATGTGTGTAAGAAAATGCAGGAAAAAGAAATGAAAAACTACTCGGAACATGTTTGAACATGAAACGGAAGATGAGTACCTTGAACATAGACATCCACGGTGTCGTGGTTGTCCTCAATGCCATGCTGAACCTCACAGCGGTATACTCCTGAGTCACTGGAGCGCAGCTCTGATATCCTGATGCTGGCATCTGCTGGGGTCTGGGGGTAGCTCAGCAGGTCAACTCTGTCCAGATAAGTGCTGCTGATGCCCACCTGTCCCTCCAAAACCACCAGGATGGGGGTGACCTTTTCTTTGGTCACGTGGCTCCATTTGACACGATGAGAAAGGGGAGTGATGGTGGGGGCTCCGGGGTCTGGAACAGTGTGGTCCTACACATAAACAAAAATGGGTTCACTAATTATAAAGCATAAAAGTCACAGGATTTATGTAATGATGACTTTTAAAAGTCAAATGGAACTTTATTCCATTTGACCCTAATAATCCAAAATCGAGCTGTCTGGTTCGAAGGAAGTTATTGCTGTCCTAAACACAGTAAAAGTTTGAAAAAGCTCAAACCTCAAAGTAGCATGGAAGTATCACTGTTTCCCCCAGCAGTGGACGCTGTGTCCCCGTCAGAGGAATCGTCACACTCAGCACGTCCTTTGGGTCTGACAAAAAATATATAAATATAAAAGCAGAACAATAAATAAAAAGTCTCATGAACTATACCAAAAGAAACATTTTTGATGTTAAAAGAGTTGATTCATATCATTATTGTCAGCTGACTGAACTTGTGCGTATTCGTGGTTTGATTTCTTACCCATTAAGGAGTGTTCTTCGTAAGGATAATGAAATGTTGCTGAGACGACACTCAGACACAAAGACAGCAGCACAGTCCACCTGATCATACTTTACCTAAAAACATAATGGGGGAGCAATGTGACCACCATCATATTCAATCCATCCATCCATCCATCCATCCATCCATCCATCCATCCATCCATCCATCCATCCATCCATCCATCCATCCAT
>JAOXNZ010000044.1:30273941-30285673 GCA_028566095.1 Kryptolebias brasiliensis | reverse complement strand
GCATATTTTGATAGTCGGTACTACCGAAGCATTTCGGTCGGTACCATAAAAGTACCGAAGTTTGGTACCCAGCCCTATGCACCCACGTTGCACATTTTACATACTGTTTGTGATCACACTGGCTTATTATCAGCTGTTCAATCATTTTCATGCTAACAGTCTCCTACATAAATATGTGATATAATGTTATGTTTGTGTGTCTGTCTTTTAGCAAAATATCTCATGAACCGCTGGTTGAATTTTAATAAAACTTTAAAGAAATATTTTTGTCAACTGACTTTAAAAACACAAAAATGACTAATGTAGTTGATTTTACAGATACTGAGCTAAACTTTGGTGTGGTAGTAGCTAAGACTGATCCTCAACACACGTTCTGAGTGCTAACAGACTGCACAAGATCTTTGCTTAAAATTTTGCCATTAGCTATCAGAATTAACTGTCTCTCTGTTAGCAAAATATCTCATGAACCACTGAACAGATTTTAATTAAACCTTCAGGAACTCATTTGTGGATGTGCATCTACAACTGATAAACCTTTAGAGCCAATCCAATTCAAAATGGCTGTCAGAGCCAACAGATCTTAGAACAAAACAAAAATGGCTGTAGTCCAGTCAGTTTTACAAATATACTGCTAAAATTTGGTGTGGTAGTAGCTGAGGGTCATTTACAATACATACTCCAAGTGCTACTCATTTCACAAGATTTTTGTCTAAAACTTGAGCAATAACTGTTGGTGTCAACTCTGTTTGACTATTAGCAAAATATCTGATGAATCGCTCCACATATTTTAATGAAACTTTCTGGAAGTAATCATTAGATGTACCACTAAAACTCATTAACTAATGGAGTCAATCTAGTTTAAGACACATAGCTAATCAACATTAGCCAACACCAAAATAAATGACTCTAACTTCACCAATTTAACAAATGTTGAGCTAAAATTTGACGTAGGAGTAGCTGAGAGTCCTCAGTAACACATACTTTGAGAGCAGGACCTCGCAGTATTATGTGACGTTTTCAAGCTTTAACCTAACTGGCTACAACTCCGTCATTTCTTAACATAATAATATCTTGATCTAAAAACTCTGACATGAAAGGTGGCGGGCGATATGCATTCCTACATAAAATGTTAGGCCTTTAATTTGATAAAGTATTTGTTTTTTTCTTGAACTTGTTTCTTTTTGTCAATGGCTTTAACTAATACTTTTTGGAATAATTTCTGTGCTGTGTGTGTTGATGTTAACCAGGATTCCCGTTGGATAAGGCTGTGAGCTATGCCAAACTGAGAAACCCTCTGCTCATCAACGACCTGAACATGCAGTACTATATACAGGACAGGTGCAGCCATTTTCTCAAAACACCCATTTCCCATCTGAAACAAATGAAAAGAATGCAACAGTCTTTGCTTATTTGTTTGCGATGCTTGATTTGTTTTGTAACAGGAGAGAGGTGTATCGTATCCTGCAGGAAGAAGGGATTGAGCTGCCACGCTACGCTGTGCTGAACCGTGACCCTGATAAACCAGATGGTCAGTCTAATTGACTTGTTTTTACTGTTCTACAGTTAAATTATTGCATGTTTTGACACATTAAATCCACTTGTTTTTTTTTTTAGATTAGTTACTAAAAATGTATTAATTCTTGTTAGGAATAAAACAGCTGTGAACCCTTGTCAATGCAGCATTCTGACTCAGTTTATTTTAGAAGGCATTAATTTTATTGTAGCTCATGGAGGAATATAGCAGTAAATGTCAAGTGCACTTCAGTTCTCTCATATGAGTCTGGCATTTAAGTCTTGTTTTACCTCAGAGTTACAGGGGCTGTTTACACAACACTGTTTTTGAATGAAGTAGTACATTTTCTGCTGCGGTTCAGCTGTTTGTTTACACAACAACAGTGCTTGTTTTTTCTGAAACCGAAGCTTTCTGAACCCAGGTCTCAGAGTGGAGATTTTCGTACCCTTCCCATTGCATTTCAAAGGAAGCTGCAACGTGTAAAATTGCACGTGCACGCCACAGACAGCTGCAGTCAATAGCTGTTCTGCACATGCACAACAACGATACTAATAGCAGATAACAGAGTGCTGTTTATGTTACTCACCCTTTTCAACATGTAGCAGCAACCCAGCCTCACTGTCAGACCAATCGATCATCCATGTATTCACTATTTTGGATGTAACTGTTTACATGCTTCAGACTGCATGCAAGTCTCATTGAAAGTGTTTCAAGATATACAATAATTTCTTTTTTTATGACATAGTTTTAGGGTTTCTGTGCACATGTTCACCAATAACAACACACAACTAATTTTACAACCTCCCCCCTCCGAGAAAGCTCACCTCACTCAGCACATATCATAGTTTGAGTCAAAATACAATAATTTTAAAGCGAAATTACAATAGTTTCTCATATCCTATCTGGCAACCATGCCTGGCAAACTAAGGCAGATTCAATGAGCGCAGCCATATCTATGTAAATGTGTTTTGTTTTTTTTTTCTTCTTGATTCGCCACAACAAACATTGAAAAAACACTAATATTTCCAGAGATTGTTCTTGTGTAAACAGGGCCACAGACTCCAGCGTTTCCCCTACCATTAGGTTATGGCATGTAATAAATTAGGAAACATCTATTTATTTTCACGTGACCAATTTACTGCGACCGGGGCAGACGGGCCACGCCACCAACCTCCTGAGACTTTTGTGTTTAAAATTTTAGAATTTATATAAAATTTAACATCATTAGCATACATATGACTTGCGCGCTTGACCAAACTAGCTGAGAAAGAGCGCCACAGAGGAATCAGAAGCTGCAGTTCACACTCACTGTTTCTGCTGCTTTAGTTCTTGGAATTAAACAATATTAACACTAACAGACGTACATTTGTATGACCAAGGTTGCTTATATTTGGAACCATACTGTGACATATCTGTACTGTGTTGAATATAATTCAATAAATGATCAAATATGAAACATAAATTGTATTAAATGACCAAATGAGCTGAAAATCTTTAAAATATGATCCCTTTGAATGAAACACTCATTTTAAGGCAGAAATCTGTCTGTCTGGCAAAAAAAAGACAATTTTAAGTTATTTTGGACTGTGCAAAGGATTATCTGTGCTATAATTTTTAAAATATCACCCTTTTGAATATAACAAAGTTATATAAAGGCAAAAAAAAACTTAGTTTCAATCTTTCACTGTAATGACATTTTAAATAGTGAACTTTCACATTGTAAGGGTTATGTTTGAAAATTCCAATATATGGTGTTTTGTGTTACTAACATTAAAAACCACATGATTGGTAAAAACACAGGTAAACTAGACAAGCAAAATTGCTAGAAATAATGCAAAAATCATTTATTTTTTTATATTTGATTGTTTATCAAATTACATTTATTTGAAAATGTCAACCAATTCAAAATAAATAAAAAATGAAAAGCATCTGTTTTTTTTTTTTGTTCCAAGAGGCTCTGGAAATGTTGATTGAGAGCCCAGAAGGATACTCTGCAGTAAGAAAAGCTGCACACTTTGTAAAGAAACCATCCAAGTTATAAAACTATTTATATCTAAACGCTGGACTCTGTCCCAGTGACCAGATGAACGTCAATGAGAGTCACATGGTTCAGACCACAGCGCTGCTTCAAGGGGCTCAAGAGTAAACAGTGCAGGGTCAAATTTCATCTGTCTGTATTATTGGAATAAAGAAAAGTCTCATGCTGACAAATGACAACATTTACTCTGTGGGTTTGTCTCAGAGTGTAACCTGGTGGAAGGAGAGGACCACGTGGAGGTGAATGGAGAGATTTTCCAGAAGCCTTTTGTGGAGAAGCCCGTCTGTGCTGAGGACCACAACGTCTACATCTACTACCCCACCTCTGCGGGAGGAGGCAGTCAGCGGCTCTTCAGAAAGGTCTTTACTTTCACCTTCATGCTTTACTTTTTTAACTTGACATAATGCCATTTCTATTAAAATATGGAAACAATAGCAGCTTAGTAACAAATCTCCATCCTCCCTTTTTGAAAATTATGCTACTTTTGTAAAGTGGTTCTTGAAAATATACAGTTCCATTTTAAGTGTTTTTAACTCATAACTGTTGATCAGGTAAAATGCTGCAGGTACTTTGTGTAAAATATAAATGAAAACAGAATGTAATGACTTCACCTCTACATAACTTTTTCATTTTGTTACAGGGTTCATTGCTCTTGATTAGAGAGATAATTTGTGTCATTACAAACTGTAATCATTGTATAATAAATAGCCTAGCATTGCTTGAAGGATTGAATATCCCCACTGCCTTTCATGCCAGAAGTTTAGACTAAGATCATCATTATGTTACAAAAGTTACAAAGTTATAACCTTTTTGGTTAAACCTTGAAGATAAATCCTATGCACAATCTCATGTTATATCGCGAAATGTATTTGTACTAAATTACTCCAAGTACCTCACCAAATTTGACTTTATCTGTAAAACTGACTGAATCATAGCCATTTTTTGTGTTTTCGTCTTTTGACAATGGGCATTAAAAAGTGGTAACGTAACTGGATGTTCCTGCTGCAAACACACTGTACTCTGTTATTATTATTAATGTTAATATTATTAATATCACAACACTCACAGTCTGACCTCTGCACTGTAAGAAGTATTAAATAAATAACTGACATTCAAATTTGACATAATACAATTTTATTAAGACAAATTACACTAGGACAAAGCTTTTCAAATACTGTGAGGAGCAGGAGTTGTGCAAGCTCTTCCACTGTTTTCCCTGTTCAAAAACCTACTAGATTTCAGCTACATTGATTGATTGATTAATTGTATTTAAGTGTCATGCACCACATGTGCCCAGCCCACATGGGCTTATAAGACACTCCACAAACAAAACATACAAAACAAAATGACCACATACAAATCACAGGCACTATATAAATATCATTGCCTCTCTAAATCTTTAAACTCAACCAGGATAGAGCACTCGTCTTCTTTCCCAGCTTTACAAACAAAAGTAGCAAATGCAAAAATTTCCTTATTATACATACAACTCAGAATTTTATCATTAGATAACCAAATACATCTGCATTACTTCTGTTTATACATTCAAATAAAGAAAATCTTAAGTCAGAATACAGGGGACAGTAAAGGACAAAATGATACTCATCTTCCACCACATTAAGGTCACAAAAAACACACAGACCTTTATACCTACCCACTTCCACTGCCAGAGGTAGAAGTCAACTACAAATGTGTTTGAGAAATGAATATATAAGAAGCTACATACAGTCTACAGCATGGACAATCAGTGTATCCAGTAATAAGACTGTTTATCAAGGTTTTACAAGCTGAAATAATAGCGTTAGCCTAAGTCAACAAATTTGATGAACTTGTAAGAGCACATCAATCTAAAACCTACATGCATCAGCTAAAAGTTACCTTCCTTTGTATTTTTTATGAAGTAGCAGCTGGTGGTCACACAGACGGCTCAGTAAATGTAATGTTTCTTTCCTATCAACTTTGTTTCTGCTTGTTTCAGAGTTTACCATGGTAACCATAAAAAAACCTGTAAATGTTGTTTCATTCCTTGCATGTCTGTGATAATGTTGTCAAACTCCAGCCATGAGTTCAGATTGCGATGGATGTTATGAGTTCATAAAATGAGTTTTATCAAGTGAAGCGTGAACAAAAGATCAAACTCAGTCTGTGTTTCATGCAGATTGGGAGCAGGAGCAGCGTTTACTCTCCAGAGAGCAGCGTGAGGAAGACAGGCTCTTACATCTATGAAGAGTTCATGCCAACCGATGGAACTGATGTCAAGGTAAAGTGCTGAGCATTAATTATTATAAAATAGTAAAACATCTTGAGCCACTCAGGATTTTAAATAAGATTTTAGCAGTACTCAGGCGACAGAGTTAAATTGATGCATTAATAAATAAGGCTATGAATCTACCTTTATGTGATGGCTTTGGATGCTGTGTGTGACATCAGGTTTACACTGTTGGACCGGACTACGCTCATGCTGAGGCCCGAAAGTCTCCAGCTTTGGACGGGAAGGTGGAGAGAGACAGTGAGGGGAAGGAGGTTCGTTACCCTGTCATGCTTTCAGCTATGGAGAAGCTGATGGCTCGTAAAGTGTGCCTGGCGTTTAAGGTGAGCAGTTATTTTAGCTGATGCATACATAGTTCACTTTGTCATCATTGTCAGTTTCAGCTAAACAATCTCCAGTTTAATGTTCCAGTCAAACAGGTGGCGGTAATGTGTTGACAAGCTGGTTTGTCGGCTGTGTTGTGGAATAAATAATTATCAAATTGTAAGATGTCTGTTTCAAAGAATCAGATAAAGATCGATCTTTGTTTTTTAAAAGAATTTTATTCCGAAGGCAAAAGGGCGTTCGGAGACTCTACCCCATTCAACTCAACACAGGAGAAAGAGCCCCGAGTGACAAACAACATACACTTTTATAGGGAGGTTTCACTTGCATCATAGGTTATACATTACATAGTTGCAAAGCAGTTTCTTCTTCTCATGGAAAGGTTCACACAGTCAAGGTTTGTGCACAAAGGGGGAGCTGTCTCTCCTCAGTTCGCACGTAGTACAAAGATAAAAAACATTTCTAAATCTTGTTACAATACAAAGTATTGAAAGACAAATAACTTCATAAATTCTTCTGATATATTTGTAAGATAAAGAATCATGAGAATCATGACTATTGTTATACATTTTATAACAAACAGAACATCATTAAAATTTTCCATCACTGCTGTCAGTTCAAAAGAAACAAAACATTGAACTGCTTTTACTTTTTTCCCAGGATTTTAACCCCATCTGTATTTCCTTCTTGTCCCTGAGTGATGAATAGTATCAGACTAGATAACCACAAAAGTATTTCCTCAAAATAAGCATTTGAACTTTTCTCCTTGTTCTGCTTGTGGTCATACTTGCAGTCTACTTTGTCAGGTGTGTCTTTTATTACAATCAATGTGCACAATTTGCATTTCACAAAACTCTGAACGGCGCTCGATTCTTAGGCATTGGAACCTGCAGGATCTGGAGGCAGAGGGGCCTTGAGGTCGAGAGGATGCTGAAAACATGGAATTTCCTTTAACAACTTTGTGTCGTCACCTTTTACTGCAGCAAACTGTGTGCGGCTTCGACCTCCTCCGAGCTAATGGACGCTCGTACGTGTGCGACGTCAATGGTTTCAGCTTTGTGAAGAACTCTATGAAATACTATGATGACTGCGCCAAGATCCTTGGGTACCTTATTTAGTTTTTATTGTGCTATTAAACTTGTAATTGTGTTTTTGATTTGCTGAATTTCTGTCTCTGCGTGATATTTCAGGAATATTGTGATGCGTGAGCTGGCACCTCAGTTTCAGATACCGTGGTCCATCCCAACCGAGGCAGAGGACATCCCCATTGTTCCCACCACTTCAGGAACTATGTAAGTCACATCTGTATTAGAGCTGGTTTGTTAGGAGGAAAAGTCTACGTCTGGGTTTAATAGGACTGTTGGTAATTTTCACTGAAACTCCTCAGGATGGAACTACGCTGCGTCATCGCTGTTATCCGTCATGGAGACAGAACTCCCAAACAGAAGATGAAGATGGAAGTTCGCAACCCCATGTGTGTTTTTGCTACATTAATATTTTTCTTTATAATACAAAACCAGATAAAAGACTTTAGATTTATTCATTTACGTTTGATACATCCAGGTTCTTTGATCTGTTTGAAAAATATGAAGGATATAAAACCGGGAAAATAAAACTCAAAAAGCCAAAACAACTACAGGTAATAAAAAAGTCTGCATGTTTTTTTTTTTATCGAACATTTACCTCATTTCATTCACACTTTGTGTGTCTACGCTGGCAGTGTGTTTGATATGTTTTTTATTTTAAACATCAACAGGAGGTGCTGGATATCACACGGCAACTATTAGCAGAACTAGAGCAACAAAATGATTGCGAGATTGAAGAGAAAAAGTCCAAACTGGAGCAGCTGAAGACAGTTTTAGAAATGTAAGTAACAAGTGTACAAAGTCCAATTAATACCAACTGATCTCTGAGATCAAATTAACTAATCTAAGGGTCACCGCAGAGAGATGATCAAACCACTCTTGTCCACATTTGCTCCTAAAAGTGTAAATTAAATACTAAATTGAAATTGTTTGGATAAATTATGAGATTGCTCATTGTCCACCAAGGCCTTTGCATAATTTTTTTCATTTTAATGAATGTGATTCAGGTCCCCACTAATATTTGTGATTCCTCTCCGTTCTCTTGACACTTCCATGAAATCTTTCTGATAGTTGTCGAAATGTGATTCCTAAATTTTTTTGTAGCTTTTTTATTACGATTGAAACAAATTAGTGTCAAAGGTGACTATCTGCTTTACACAACTTAGGTTGCAGTGTATGATCAGTAAATACTTGTTACAACTGAACTGCACAATGCTCATTAAAAATGAATTTCTGTCTTGCTTTCCTGAAACATTTTAAAAGATAATGTTAAGGGTTGATCGTTCCCAATCCTTTCAGGTTGGTTTTTTTTAGAGAAGGGTCTGACCAGGAGACAAACCTTAAAAGTATTGACAAAATGTATTAAAAATTACATACTTACCCACCGAGCAGATTTGCAAACCTGGAGACGTTAACTATGACAGCATCAGGCTGCTTCTAGCAACGTCTGTCTAATCTTCTACTTCTCTGGCATTTATGATGCCCAGACCTCCCTGCATCAGTTCTGATTAACCCAAGGCCTGGTTCGGCCTCGCCATCTCATGACCTGCCCTATTTTCTTATCCTTTAGTGGATAAGGAAATAGAACTTGTTCTCTCGCATGCTTATCACCCGCACCCCGATAAAGAAAGTCATTACGTGTACACCCATAGCATGATCAGACCCCTGCCACCTCTGCCTATAGAATCAAAGAAAACACAAGATTCACTCCAAAAACTAACAAAAAATGTAAAATGATCCACATCTCTTCACTAGCAACTTTTTGTCAATGAACATTATTTAAGCTTGTACACATAAAAGCTAGTTTGACACCTTCGGTAAAATAAACCTTTTTTTTCCTGCCTTTACCGTTATCGTGAACCATGTTCATAATTTGCTGTGATGATTAAACAGTAGTATTCTTTTTAAATGATTGAAAGTTGGGCCATGTTTAAATGTTAAAGTGATGAAAACCCATAGGGTAAACCTGTCACAGCTTGCTTTTACTTTTGATATTTTTATTAATGGGTTTCTGCTGAGATTTGACCAGTACAGTTACTGTTTTTTTTTTTTTTTTAAATCAGGCTGTGAAATTCAGCAGAAACTTTAGATAGTTTAATAGTGCAATGTACAGCAGTAAACAGGAAAATGTGAGTTCATGAGAGTTACAGATAACAATAAAACTAAATTCTGTGTGTTGATCACACACACGAAATTGGGTGTTCTGAGAGCTTTTTTCATTTTTTTTGGCGGGGTTTTATGTTGGGGAGATAATTTATTCAATAAAGTAAATCATGCAATTAGGATTCTCATGTTGAGATATCCTTATTGTAGAGCAAATCTGTTCCAGCACATGTAGGTAGCCATCTTCTCTATATGGTATACCTGAGATGCCACAACAGGAAAAAAAAAAAGATCATCCCAACCCGACTCCTCCGCAGCTATCCGGAAGCTGACGGAGTGATCCGCAGCGGACCTCCTGCCTTGGCGAAGGACGATGAGGCGCTTCGCTACCGCCTCCTGCTGGAGGGGAAGGTCGAACACTTGGCGATACTCCTGAAGGAAACACTGGTAGGTCAAAGTCTCTAAAGATTGTGACTGTAAAAAGGCATGAGCCCATCGCAGGGCTCTCCCCTTCAATGAGCTTACTACAAAAGTTATCTTAGCAGGGTTGTCAGGGAACAGAGATGGAAAGCGGGCGAAGGCTAACTGGCACTGCAGCAGAAAACCCACACAGCCATGCAGGTCTCCCTTGAACAATTCCGCCGGTCTGTACTCCGGTTCCTGGACGGCTCGAGGGGGGTCCGCTGCGGGTGCTGGCATGGTTGAGAGGGGCAGAAGAGTACCCAGTTTGTTATCGATGGCCATGATGCGATAACCTAGTCGGTCCAGAATGATGCTGGAGACCTGTTGCTGCTGGAACAACTGTTGGAGGTAAACCTCGTGTTTATTCATCCTACCTAGCTGTGAGTCCATGGGGTCCTGAGACTGGTCTGACTCGGCACCGCTCTGTGACTGACTGTTTGGCTGGAGCATACTGACATGAACCAGATGAGTCACCAAAATGAGCAGCACAGAGTAACCAGACACGGAAACAAAATACAAAAGGTAAGTGAGTTTATTTACAGGAGGACCTCGGGAACCGGGCTTGGAAATGGTGGGACACAGAGAGCTGAGTTAGAGTATTTTGCGTGGGTTCAGTATTTCAACAATTGCAGTAATAAACTTTGCTCTTACAGATCTTCGGGGGACTACTGCTCGTGGCTGGGAAGCGTCCCTCAGATAAGAACGTGATCTTCAGCAGAGTGACCTAGCACCGGAGGAACAGGTGAGTGCACTGGTGAGTATTTACAGGTTGGACTTGTGACGGGTCCTGGTGGCTCTCTGACTGACTGGGTGGCGAACGGGAAATCCTTCCTGGAGTGATAAGCTACCCGGTGGGGCTCTGGCATGTCTTGACTTGGGATCCTTTAAAGGGAACACAGGCATGAACAAGATTAGCATTTGGATTAAACTCATGAACTGAGGGGCTATAGCTGCTACCATAGTAGTGTGATGCTCCAGCGAGGACCGAGACGCTGAGTGAGCCTTAAGTAGGGCAGGAGCTCATCAGGGAGGATTGCAGTTAGCTGCAGAAAATTAGTCCGGAGCCACTCCGGGAACAGGGGGCAGGAACCAATCACCACAATTACACACTGGAAGCATCCAACTGAATTTCAGAATAACAATCATAATAAAGCAAAGGTGTTTGGACATATGTAAATAAACAAAAACTGTCCTATTTGTTTCTTATTACATATTTACCTAGACTTACAGTAAGAATGCATGTTATTGTCTGTTGTGTTTCTGTCAGTTGAAAGTTTATTACTTTGACCACTTAATTGTAAGGAAACTCAGTGGGGTGGGGGACCCGGAAATTCAACCGCACACAGGAGTACGAAAGGGGAAAAAAAACAAGTTTATTTAGTTCTCAAGTACTGGTTGCTGCTCAGGGTGAGGTCGTCAAACACTGCACTGAGAAGAGAGGGGAGAAGACTGGTGATGCACTGATATAGGAGGGGTAACTTTGAAATGTTCAGCTTAACTGACCTGTAGAGCAGTAGACGGGTGAAGCAGAGGAGCTGACGATAGGGAGGTGAAGGAAACAAGTAGAACAGGCCTCTGTGGAAGCAAAGGAGATCTCCACAAGGAGATCCAAAACACCACACGCAGGGACTTTGTAGATAAGGCAGAGTTCATACACAGGCGGACAGAGAGAGAAGACTTCGCTTAAGGGGCAGGCAATACTCGGTCTTGAGGCAGAGCTTGGGTCAGGGTCCAGAAATCCAGAACAGAAATAATCTGTGAAGGGCTTGGCTGGAGGGATAAATCCGTGGACAGAAGGTGGTCGTAGTAACACTGAAGGCTTGGAGGGAAATGCTGGATCTCTACTGGCTTGTGACTGTCAATAATCTGGCAAGGAGGCAGAGGCTGAGAGGTGTTTAAGTAGGGCGGGAACCAGGTGGAACAGGTAAGCAATCAGGC
>JAOXNZ010000044.1:30257596-30272090 GCA_028566095.1 Kryptolebias brasiliensis | reverse complement strand
GCGGTCACGTGATTTTTGGCGTGTTGACACAGCGATCAAAACACTGCGTCACGATACTTCCGTTTCATTTGGCTCGACACTGTGTCGAGCAGTAGGTGTCGAGCAGCACATCACTACTGAGCAGCACTGTGGCTAAAGGCTAACCAACTTTTCATTGCAGCAAGTCCGCTATGTGGAAGTATTTTTACACTAGAAACACCAGAAAGCAAGACAGCAACGTGCAATTTTTGCAAAACCACTGTACCGAGAGGGGGAAGCTCCGTCGCGACCTACAATACAACAAACTTAAATCAAATATTTGAAAAAGCACCACATTAAAGAGCACGAGGATTGTTTAGCCAGGTGGGAGAAAGACGAAAGGAGCCGGCAGGAATCACTTCTGGAGTCATTCCAAAAGATAGGTAAACTTCCACTGGACAACGTGAAAGCTAAAGGGATTTCAGTATTGGATATTTCCTGTTAACATGATTTCCTGTTTTTCTGACTTCCTTTTCTGACCTTATACTTTTGGACATGCATGCATATACTTGTACAAATCGAAAAAAAAGGGGTCAGCTATAAACGGTAGGCGAGTTGCATAAATATTAAAATCATTGATTTATTATAAACATAGAAAACTACATCTATCATGTGTAGGGGAAATCTGTTGGTTATAAGGATTGAAGTTTGTTTCTTAAACTTATTATCCTAAATATTATTTTCCCTTAGGTTTTGTCTGCTCTCATGACTTCCTTATGTTAGCAAACTTTTAAATTTTGGTTTTAAAATGCAGTAATTCAAAGGCATTAAGTGTGTCCACAATAAAGAAATTATATCAGATGTAAAACCATGGCAGACTCAGACCTCAAATGACAAGTAAAACAAGAAGGCAAAACTCAGAAATATGGTTTAAAAGTTAAATGAATTAATTTATTGCATGTGAAAAGGTTGAAAATGACACAGGCAGAAACCTAAGCAAAAATAGTGACACTTTCATTCCAACAGAAGTCACTCCACAGATCTGTGTTTTAGTTTTGCTCTGCTGTATCTGTGTCTGTGTTTATTTTCATCAGCGTTGTTCTCTGGACTGTGGTTTTTGTAGGAGACTATGCTGGATTTCCAGGATGTGGGTTACTGCGTCTGCACAGCACCTACAGACATGACCTGAAGATTTATGCATCTGATGAAGGCAGAGTCCAGATGACAGCTGCAGCTTTTGCAAAGGTATTACTGTCTACTGTGTACTATCTTTGGTCACAAGATTTAAGGTAGTCTCTCAGGGAGAGAATCTCCAGAAAGTCTTTGACTGTGATGGTTCTCAATTATCTCACGAGTGGCAGAGGAACGCAGTTTTCTTGCGTGAGTTTTGAGCGTGTTAAAAAAAAAAGTGTACAACAGGTTTTCTCTCTAAATAGTAACTGAGTTATGGCATGAGTCTCCAATCCATCTTAAGAGAGCTCCTGTGTTGTGACTCCTGCACAGGAGCACTCCTCTGACAGAAAACAACTGAGGCAAATGTCCACGTCTGAAAATCACACTGATATTACATAATAATAATTGTAAAACTAGTCCAGACCTGCCCATCTTTATTTCTAAGGTGTACTCCAGCAGAATAAACCATACATGTGGTGCTGACTTCTGGGTATGATGTCAGTGGAAGAGGTGGACAACAAAATGTGCACGGCCAAGAGTATAGTTTTGTGAGCCGTGCATACAAAAATAGATGATTTTCAAAAAAGTGGCTGCTCAAAACGTGGACGTATGGCTCGCTGGTCACAAACACTTAGAAGTCCGTGAGACTTCAGCAAAAAATTGACATATTTTCTCGCAATTTTCCTGCAGTTTTAAGTCTCCAACTTGTCCTTCAAGAGCCAGAGCTCAGTAAGATACCACCTTTAGGTAAAGCCCTGAAGAGTGACAATCAAATAGAAGTTTTATGTTTTGCCTGTCATCTTAATTTTATTCATTAAAATACATCCTTATTTTGCATTTCAGACCCACGTCACAGGTATTGATACAAAAGTATTTAAACAAGCTGAGTAAATGCTTGACAAGATTATTTTCATTCTTTTCAGATACGGATTTGAACTTTATTAATATAATATTGCCTTAAAGTGGATGTTTTTCATTTCTCTACATTATAACAGCTCATGGTAGTTTAACCGTCATTTGTTGTAGTAAAGTCCTGAGCATCCTCCTGCATTAAAGCTGTTCTCTTCCCTGTGTGTGTGTGTCTGTGTGAGCAGGGTTTGCTGGCTCTGGAGGGTGAGCTGACACCCATCCTGGTACAGATGGTAAAGAGCGCCAACATGAACGGACTGCTGGACAGCGACAGCGATTCTCTGAGCAGCTGCCAGCACCGTGTCAAGGCTCGACTCCATGAAATCTTGCAGAGGGACCGAGTGTTCCTCGAGGAGGACTATGACAGGGTGATTAGCTGCTTCTGTGTAGCCCTGAATGTCAGATCAGTGGTGACGAGAGGAAATCTCATCTGTTAGTCACTAGACAACCAAAGGCTGTTGCATATTTTTTTTCAGCTGTATAAAAAAATTTTGAAATACTTTTAGGGCTGAATTAGAGTAAAAAAACAAAGAGCTCAATGAGTAGTTATTTGTCCTGATTTGTGTGTGAAGGTTTAGTGTGACAGAGAAACCCTACCTGCAGTAATGTGCCACAGAGTCACTCAACCTTTCAGCTGCTGTTTTGTGGTTATTCTTAGAAGCAAACATTTGTTTGTATGTTAAAAACCTAAACCACTACAGCTACTCCACCCTAACTTTAAATAGTTCATTATCTTTCATCACTTTATGTGTAATACAAACGACATCTTTGAAGGAAGTTCCCCGCAGTAACTGTTGCACTGAAAGGAAGATTTGTAGTGAAGGAGTTTCTCTTTTAGCTGTACACCTGATTGACTGTGACCACATCTAAACAACTAAACTGCCAAAATAAAGACAGATGTCATTTGTGTTTATGAAGATAACTATGAACAGAGTATATTTTATTTTTGTTTTGTTTTGTTTTTTTGTAGTGTTCAGTTAAAGTAAAAAAAAAAATATTAGGGATGTGTGGAAGTTGTGTGTGTGTGTTTTTTGTTTTTTGTTTTTACCTTAGCATGTGTCTGTGTTTGTGTTTATTTGTGACAGCTGGCGCCGACCTGTAGTGTCTCTTTAGTAAGTTCAATGAAAGCAGTCCAGAACCCAGTGGCCACGTGTGACCAGGTCTACGCCCTCATTCAAAGTCTCACCTCGCAGATCCGCAAAAGAATGGAGGACCCCAAATCTGCTGGTAAGAAAAAGCTCGTTTCACCGATACACTGATGTTTCATTTCTTTAGGCGCCTCCCTAAATAAAAAAAATCAGATTTGAGTGGGGGTTTTTGTTTGTTTTTTATTCTCAAGGATGATTAGAATTCTGTATTAAATCAACATTTTTTTTAACTTTTCACCAAATCTTCAATTTTTAGTACCTCAATGCTATCCAACCGTTTTTTATATTAATTTATTTTTAAATAAAGTTAAAATCAGATTTTCTGCCTCATCAGACCTGCAGCTGTACCACAGTGAGTCACTGGAGCTGATGTTGCAGCGGTGGTCCAAACTAGAGAAGGACTTTCGTATGAAGACTGGCCGCTACGACATAAGTAAAATCCCTGACATCTACGACTGCGTGAAGTACGATGTTATACACAATGCTTCTCTAGGCCTTCAGGACACAGAGGAGCTGTTCCGACTGTCTCGAGCTTTGGCTGATATCGTCATCCCACAGGTGAGCGGAGAAAAAGAGGCAGAATACTCCTTTTTTATGAACATTGGTTTTGTCTTATGTTTTTGCAACCCCTGGCAAAAGTGATGGAATCACCACTCTAAGATGATGTTCTTTCAATTGTTTAATTTTGTCTGGTTTTTGTATCTTTCTATACTTTTAAAAATGAAAATATGTCAATATTCCTATTTATTATTTATCAAATGTTGTTTGCTTGAACTGTTTTTTGAATATCAGAAACTTAGGGCAATAATTTAACAGTTCACTTCTAGATATAAAGTTTTATTGTAACAAAAACTCCTCAGTCACATCAGAAGTTGTGTACTTTTTGTGCTTTTGCAGGAATATGGCATAAATAAAGCAGAGAAACTGGACATTGCATATGCGTACTGTCTCCCACTGGTCAGAAAGATACAGCTTGACCTGCAGAGAACCCATGGAGACGAGTTTGTTAACAAACTGCATCCTCTGTGAGTGAAATTGTATTGAGAACATTTATTATTACAAGCATAGTGAACTAGTCATCTTGATGTAGCAAAGGTAACATTTCAGACACTACCTAAATGCAATAGTACTTCAAAAATGTGTGCATCAGGTTTTGCATAAATAAACACCAAGTAATGCTGGAATACAAGACTGACAATAACGTAATGGACAACATAATTTTACAGGTTTTATGAAATAAAATGTAATTACCATAATCATTAAATTTATTTACACATACAGGCTCTGTTATACTTTTTTTTTTGTATTGTACTGTATTTTACACAAGCATGAACTTCAGCTGCAACTGTATCACAACACAAATTTAGAATTAATATTACCTACAAAGTAATTCTTTAAGAGTTGTAGTTTATGTGCAATTAATCATACTCAAGCCACACAACTTTATAATGGTTAACAAGTACATAATATGCTTGTCGGAAAATTACCAGAGTAATCAAAATCCAAAGCATGAATTTCCTCCCACAGCGATCCTGAATACATGTGTCTAGAATTCGAGCATGGACAGGATTTTCACAAAGCATCCACCTGTGACCTTGACCTTTGACCCTGTGTGCTTGAAATCACAACTGTTGAGTTGGACATTTCTGTGTCAAAGGGTTATCAATTAAGGGTTCAGACAAGAAATTTTTTTAACTCTGAACAGACGGTGCCATAACAATATGTCCCATCTTAGGACGGGCGTATAAAAATGTGGCTTGATATATGTTGTCATATCCACCAAATCTTTAACATGCATAAGTTTTACACCTAGCAATAAACATTTTAGTTATAGTATCAGTATACATTTGTTTAAGAATTTCTCAAGCCCCACAGTTCAGACTGAGGTGGAAACAAAGCCTTTTCTATTAGAGATGTCTAGATAATTATAGGCATTTTCAATTACTTTGAAAATCACAAAAATGAGCTGCAGACTTTAGCATTAGCCTCGATTAGCCTGCTGTGTCATCTCAGGCTCCAATGCATTATGGTTTATTTCCACTGATGTAGTGTACAACTCTTCTGGTTTGCTTTTATTGTACTTTGTGACGAATTTCTAGAGCACTATATAGTGGATGAAAAATTACTGTTGAAAATTCAAGCACCACTGCAATCTGGCCAACTCACTGTACAGTAACGGTGGGTCTGTTGAGCAGAAACACCTCTCAAATTCATAGGCAGTTTTTAAAAGTTTCTTTAAATATTCAAACTCCTTATCCCCACTTTGGTCCCCCTGTCCACAGTCCCGACCCATTCCCACTTACCTACCATTGTTCCAAATAGAAGACCAACTTGCAGCAATTCTTGCTCATCACATTGCGTGCTTATTTCTTCCTCTACTCATGCAGGGCTAATTAATATAGCACAACAAGGGATCGGTGTGCATCAAACTGTTTAAAAGCAGAGAAAGGATCTTAACGAGCAATAATCTCATCTGCTGCTTGTGATTTAAAGCCATTGCCTGTTTTGTGTTTTTGCTTAAAAAATGACAAGTGTTAATGGCTGGAATGAAGACTTCTGGTGAAATAAAGTTTATTCACCTCCAAAAAACAACAAAAAACAAACTATTGAAACAAAGCCTTTGGTTACAGAGGCATGTGCTTCTGCTAATTCTGCTAGTCGGGGATCTTATATTCCTTCATTTTCATCAGTTTAGTGGCCCACTGTGGAGAAGGGGTGCACATATTCTGACAGTAAGGCTGAGCTCACTCATGACCATAGTTTCCACTTTTATCCTTTCTTCTATATTCCTTTCAAAATAAACTATAATGGCAGAAAAATAGACACTGCACTCAGAATTGTTCTTGTTTTGTTCCCTTTTTTTGGGGGTGGGGGTGGGCAATAGATGTTTTGCCAAAAAAAGCATCCTGACTGTAAAAGCACAGTTAAGAAACAACATGGCATGTCACTACCAGATGCTGGTGTAAAATTTAAAAAAAAGAAGATGGCCTTGACTGTTGTAGTAGTTCTTCAAATTCACCATATTTAACATTTGTTTTGGATTTGTCTTGTTTGCAGGTACTCTCGTGGTGTGCTGTCACCAGGCCGTCATGTCAGAACACGGTTATATTTCACCAGCGAGAGCCATGTCCACTCCCTTCTCAGCATTTTCAGATATGGAGGCCTACTTGATGTGAGCACACAATAATCCTGCAGAGCTTTGAGAGTTTGATAAGGTTTATAGATGAAGGTAAGATGTTTTTTTGTTTTTTTTTCTGTTTGGAACTGTTTTCAATAGGAAGAGAAAGACCAGCAGTGGAAGCGAGCCATGGATTACCTCAGTGCGGTGTCTGAACTCAACTACATGACGCAGATTGTCATCATGCTATACGAGGACAACAATAAAGTGTGTTCTTGTTGGTTTAAGTGTTCATCACATTGTAAGGTCTAGTAACATCTGGTTCCCTGTTCATTTGGTGGATTATTCAAGATGTTTCTTGTTTTGGATTACAGTTTTTGCATTACTTTGTGTAAAATTCTTCAGTTTCTAATTTAAATTGCGGTTTTATTAACATCAAGATCTAGACAGGCTTCCTCAACAGAGAACTTTTGTGCAGATGGTTTTCAATATAAAAAAAATTGTCAGTCCCCCACCCAAATTAAAATGCCACGATGGAACTGAATTTTGGAATCTGTGTGTCAAACTATATCTCAATCATTGTTTGTTTTAAGGACATCTCCTCTGAGGAACGTTTCCACGTAGAGCTCCACTTTAGTCCAGGTGTGAAAAACGTTGAAGAGGAGGAGAACGCGCCAACTGGGTTTGGCTTCAGGCCGGCCTCAGCGGAGGTGTTACGACAAGTAAAATGTCATCCAGACATTTGTTCCTAAACGATTTTGTCCTGTAAAAAGCTGCCTGTGACTTCAGTTATTGCTCTCGTCCCACTCAGAACGGCCAAAATAAGGCTGACCTTGCCAGCTTGGAGGACCTTTCACAAGATGAAACTGATCGCGCTGTTCCAGTTTCGGAGCCAATCACCATTCAGAGGAGGTCGCCGCTCATTCGCAATCATAAGACTGGATCGATGGAGGTGAGACTTTCAGGCTCTGCGCTGGAAGAAACACAGTATATTTCAATGCTTCTTTTTGAGTATGTACTCAATTGTTAACACCAAAATCATGTGTTTCTGCTTGCCTTTGAGCATAACCAGTCTGTTTGAGGACTGAGAGTTTCTTTTCTTTGTTTTTTGCTCATTGCTTGTTCAGACATTTTCTCCATTTAAAACAAACAGCACTTGCTGGAGACTTGTATTTTCATTGTGTCAATTTGGTAACATTGTCTGAATGATGCCTGCATGTCTGTTTCTCCGTCAGGTCCTGTCAGAAACATCTGCTTCCAAAGGTGGCAGTTATCGCCTTTTTTCACTCTGCCCACGTCAGTCTCCCGAGATGAAACAAAGTGGATTAGGTAGGTGAAAAACACTCTGTCACTTTGGCAACTATCCGTACAGAAAACTGTGAAATTGCTCAAAGTGGGAGGAATGGGTGCTGGTTTTATTTGGTTACACTATCTTTTGAGGAGACATTAATTATTGGATGTTAGAATGGTGTTAGAAAAGGCTTTTCCAGAAATGTTCTACTTGGAAACATAATTTCCCTCATGGGACTCAACCATGTATGTGAGCATTCACCTGTTTGTAGGTAAATTTGAAAAATCTTCAAGCTTTAAAAGTGAATTGTGAAGTTTCATCATAAGTCTAAAGTATAGCGTACCTCAGTATCTCTATTTTATTTGTTTTTGGGAACAATGTTGTCAGCTTAATTAGAAATTGTCTGATATAGAACTGCAGTAATACAACTGGGAGACAAGGCTGCTGTTTGCTTGTTTTTAGACATTTTCACATTATAGTTGTTTTGCGTTAAGACTAAGTGTGACAGCGTCTGGTTCATTCATGTGAACTAGATGTGATTAAACTCCTTGGTGAAAATTTGGTACAACTGCTATGTTCGGATGTGTTGATCTACGTGGATTTATCCACATTGTTCTGTCCCTTCTCTTTAATAACAGTAATCCTCAGATTTTTTTCCATCCTCCACTATAGGGAAAAAAAAATCTACCACAAGTTCAATTTTCAGCGCTGATTTGTCTGATGTCTGATTATGTTGGTTATTCAGTTCTTTGTTGTCCAAAGCAGGCTAAATAAAAATAATCAGGTATTTGTGTCAGCTATTTTTACTCCTGCCTCGTCCTTCTTATTTTAAAGATTAAACTACGACCTTTTCCTATGCTTATTTTTTCCTCCATTTTTCATTTGGATGTTAATGTTAATTCTGGAACTTAAAAAAAGTAAATGAACAAATGAATAATGAGGATGCTGCACTAATTAATTAATCTGATGATGATGATTAATCAGAGTGGAATTGTTTCCATTTTTGTGACTAATTCTGTAATTACAGCCAACAAAATACAGCTTTTTTTATCTAAGGTTTTATGAAACAGGACATAATAAAGTCATTGGGTCTTAAAATTGAGTAAGTACAACTTCACATGAACAAGAGCACAACACATTAAACTGTGTCATTATATATTTTTATATATAAAGAAACATGGCAGCACAACTTGTGTTTGCAATGTTTCACAAGACCACAAGACTTCTAGACTCATGTCCTTTGGACAGATGATACCCAAGTAGAGATGTTTACCCATAATGCACAGCTGCACATTTGGAAAAAGAAAAAATGCAGCCTATCCGCACAAACACCTCATACCAATTGTCAACAGAGTGGTGAAGGCTGATGATTTGGACTTTTGGGCACCTTGATGTCGCAGAGTCCACCATGAACTCCTCTGTAGACCAAAATATTCTAGAGTCAAATGTGAGGACATCTGTCCAACAGCTGAAGCTTGGACCACACTGGGTCCAAGGTGTTTCGATGGTCCAGTCAAAGTCCAGAACCTCAACCTGATTGAAATGCTATGGCGGGACTTTAAGAAAGCTGTGCAGAAACTAATGTCTCTAAATCTTAATGAAATAAAGCAATGCTGGAAAGAAGAGTGGGCCTAAATTCCTCTTCAACCATGTGAGAGACCGATAAAGTCCTAGAGCAAATCATTACTGACGGTTCTTTCTGCTGAAGGAGGTTCTACAAGCTGCTCGATCATAAAGGAAACGTAATGTTATGCATATAACTACTGTTCCCTGAAGGAGAGGAACGAGGTACAACACATGTAGTTTGGGATATCATGCCAAGACACCTCTAATCACACCTTTAGGCAAATGACATGATGACAAGTGACAGACCCCTGCACTATGTAAACGTCTGTCATCACTTCAATTTGATAGCTGCTCTTCACCGAGCCCAGGTGAGCAGCGGGGCAGCCATGTGTTGTACCTCGTTCCTCTCCTTCATATGCATAACATTATGTTCCCTCTCAGTTGATTCACTCGCTACAACATGTAGTATGGGACATATATAAACACCCCGCAGAGCAGCAATCAAACCTGGGTAAATACAGCACACTAGTGCGGCACCTTAGACCCAGCAGAAAGAAACGAGTGAGCCACAGACATCACTCATAGGTACCCCTCTAAATAGAGCCCAGGATGTTGCTACACCCCTGGTGGAGTGTGCTCTCACACCATGCGGGATTGGGAGCCCCCTGCTGTTGTAAGCTAGAGAAATAGCTTCCACAATCTAGTGGGAGAGTCTCTGTCTGGACAGAGCCTTGCCCTTGCCCGGGTTAGCAACACACACAAACATCCCGTGTGCAGTCAACGTAAATGTGCAGTGCATGTAAAGGACACAAGGAATGCAACCTCCTCTGCTCCTCAGATGCAAAAGGAGGTGGGCAAAAGCTTGAGAGCTCAATAGTCATGGAGCTGTAGTCTGAAGGTATGACCTTAGGGAGATAAATTTGATCACAGAATGACCTTTGAGCCATCAGGTGAAAACTGAAAGCAGGAAGGATTCACTGGCAAAGCAAGGAGGTCCCCAACCCGTTTTGCAGTTGTCAAAGCAAGAAGCAGAGCATCCTTATATGAAAGAAAATTCATATCCATTGACTCCAAGAGTTGAAATGGAGGGTTACAGAGAGCCTCAAGAACCACAGTAAGGTCCCAGGGAGGGACATTGGGTTTAATCACAGGTCTCAGTCTACGGACCCCTTCTAAAAACTGCACAGCTAGGGGATGAGCATCTGGTGTGACCCCATTAAAACCAACACAACATGGCAGGCAGAAATAGCTGCCAGGTAAACTTTAATTGTGGAAAAAAAGAGATCTTTATTCAACAACTTCTGCATAAATGTTAAAACATCCACCATGGGACAATGACCTTGACTTCACACCACTGCTCAAAGGCTCGCCACTTGTAGGTATTATAAGCCTCTAGTGGAGGGTGCCCTCTGAGCCACCACTGAGGGGTGAAGCCTCCAGACTCTCACCAGAGGTCTGCCTCTGGAGAGCAAATCTGCACCCAAGTTCTGCCGTCTAGGGACATGAGTGGCCCTGATAGACAGAAAATGTATGCTTCACCACTGCAAGAGAGTGTGAGACAGTTTTAACAGGGGAAGTGGGAACGTGTCCCTCCCTGTCTATGTGTGAAATCACAGTCGTGTTGTCTGTTCTGATCAGAACATGGTGGTCTGTCAGAACTTGGCAAAAGTGTCTCAGAGCCAGCAAGACTGCTATTAGCTCTAGGTAGTTTATGTGGAGCTTGGACTGTGCCGGTGTCCAAACCCCCCTCACCACCACACCATTGCACAAAGCCCCCCCACCCTGTCAGGGAGGCATCTGTGGACACCACCTTGCGAAAGGACCCTCTCCCTATTGTTGAACCTTGGCACAACAAGCCTGGCTCCCTCCAAGGTCTGAGAGCCAACATACAAGAGGCGGTTATTGTTAGCTTCTTGTGGAGGTGACATGACACACACAGCCCGTGGGAACGAGTCCAGTGCTGAAATGGGCGCGTTTTCAGCAGTCCAAGTGGCGTTACTGCGATCATGGACGCCATCATGCCCATCAGTTGTAAGATTGTCTGGAAACGCAGTTTGCGTCCCAACTGAAACTGAGCAAGCAGCGGTCAAAGCCGGCTACTCTGTGTTTTGAGAGATGAGCTCTGCTCGACAAGGAGCATATTTCCAGCCCGAGAAATGAAAACTGCTGACTCGGAGTCAGCGAGCTTTTCTGAGAATTCACAGAAAAGCCTAGAGCTTGAATGTGTGACAGGACCTGAGACAACTGCTCTGAAGATTCGGAGGGAGACCTTTGCTCCAAACCGAGTGGCGGGGAGCTTGGCTGTGGTTTTGTGGCTGTACCAGCTGGGAGCTCAAGCTTGCGGGCAGCCCCGTTCTCTTCGGGGGAGCCGGTGGTACCGCTGGTTTGCGAGCGCTCGTGCTAGACTTGGGTCTCACGTCACGTCTGGGAATAATACGGCGAAGCACTTCAGTTTTTTTTTTCTCAGCTCAAATTTTGTCTGTATGGCGTCAAAAGAATGTCCAAACAGCTCATCATCCACCACCGGTTCATCCAGGTAGACGGCCCGGTCCAAGACGTCGGAGAGAGTCAGCCACAAGTTCCTCTGCGCCACTACCGTTGATGCCATCCTTCTGCTCAAGAGAGAGCACTGCACAGCGGGACACACGGAGGATGTATTCTGCAGTGACTCTGGCCTCGTTCAGGAGTGTTCCCAGACGGCTCTCCAACGGCACCTGAGCTCTGAGCTCCGCCAGGTGCATAGCCTGGTACATATGGAGATGGAGCTCAGAGCATGAGTGGTGGTCACTTGAGCTCTGTAGATTTTTTTCAGCTGAGCAGCGGAAAATCTACAGAGGTTAGATGGAAGGGATGTGGGGCAGTTCACACCATGATTGTGGGACGGGGCCAAGTACGCTGCCAGGGATGGCTCCATGGGTGGAATATTTACCAGCCTGGCTTTTTCAGCACCTTCCAAATCCAAATACTGTCCATAGCCGGGTACTGTAACGAGGACGTCAGTTCCAAGACAAAATCTGGGAACATGGGCAGACTATTTTTGACCTCGGCCGGCACCGGGAGGTAAAACCTGGCGAACTGCGACAGTCTCATAAGCAGTTAAACTAACTTCAAGCAGCCTTGCAAGACACAGAGCTAACTAGCAGCTGCTAGCTAGCCTGACTCGAAGAGCGAGGTGAAGAGCGTAAGAACTGAGGAATGACAGTAATGACAGACGATTGTCACTTGTCGTCATCATGTCATTTGCCTAAAGGCGTGATTAGAGGTGTCTTCAGCCAGGACACGCGGGGGTGTGATATCCCATACTACATGTGTTCTAAAGAGTGAATTGACTGAAAGGGAACTTAAATTTTCACACACTGCTTCTGCCTTTTGGTTTCGTTTTTGTTAAATAAGTGACACAGTTTAAAATGATGTGTTGTTTCTTTGAGGTTAGTTTTACCTAATTTTATGAGCTAGTACAGACCAGATGACTTTTTATGGTGTCATCATGCATAAAATCCTCCCCCTCTTTGAAGGAAGTAAGAGGGCGATAGAAGCTGGTTGAAGTTGCATGTTCTTTTGAGTTGTTTCTGCTTGTCTCTCTCTTCTTTCCTCTCTTCTTCTCTTGCTGGTGAGCTGTTTTAAGTAACAGCATGTCATGTGGCGATCTCTAACCCTCCCCGCACCCCTCGCAGGCTCTCAGTGTGCCGGGCTCTTCAGCACCACCGTCCTAGGTGGCTCTTCTAGCGCGCCTAACCTGCAGGACTACGCTCGCGTACACCGCAAAAAATTCTCCACCGGCAGTCTGTCCTACAAAGACGGTATGTGTCTTAGATTGCTGCGCTCCTTCACTACCCTGCACAAGATAGCAGTAGATCAGCCACACACACTTCATCTGCGTAAAGTAAAGGAAACACTGCATTTAACTATTTTAATTCAAGATGAATAGGGAGGTTTAGGATTCAAAGTAAAAGACGATGTGTGAAATTACCAGTTTGTACTGAGACAAGTATCATGTGTCCCAATATCTGTAAATTGTAGTTTTTCATATTTTTAGAAGCATTTCCATTTTTAAGTTCATTATCATTGTAGTCACCAAATTTACATTTTTTCCTCACCTTTTTTTTCTCACATCGCTTAAATTTTTTTGTGTTTCTTTAGCAGGTTGAGTACAGGCTGCTTTGGGTCGAGTTAAAATGTCCGTACACAATATTTTGTTTTCATACGTCAACAACTGCAGACATAACTATGCTTTTATTATACAACCCCTGGCAAAATATATGGAATCACAACTCTTGGAGGATGTTCTTTCAATTGTTTAATTGTGTATTTAAAAAATAAATCACAAACACGACAAAACTATAATTTCTCAAAATTCCATCTTTGTGGCATTAACAAACAATAAAATAAAATTGTTGTAGTCAGTCATCAGTGTGGCTCCAACTGTCTCTTATTGCTGTTGTCAGATCAGCTTTGAAAGATGGAGTCTTCCTTTTTGTCATTGTTTCTTAATGCCAGAAGGTTTGAAGTTTTGAAAATTTAGTTTTTTGGTATGTCTGTGATTTTTATACACACACACACAGTTAAACAGTTGAAAGAACATCCTCCAAGTGTGGTGATTCCATAAATTTTGCCAGGGGTTGTATCTAATAATCTGACTTCGTTAAAATGTGAAGTTTACTTGTATCGTCTTTTTTTGAGTTACATAAACATTTGCCTTCTGTCACGTCCTTTTTGAAGCTGCTCTGTAGATTGTGCAGTGGAGATCTTACTTTTTGTTTGTAGACATGTCAGAGTTCAGTTTTTGATAAAAAGTTAGCCTGAGGAGTCAGCAGAAATGTGTTCATTCATCCTGAAATGCTCTCAGTATGTGTGTCTATACTGCATGTGTGAACCAGCTTAAAAGCTGCATCAGTATGCTTCAACTCATTATAATATCATGACTTGTTTTTCTTTTGCTCAAACCATTTGTTCACTACGTGTTGCTGACTGTCAGGTGTTCAGTTGAACCTCAGAAGTGTAAACTAAAGTAGGGCTGGGCCATATGGTGGAAAAATTATATCTGAGTATTTTTTACATGTATTCTCTGTTATGATACATTTTAAGGACTTGACTGCCTGTTTAGTAGCAAAAATGTAATTTTAGTTGAGAAAAGTAGGTCTAAACTTCAAACTTTTTATATGAGTGAATGACCATGACCAAAGTTAGCTTTTTCTGTTATTTATTTTTTTCTAGTGGAAATTTGTGTAAATGCAGATTACCTTTGTGACTTCTGATTTTCTACCAGGATAGGATCTACTCTGCAGGATGTTATACAATCATCTTTGTTAGCAGCTGCACTGAATATTCAGG
>JAOXNZ010000044.1:30241580-30256533 GCA_028566095.1 Kryptolebias brasiliensis | reverse complement strand
CATCATTGTTTAAACTATAAATTTCAGTAAATTTTAATTTCAAAATGGCTCAAAAACCGACCAAAAAGGTCTGAAAATTTAAGTTTTTTTTAAGAAAAAAAAGGAAGAATTTCAAAATGGAAAATGTGCAGCCCAGTTGCGTTTGTATTAGCCTCATGAGTTATGCTCATAACTTGACTCAAACAGGGCATTTTGTTGTTTGACTGATATGGTTAAAGGCCTAATAATGGTTTGAACCCACTCTCATATCGCTGACAGTTTACAGTTTTCTGTTGGTTAAAATGTACTGATCTCAGATCTGAATGAACTGTGTTGTCCACTAATCTTTGCAGTAAATCTGTATATATGCACTTTCACCTTTGCTATAACTAAACCTCTCAGCTCTCATTCCCTGCTGCAGCTTCAGATGGCACTATGGTTAAAACATGGACATGAAGACATGCTGTGTGATAAAACACCACAGTCAAACAGATCTAAGATCAGTGGACTAAAGTAAAGTGCACAAATGCATGTCGTTAATATAGAAAATATTAGTGATAAGATTCACAAAATCAGACAGCCTTTGGTCCAAGTTCAATCTTTGGCTGGTAAATTAGCGTCTAACAGTTTGTCCCCCTGAGACCTGTGTCCTCAGATGTCCTCACTGGCCTCCCTCCACCATGCACTGTATTCTGTTCAACTCAGACCTGTTGTCCTTGTTCAGGGCGCTGGCTTTTAATTTAGAATTTTTAAGTTTTATTTTTAACTTAAAAAAATTTGCTTTACTTTTTTTAATTTACAAATTATTTTAAAAAACAAAACTGATCCAAATAGCTGGGGGAAATAAAACGGTACACCAATCCAAAGCTTGGGTCTCAGGAGGTTATTTGCAGTTATGAGCACGAGGCTGTAAATCTTTCATTAGAAACTTGACGTCTTTTGTGACGTTCTGCTGCATTTTTCATTTATTTATTTAACCAGGCAAATCCCATTGAGATCACTGATCTCTTTGTTTAAGGGAGGCCTGGGCCTGAAAGCAGCCTAACATGCATATTTTTAGACTGTGGGAGGAAACCGGAGTGCCTGGAAAAAAAACATGCAAACACGAGGAGAACATGCAAACTCCACACAGAAAGACCTCAGGTCCAACTCAGGGCTTGAACCCAGAACCTTCATGCTGTGAGGCAACAGTGAACACCACTAAGCCGTCGTGCTGCCATTTCTATCATCTGCTGATAAATAAAGATTAGGCCTTTATTGTTTAAAACTTTAAACGTTGTAGCGAGAAACTGATTTACTTGTCGGATCAATAAGGATGATGGATAAATGCTTCAATTCAATGTTACAAAGTCATCAAAGTTGTAGAAGGTTGTATTTGTCTCTCCTGGGGCTGGTCTCTGGTACAAAATCATTTTTTGTGTGAATTCACTACATTTATAGAAAATCTGCAGAAAGAATACACACATTTTAGTCAAATGTCTCACATCAGCAAAGTCTTTATTAGTGGAGCGTTAGACTTTTTTTAGCTTCTGTAAAATCTAATAGCAGCACAGTTTGTCCAAGTTTGTCTTGTTTTAGTACTGACCAGTCCAGAACCATTCCCAGTTGAGTTTCAAGAGATCCATCGACTTTGCATTTTAAACATTTCTTACTATTTAGGAAAAGACTTCTGAACGACGCCCAATCTGTCTCACAGTTACTCCTTTAGATGTTTAGTTTTTATGCCAGAATAGGTTAACTGTCTTATAATCATTTTCCAACCCTTTTTCCTAAGTTTTGTTTTTTGTTTTTGTTTTTTTACTATAAAAAAGTACATTTTTAACTTATTGTGATGCTCACAAACACAAGCATTGTGGGCGTTTAGATTTTTTTTTTCCAAGTCAGGAGACAAAGACTAATGCAGCATCTCATTATATTAGTGCAAGTTATCTTCTAAAAATGTATATTTTCTTGAAAAAAAAAGTTGATATTCTGCCCAGCCCTACATTTAAAGTCAAGTTGGCTGCTGATTTCAAACCACAGGCAGCTTTATAATAATTCAGTGTTCAGCCTTCTGTCTGGATGTTTGGGCTGCATCTGTGATTGTATCCATCAAACTATTTTTAATAATATTGTATGTGAGTAGAAAATAAAAAGGGTCCAGATTAAAATCAGAAGTTAGTGATTCAACAAAATATGGCCTCCGTGCTCCGTGATGATTGTGTAGTTGATGCAGATGTCTGTTTTTTGTCCAGTAGGTGTCAGTCTGGTACCACACAGACCGTTTCTACTCAGCCTCCATCCTCCTCGTCTCACATGTAGACTCATTGTTGGTCTTTGTCATCCATCTTGTTACGCCTCGTTTTCAGGAATGAAAGGAACCATTCTGCTTTTGATTCAGTCAGAGCTCCCCCATCGTGATGTCCTAAAGCATGTTCTTAAAGTGGTGGGTTCATTCATTTCTCCGTGCTGTAGCTTCTTAATCCTAAGGATCACCAGTCGGCATTTTTCATTGTCATCTTTGAGTCTTTGTATACAACAAAGTCAGAATTTACTGGGATGACTGTGTAGTTGATTATTGTTTGACTTGACATGGGAAAAGGGAAAGCGTAAAGAAGATTATCGGGCCTGTTTTTTGACGTCATGCACTTTTTTGGTGTGTATTTTTTAAGTTCAAATCATTTAATTTCACTTTATCACCTGAAGTTGTTCCACTGATGTGTTGGCCGCACACATATTTAGGCATCTTCAAGCATCAAGTTTTTTCTGTTTGAACTAAAACCTCAGTTTCTTCATAAACAAGAATAAACATTCTGATTCTTAAACAACTTTTTAGTGTAGGTGTTGGATGACCCTTTTTTTAGCGTGCACATTAGAAAAGCACAGGAAATATAAAACATGATTTTAAAACTACTGTGGTTCATAGTAACACTTCGTGAATTTTTTATTTTATTTTTTTTTTTATTTCCTCAGAGTTGTTGTCTATGCCGGCAGTAAAACGATTTTCTGTGTCGTTTGCAAAGCATCCGACTAATGGTACGTCTGCTTCTTTCAAGTATTTTTCCACTTCACCTCCCTTTGTCTTGCATGCCTTC
This sequence comes from Kryptolebias brasiliensis, assembly GCA_028566095.1. Classification (NCBI taxonomy): domain Eukaryota; kingdom Metazoa; phylum Chordata; class Actinopteri; order Cyprinodontiformes; family Rivulidae; genus Kryptolebias; species Kryptolebias brasiliensis. The sequence continues at coordinate 30,253,480 of JAOXNZ010000044.1, read as the reverse complement.
AAACTTTAATTTCTCGTTTTTCCGCTTTGGGTGTAATTTTTTTCCATATGGCCCTCCAGCATTTTAGGTTTCCGTTACTTTTTTCTTCTTCTAATTTTTTTTAACCCATTCGCTTTGGACTCTTCTAACACTACCTGACATTCTCTTTCTAACCAGGGTTCCCACTGATCCTTCAATTTGTGCAGCATCCACAAACGTTGAGACAGGGAGTGTCATCAAATTATGTTATCTTTGACCTCATAACATAAAGCACAAAACACAGATATCATATATACATACACACTAGGTGTACACACTGGGTCTTGGTCTTTATGACGGTTAACTGGCATATCATTACAAACATTTACTAATCACCTGTTTAGATCTTAGATCTGTTTTGTTTTGTTTTTTTGTTTTGCATTAGGTGACAGCATTTCCCTTTCTTTCAGTTATGGCCTACTTTTTTAAGTTTCCAATGATTCATTTGATGCCATTCTGGGTCAGTGAATGTATTTACTTGGACTGAAGTCTCCAGAAGTCACCATTGCGGGAATGTCTTGAACTTCATGGAACTGATGATCCTTGTTTCATGTTAAGGAATGTGAGACACCCAGTTTCTTTATGTGAAACACCAGCTGATTGTGTGCTGTGTTTCAAAAGGAACTGCTGTGAGAATATGGATGATCCAAGTAAATACAGGAGGTAAATGAGTTGCTATTGCAGCAGTGGCATGTCTTTGCAATTTACACATATTGAAATGCACAGTTTTCTTTTCTTTTCTTTTTTTTTACTTAATTTTGACTTTTTATAGAAACATTTTTGACAGTAATGTATTAAAACCCGGTAAGAACTTGTGCACTTTTTGCTGCTCCAATTATAGTGGCAGACTTCAAATTTCCAAATGAAGCTTGTAAAATGTCTGGATTCCTTCTTGCTGAATCTGTTTGTGGAGTTGTATGCTCAGCAGCTCTTTGCTATTTTAGTTTAGTTTTGTTTTAAGCCTTTCAGACAGTCTATGGTCATTTGTTGAGCAGTCATTCTGCCACTTAGTGTTTATAATTCAGTTACCATGTCACAATGTCACAGACATTACCACTTTATCAACAATTAGCATGCAGTTGTCAGTTTTATTGGGACAATCAGTAGAGCTGGGAATCTTTAGGCAAATCATGATTTGATTACGAGGGCTGCAGTGCAATTATAAAACAATTATTGACACGTCCAAGGAATCCAAACGCTGAGTACAGTGACAGAAGACTCTGTGGCAATGGATGTCCATGCATCACATGTTAGAGCTCTTATCTGCTTTTTTCAGTGTTTCTGCAACTTTGTTTCCAGTCCCATTGTAAAGTGTGAGGATAGCTGTGTTAGTATCTTCAACATAGTATCATCATCTTCTATCATGGATCCAAAGGGTGCAACATACTCGTACACAGGCAAAGCGAACTACTAAATCCATTGCAACTTTTATTGTAAAGGATTTGGGTCTGTATTTCGCTTTGCCTATTCAGAGTTACGTGAAAACTTTGACGTCACTCACTCAATACTTTTTTTTTTTTTTTCCCCTTCCTCGCCTGAAACATGTACACAACTTGTATAGTGTGGCTCTTGTCAACGTCAGTTTTCCCTTTAACTTCATAGAGGCTGAATCGAAACACTGGCTTTCAGTGCAGAAAGTGCTGCTCGTATGTCTCGGTCAGCCATCTTGTTCTCATGTCTCTGTTGTGTCCGAAGCTGCACTTCCACAATTCTGCCTTTTGCGTTTTTCGACATGATGTTGTTATCATTAAATAATAATTGATCTATGACATTTTTAAATTGATTCAGAATCCTCTTTTTGATGCATCAAAACATAGATTATATAACCCCACCTTTAACAATAAGTAACAGAAATGGGTTTAGACTGCACTCTGAGTCTGACATAGATGGAGTGTTGAGCCTTTTCTGCTTCTGTTTGAGGGCACAAGTTTAGCTGATGTGGAGGATCATTGGGCCAGTGAGAGAACAGAGCCCTCACTCTGGATTTGTCTGACCAAAAAATTCTTTTTTTTTTCATTCTGGAGGTGATGGATCAGTACTGAATACTGTACCTGCTTTTTGTGTCATGTTGGTAAAGATCAAAGCATCAGGAAGTTTTGTTATAACACATCTCAGCAAAATTGTCTGTAGCAAAAGACAATATAAATGTTAAACAGATATGCTGGCATTCTGCTTCCAGTCAAAGATCATTGTATTGTGTGTTACAATAGTTCAGATTTAGATGCCTAGATACACATGTTACTGAATCAGAATAGTCAGCTTGTTCCACTTTACTAGGATGGTCAAAATAATAAAACTTTTCTGTAAGCTGAAGCATTTTGTTTTATTGCCTTTGGCTTAAAAAGGGGCACTTTGATTTAATGTTTCACAATATTTTTGAACTTGCAAGTAAAATACCCTAACTTTAAGATCAGATCTAATTTTCAATGGGTCAAACTACACAAGACATTAGTTTCAAGTTCACTCTTGTCAATAAACATCTCTGAAATATGACGTTCAACTTGTCACACTATCTTTTATTTAACAGTTGAACTGATGGTGGAAGCACTTAACAGGAATTTCTACAAACTAAGTAGGTCCCACTTAAAAAAGTAAAATGGTGGTGTTTCACCTTAAAAATACGTTGCTCACAATAATATATTGTTTGCACCTTAAAAGCAGGAGTGGGGAACCGCCAGTATTTTATCTGACCTGCCATACAGTTTAAAACAAAAACAAAAAAAACTCAAATTTGACAGTAATGCATATATCCGAGCCAGGGTAAGGATCAGTAAATGCAACATGAGTGCTTAAGCATCAGCACGAGATAAGATATGGTGACTTGAAAAAAAAGAAAAGAAAAGTAGATGCTTAAAGCCACATTTTTCAGCTGAAAATAGATCCATGGCTAATTTTTTTTTTTTTTTTTTGTCAAAGTGAAAAGCAGGCCGGTGTGTTTAGTTTTTTTTAGTTAATTGTCGCATCATATGGGTTTACAAATTGAGTGTGTCCCTCACAGGACTTTCTAAAAGTTTAAATGGCCCCCGAATGATAAAAGGTTCCCAACCCCTGTTTAAAAGCATCATCGATTTTTGAATATTGGGACTATTTTAACTAGAAAGTGTGGGTGGTAACACTGTTGAACATCAAGCTTATGCTGAATTAGGTAGGTAGGTGTGTGTATGTATGTATACACAGCAATTACAGAAAACACACACCTGTTGTCATGGTTTCAGACACTTTTAATTGAGCTCTGACAGCATATCAAAACTTAACCCTTCTCCTCCTGTAACCTCACTTTTGTATCACTGACGTTAAATTTGGGATGTTTTTCTTGAAACACCCAGGATTGTATGGATTTATGTGTGAATTGAGTTTGTTCACAGCTGATTGAACCTGAATCGGTTCTTTTAAATAGAACTGGGGAAGGGTTAAAGTTCATCCCATCTTCTGTTTTTTCTGACTGAAACATTGTTCACTTTTTGATTTTGTTCATGCTTTTGCACATATGCTTTTCAGTGTTACAAGTGCTCAGTTGTGATTGTTCATAAGAAAAAAAAAAATTTATTGATCTAATAATGTAGAGGGGTAACAGTGTCTCTGCCTTGTTTTTTTTAATTATATTTTTGTCCTGATTATGGATGATTGGATGGAAGGGGTATCTAAACCGTAAGATAAAAACCTAGGAGTGAGATGTTTTTCTGTGAACTGCTTGCCTTTATCAACAACCAATTCTGCATCTGGGAAAACAGTTGAAATGGTTTAAATAGACAAGTAGTTGTGGTTTTGAGTCTTTTTGTATATTTGTTTAGTAGCTGAACGGGGTTGCTATGTCTGGAGAGTTTTGTTTTGTCTTTAATGTTGAAAGACCTGTGTTGTAAACCTGAGCCTAAAAAGAAAATCAGTGACGATGAATTAAAACTACCTTCCTTTTTTATTGTTTTGTTGTTTTTATATGATTTACCGCAGGAACACAAGACGACACTTCCACCATAGCAGTGTCTCCACCTCGCTGGTGCACTGCAGCAGGTACAGCAGTCTCCAGGTTTGCTGTTTGGTGTTGGTATTAACATTTTCAGTGGCGGCGTTGTATTAACAGGGTGCCATCAGAATGTCCGTTAATGTTTACAGCTGATTGATATGCACGTTTAACAGCTTCTGCAGTCAGAAAGTGTCTTTAAGTTTGGGCTTTACTGATTCCTGTAAATGTGGCGTGTCACACTTGCTCCTTCGTTGGTTCTCACTGTTCTCACCGTTTTCTGGATCGCTCTGATTCTCAGTTTTATGGTATTACTGAGAGGCTGCAGAGGAGCAATCTGGTGGTGTGGGTTTTATTGTCTGGCCTTACGCTTTTCTTAAACTCCTCGATGATTCGTTGCTTTTTGTTGGCTATTGGCAGCTGAGATAAGTTGTTGGTTGCTGCTTTTTATTCAGAACACATCCCTCTGATACATACATGACACACTACACTTCTCCTTCCTCCTGTATTTGTACGCCTGCTTTTCTCTCCAAGCTCTTACTTCCCCTCTCATCTGTGTCGTACTTCAGACCTTGTTTTTTTTCTTCCCCTTCCCAAGCTTAAAACCTATTGTTTCTTGTCTTTTGTACTGCTCCCTCCTCCTCCCTCCTCGTCCACTCGTTCTCCCTCTTCTTCCTCAGAGCCCTTGGAGGAGCATCATGTGGTCCAGTTGTTGAGGTGTTTATCCACTGACCTCAGTTTGGGCCGCCGCCAACTTCCTCTGGACCGGGCGCTGGCCCACCACCTCCACCAGTGCTCCTACCACCTCCGCCTCTTCCGAAACTGGCTCGTCTCCGGCCAGGACCCCATAGAGTACCTCCACGGTCAGCCCCTGGCCCCGCCCTCCATACCCCAGCCTCATGCTCTGATTAACCTCTGCTCGCGGTCTCCTTGGGACTGTGCTTGCTCTGTGGTTGAATCTCATGCTTTGCCTCCTAATGTTTCTGCATGCTTGCCTGTTTCTGTCATGCAGATTGCAAGCTGTAGTATTGTGAGCTGTTTGGAATTTTTGGCCCCTTTTTGAGAAAACTGTCTCTCAACTCTGCAGCGGTTTCCGCAATTTTTTCTCATTTTTTTTTATCTGGTCCATAATAGTCCTCAGTTTGCTCAAGTCTTCTTTTTTTTTCTTCCATCATAACCACAGATTCAGTCTTATAACAGTTTTGAAAATATTTATATAATCATGGAAAAAGAATATAATCCTCTTTAAAGTTAAGGCTTTTTTATATCAAGTTGTTTCTTTTCTTTCGGCTGCTCCCTTCTGCAGGGGTTACCACAGCGGGTGAACAACTGTTTTACGCTGGATGCCCTTCCTGACGCAACCTGGGCTCAAACCTGCAGCCTCAGGCTTACGAGACGGCGGCACTGACCACCGATCTACCATGGCCCCAGGCTTTACATATCGAGATATTGAAAAAATTATCTGGTCTTTACCAGGTTCTAGAATTCAAATCTAACCACAAGTGAACAAAAAGACACAACATATTCCACCGTGTCATTATTTATTTAACAAAGCCAAAATGGAAAGCTGCATGTGAAAAACTGAAAAGTCCAATCCCTGGTCCAGCAGCTTATAGATCCTCCTTTATCAGTAGTAACTTTCAGTAGTTGTTTTATGGATTTATCAGTCTTTCACATGGTTGTGGAGGAACTTTGCCCCACTCTTCTTTCTAGCATTGCTTCAGTTCATTTAGATTTTCAGCTGCTGGTTTCTTCTCTGAATGTCCCACCACAGCTTTTCAATCAGGTTGAGATCAGGAATTTTACTGGACCATTGCAACACCTTTGGGATCTTTGTTCTGTTGCATCATGACCCAGTGTGGCTTCAGCTGTTGGACAGATGGCCTCATATTTGACTCTAGAATCATTTAGTCTACAGAGGAGTTTGACAGCAAGAAGCCTAGGTCTTGTGGCTGCAAAACAAACCCAAATCATCAGCCCTCTCCCTCCTGCTGACAGTTGGTATGAGGTTCTTTGTGCTGACATGTTGTGTTTGGTTTTCTCCTAACATGTTGCTGTGCAGAGTGGGTAAACATTTCTACTTTGATCTCCTCTGTCCAAAGGACATTGCTCCAGAAGACTTGATGTTTGAAGAGGCTTTCTCCTTCAACCCTTCCAAACAAGCAAAATTTGTTCCTTTTTTTAAGTTATCTTGTCATGAACTTTAAAGCTGAACTGAAATCTATTTTGAAGCCAACATCAGTGAAAATATAGGCTTATAATGTTTTTTATTGAAATTTTAAATAAAAAATACTATATATTTTTTTGGTAATTCTGAATATTGAAGAAATCACTCGGGTGTTTTCAGCTTTTTCCATGACCACCCCAGAAGTGTGATGTCCGCTGAGCCGCTGAGGTTCGGCCATTCATCAGTGAGTGGATGAATACCTGTACAATATTGTTCAGTTCGAATTTATTGTTTGAACCAGCCAGAAAATACCACTGGAATTTCCTTTTTTGGCTTCCCAAAAGAGAAAAACCTTCCTCAAATTTGGATCCATAAGCTCAGCTGTGGGAATTACTATCAGAACTCAGTTTAGACCACATCAAAGAGAAGCACCGCTCCAACCCTCGTTACTGCGGTGGGCTGGCATCACACCAAAAAAATAGAACCTTTTGCCAGCAGCAGTCCTAAATATTTTTAATTTTAAAAGAAAGTCAACTGGAGAGGAGGACATCGCCACAGAGAAGGAGAGGAGAAACAGGAAGTTTTACTTCAAACATGACGTGAACGCGCGCTGACATTAAAAGGTCTGAGCTGCTTACAGGCAGACAGCCTGAGATCAGTTTGTGATTCAGAGCAGAGCAGTTAGTGAGGAAAAAATATAAACAATCCATGTGTGATTAAACAAATGTCATAGTCTGAAACTGCTGTTGATTAGTTTACTCTGGTGTGAGAGTTCATAAATGCTATTCTGACGTGTGGTCACGTTGTTTGCAAGTTAGCATCTAGTTAGCATCGGGTTAGCTTCAAGTTAGCAACGTTAGCTCTCTTCTGCCGTCCTTATGTTGATTTGCAGTGTTGTGTACTGATGTTATGACAACTATCTGGGGGTAATCGGATTTTACCGTTCCATGTTCCCAACTCGGTTGTTATGTGCGTTGTTTTGTCGCCCATGACGGTCCTGGTGATCATCAGAATCCGAAGAGTTTTCATCTGATTCTGGAGATCCATGCGTCGGTTCAGGTTCATACTGGCATGGTTCTATATCCATTACTCCCACAAAGTCTTCTGGTATTTCTTGGTATTCAAAAAAGGTTTTTTCTTCCATTTCCACTAGTAAACAACCGGACAGTAGCAGCGTTCTTGGCCAGCTGGGGCACAGCACACGTCATGAATCTAGGACGGCAACTCCACCCCACAAATCACCCACTTCGGAAATTATTGAACGCCAAAAATAGTTTAACTTTTAGGTCAAAAAATGGGTCCCTGTATTGTTGTGTGGATGTGTTTGACTAAATAACATACATGAAATGTCAATTTGTTGAGATTTGATTTCAGTTCAGCTTTAAGCTTTAACCTGCTAACTGAGGCCTGCAGATTCTGGGATGGAGATCATGGATTTACTGTAATTTCTTTGAGCACTGCATGGTCTGACCTTGGGAGTGAACTTGGGACATTCACTCCTTTGTTTGGAAAAGGTCTTATAATCCTTCCCCAATTGTTGGGCAGCAACAGTTGCTTTTCTCAGGTCATTGATCATGTTTCTCCTCCATGACATTGTGTTAACACCAGCCTGTATGCTCCAGATCAGAGCCACTCCTGATGTTTTTGCTGAGGAAAAGTTAATCAGTGCATTAGAGCAGCAGCACCTGGCTGCTACTGTTCCTCTTAATTCCTATAAATAAATTAAAAAAGCAGCAAGGATAGACTTGTTTTTTTCACACAGTTTTTTTTATTTTTATTTATTCATTTTATTTTAGCTTTGTTTTTGTTTAATAAATGACATGGTGGAATCTGTTGTGTGTTTTAGTACATTTGAGGTTAGATTTGAATAGTTTTAGAACCTAGTATAGACCAGATCATGTTTATCATGCTCTGATGCATAAAGTCTTAAAATTGAAAGAGGGTGGACTTAGTTTTGTTATTGCTGTATATTAATTCATCTTTCAGATAATAATAAACAAAAAAAAAGTTTCTCAAACCCAAAATATACTGAATTCTCTATCATAATATTCAGGGCTTGTATAGATTTACGTAAAAATAAGAATAGGTGCTTTACTAAACAAACAAAACACTGTGTATCATCCTGTAGTAAACAGTTTGATCAGGTTAGTGAGCTCCAGCCCTTCTTCCCTTTTTAAAAAAACATGTGATTTTGTGTTACCGTAGACTGATCTTGGCATCTTTGTTGACGTTCATCACGTTGCTCTATCATGTTTCTACAGTAGCCCAGAATGGACAAACCAATCATTGACCAAGGAAAGATTTATTGTGTTTTTAGTGCCTACTGTAATTTCTTTAACATGCTGGGAGAGTGATTGAGGTGGGATTATTCAAGTTGTTGCAGTATTCAACTTTACATCTAGGTGTCACTAAAACCTACAGACTGAACCTTTAAAAACTGAGAGAATAAAAAAAATAAATAAAATATCTGAAACTTGATGGTAATTTGTCATTAAAAAACAAAATCTGAAGACTAATATGACAAATTAGCACCACTGGGATCTGATGAATACTGATGTGTATGTCTAGACATTTTACTTTGCTTTTTTTCTGGATTCTGTTAAAAAGTGCACACAAGCACCAAAGAAAATAGAAACGAGCTTCAGGACAATAGGTTGTGTTTCACATTTGCTTACAGCTGTCTAATTTACAACAGTAGGATTGCCAAGCACTTCTGTAGCATTTATCCACTCAAAAAAGATCAAATAAAATAGACATTATGGTCCCATATGGAAATCAAGTATTATACATTCTTTCAAATGTTGCATTGCTTTATTTGACCTAAGTTTGAGGTATACAATTAAAATAAACATTTAATAAAAACAGGTTTCAAGAAAAACAGGAACAGTGGATTCTCTGTTTGAAATAAGTATCAGTCTCAAAATTAACTTTATTTTCTCAGATGTTGGGTTCAAACCGTATTAATATTTTTGACTGAAATGTGCCCTCAGTAATAAAACTTATTTTGATCAGACTCTTCCTGATCTAAATCTGGACTTCCTATTTCTAATCTGAGGCTGTATTTTATTTTGAGCTTTTTCTTGGAAAAAGTCAACATGAAACACTGATTCAGTGAAAGGTTTGGCGTTTATTTTTTTCCATCTAAGGGGTATATTCTTTATTATATTGAATAATTTCCAGGGTGTTTGGTCCTCATGGTGCACACAAATTAGAATAAGGTGGCATATTGGGGGGGGGTTGTGATTTATGATTATTTACATGTTTAAATGACTGCACATATTCCTGCCACACAGTTTTCACAACCTGTTTCAGTTTCTTCATTTTTTTTCTCTGTAGATTTAAGAAGAAAACTCCACACTAACCCACAGCTCATTGTTTCACAGTGGCGCAGGAAGGGGTTTTACTCGACGTGACCACAGCTGCTCTGTTTGAGTCCAGTTTGAATGCCCTACTACCTGACCTTTTAACAGCATGTGACTCCTGCTTGTTTGCTGTCTTTGTGAAGTACACTCACACAGTAAAAACATCATCTTCTGAGGTTTTCCAACCTGTGGTTTGATGCTTTTCCTTTGACTGTGACCGGCTCTGGTAAAATGCAGCTTGGTTGTGAACTAACAGTGGATGATCTGGCTTGGATAACATGTCAGACTTGAGCTTGTGTCAGAACAGCTTTGACCGCTCTGTGCTGCTGTTAGAGCGTGATGGGACTGACCAGAAAGGCTGATGTATTTTGATTTTATCTCCTTTGGGGATTTGCTTGCTTTTGCCAACAGAGTGAGACACCTTAGCTGTGGTGTCGCGTTTTCTGGACGTTCAGCATGTTTTCTTTTTTGTTCTTTTCTTTTTGCCTGTGTGGAAATGACCCTTAGGGGATGGCAGGAGTTCACAATGGGTTAGGGCCTGTCCTGAACCAGCAGCAGGGTTTTAGAGCACTATGTTGAGGTGTAGTCAGTGGGTGGAGTCGGAGCATTGGGTGTTGGGTTCTCTGGCTTCCTGGACCAACTCCAGCTGATGTGCCTGCGGGCATCGTCTGTCTCCTCTGCTGCAGGTTTTGAAGGCTGCTCCATGGTGCCATCCATCTATCCTCTGGAAACGCTGCACAACTCGCTGTCACTGAAACAGGTCAACGAGTTCCTCACTAGCGTGTGTGAGAGCGCTGGAGACCCACACACAAGAACCTCCAGAGGTAAAAAAGAAACACAAATCTAACATTCCTTTCATGATAGAAAGTATAACTGTCTTCAAATTGTTTGACTTTATTTCTCTTTCTTGCTGCTTGAAGCTCTGTCGGCCATGTTTGGCGCACACAATCAGCCGTCAGTTGACTCGTACATCCCGCAGAGAGTCCTGTCTACCTCCATCTCCCTCAGATCTCGTTCTGACAGACCTCCATGGTGTAAGTATAAAAACAAGGTTTAACATCTCCAGGATGGACTTCCTCAGCCTCTACGGCTGTCACTAATGACTACTTCGATATTGATTCATCTATTAACTAATTTATTGATTAAATAAATGTTATACAGCATGCTCATTAACATTGTAGGAACAGCATTAATCCACTGAACATGAGCACATATTCTGACAAAGACACGGACTCGGCTTTATTCACTCTGATAGTTTTAAATCTGTAGTTTGGACTGAACCGGCCAATGACTGCAGATGAGCTCGACTGACGTAAGCAGCTCATTCTAGTGGTTTGGAGAAAAACGGTTGTTATTTCAATTGAAAATAAAAAAATAAATAAAAAAAGATAAATTTACTAAAATTGTATTATATATTTTTACCCCAATCTGTGTTGCTGCTAAGCCCACCTGAACCCCCACACTTTATTCTGCATCAACAAATCAAGATGGCCTGTCTGACATCATTGTTATGCTGTGCAGCAAAACATCTAATGTCCTACCTTCAGATCAACACATCAAAGACTAAGGGCAAGCTGATTGATTTTTAGAAAAAAAGTTTCAACAAAAGAAGCTACTGTAATACAGTGGCAGTTCATATAAATGTCTGGTAACTAAATACTTGGGAACTTGCAGCTAATTGTGAAGCTATGTGGAAAAAGGGCAATCAGCATTTGCGCTGTTTAGGAAACTTTCACATTTTCACATTGATCCAACTTTACTGACAATGTTTGAATATGTTTTTACTGAATTTGTTTTGTCCTTTTCTTTGGTTGCATGATTTGGTCATATATCCTTGAAAAAAGAAGGTCCTTAAACCAGATTTTTAAATGGTCCAGACGGCTGATTGGTGAGCCACAACCATGTCCAGCTCCCCTGTACGTTCGGCAGGTACAGCGGATAGTAGAAGATAGTAGAACGGTACATGTATTTGTCCCATTATGGCTCAATACAAACATTTTGAATGGGTACAGTGAACTGACAACAAAGGCGTCAATCACAGGTGATCACTGCTTTTTCTATTTAACTGATTTTGGCTAACAGCCATGACAGAAAGGAGAACGATAGTATTTAAATACTCTACACCAGAGGAGTCAAAATCAGTTACGCCAATCTCGGCCAATATTTATTGAAAAAAAATATGAATTAACCTTGTTTCTTATGTAATATGTCAAATTATTTATATAAAAATACAAATGATCTTTCCCCATTGACATTTTATGTTAGAACAAACATAATCCAATGACTAAAGAAAAACAGATCAAGTTTTAAAAGACGTGCATTCATTTCTTATGCCTTACTTTTTATCAGCAACTTTTTCAGTTATTATTTCTTAGTAATTCACTTTTTCACAGTC
>JAOXNZ010000044.1:30213376-30241480 GCA_028566095.1 Kryptolebias brasiliensis | reverse complement strand
TTTCACAGTCTATCAAATCAGTTTAAAAAAACGCAATGCAAATTAAAACAACAATTAACTTTAAAATAAGAAAAGAATAAAGAAAAGCAGACTCTTTCTTTGACACACCTCTTGGCTGCAGGTTCATCAAGAAGATTTTGGTCATTCTCATTTGAATGTTCTCTGTTTCTCTTTCCATGTCAAAATCAAAGATTGCAGAAAACTTTCACCTTTGTTTGTCTTGGCTTCAGAGTTGTTTAGCACATGATAAGTCTGCACTGAGCATTCTCAGATTATTCTAAGCAAAATGAGAAGTAGATAGAAACTCAATCAGGGGTGGAAATTGGCACCCGCCACTGGCCAAATGCGGGTAAATGTTTGAAGTGGCGTGTAAATTTGAAAAACGTACCAGCCACTGTGGCAGGTTTGCAATTTGAGCAGAAAAAAAATGTGTTCAAATTGTACTCCTGACCTGTAGGGGGCAGCAATGTGCCTGAGTTGCTGCTAGTTTGCTCTAAATGTCAGAAGAAGGAGAAAATTTGAGCAGTAGCTTCAGCAATGGGGTGGTACATTTCAGTAAGTTAAGTTTACAGAGTTTCATTTTTAATCTACTGAAGACGGTTCATAAACAGTTTTAAAATCTTTTACAACCCTTTTTTTACATTTGTAGTACGTTTTAGTTAAAAGTAATTTATAAAAAGCATTATGGTTGTAAACTGACAATTTTATTGGGTGAAAACATGATTTTGCAGCAAAGAGAAACAGTTTTGTTGGTCAGGTTTTCTTCCTGGACTAAATAATTCATGCAGGTCAGATTGTCTGATCAGCTTTAGTCTGCTTTTTTAAATCACTCGTTTCTCTGCAGAACCCAGTGGAACCATGCATAAACACAGGTGTTTATTTTCTGTCCCTGCAGACAGCAGCGGTCCGTCCAGTACCGTCTCCAGCGCCGGCCCTTCGTCCCCCACCACAGCCGACACTTCCCCACGGTTCAGCTTCAGCGACAAGGTTTCTCTCACCCCTCAGAGCAGCGAGGAAACCCACTCCTCTCAGAACATTTCCACTCAGCCGCCGCCTGCCTTTGGACCTCAGGGCTTTGACCTGACTTGCCCTGCTGTTTCAAACCCACGTGAAGTCCCTCTGACCCCAACAAACTCCCTGGAGGATGATCCTGGACTTAGTGCTGTAACTGACAACCAGACTGACAATCCTGAGCTCCTCCTGGACGGGGAGGAGGTTGCTTCAGTCCCCATGGACCCTTCCAGCGGTCCGGTCTCAGATCCGGACCACAGGCCAACCTGCATGGCCCTGGCTGAACTTGGTCTGAGTCGGATTGAGGGTTACTGCCTCCCTGGGTCGCTGCCCGTCCTGCTGGAGCTCAGAGAGAGCAGCAGCGAGGCGGGCTCCAGCTCGCAGACGCCTCAGTCTCCTGAAGGTCCAGATGAGTTCTTTGACACTCAGGAGTCCATGGAGCTGTGGATGGAGGGTCCAGAAAACACCCCCCATCCCGAGACTACCATGGACTATGAACCCGTTCAGCCAGCTGAGCCATAAAACAGGCCGGAGCCAATCAAAGTAAAAGATCGTTGTACTGATCTCCATCCGGGTTCCCTGCTCCTCTTACTTCCTACATGACGACTGTTCCACCCAGAGGATCATGTGATGCCAAACATGCTGCTGGTCTTTAAAAACAGTGGATTGGACCAGTGGATTGTCACTGGTCTGCTTTTCAAACAGGTTGAGGCCTGCATTTCACTTTATTTAAACGGCTTTGTTACTCTAACTCAGACACTTTTGTAGAAAACAGTTTTTAGAATCTCTGTCAAATAATTTTGCTCACTACAGTGTGGAAAAAAACAACCATAGAGAGTCACAGAGTCTTAAACGTACAGAAAGAAATCCTGTAAAACTAAAAGATTGAGCTAAAATGTGCAAAGAATTGAGATAAACTAATAATTCTTTGTGTTTTTTGGCTTTGAGTTTTGTAGGTTTATTGTTCCCATAATTAATGGAGTTTTATTTTGGGTTCTCTTCTTATTTCTGTCTCGTCTTGTCTTCGACAGCTGCAGATGTTTAGGCTTCTGCCCTTCCAGCTGTTATGTTTATTCGACAGAACCAGGATATTTCCTGGCTTTGGTACAGTCGTGCATCTTTAGTTGATCTGTTTGTCTTTTCGTTACAAAACAAGAAGAAACTGACTTGTTTTTTTTTTTTTTTTTTAGAACCGCAGGAAGTGCGGTTGACAGCTGCAGGTTGACAAAGACGCGTGTTCAGATTTGGCTTCTGTGGTTTTAAAAACAGATCTAAACAACAGTTTCTGCCCAGGTCAGTCATATGTGCATCACTTACTGCCAAAGTCCTTAACCTCTACTGAAGATTTAATTTATGTAGAATATTAAAAAGAAGATATTTATTTTCAAATAGCATCTTTAAAAAGGCTGTATTTTTAATACGTGAACAGTAGATGTTTAGTTGTATCATAGCTGTTTGTGTATATTTTTTGTGAAAACACATTATAATGTGTTAAAATCTTATCGCTGAACAAACGGGAATGCTTTTATTGGGGCGAGCAGTAATGTAGCATACATGTGCACGTGGTGAGCGTGCACACATGCTCCCGGAGCAGTTCAGATGTGCAGCTCTGTGGAGAATCAGCTGGCTGTCAGGTTATATTGTGACAAACTGTAGAAGAAAAACTCAAAAACTGTGACTTTACCGGAGTGCGTGCAGATAAAATGTCACCTTTTTCTTCTCGCCTGTTTGGTATAGTGTTCCTAAAAGGTCAAATCAAACAAATAAATGTTTCCAACTTGTGTCAAGTCGCAGCTGTGCACTTATTTTATGGTGAAATTGAGTCTTTTTGAGAACAATTGTTAATCTGGACATTTAAAAATAATATCGCCTGCTGCCTTTCATGCTAGAGTTTTGACTTCTCAACATAAGATGATCTGAGTGGAAGCTGAGGTTTGGGTATTCTGCTCGATCTCATCTCGTTACTGCGAGGTGTCACACTCAGAGTAATCGCTGTAAATGACACACCAAATGTTAGCACAATATCTGTAAAATTGCCTGAGTTAAAGCCATTTTTGTGTTCCCTGTGATCATTTGACTGTGAATTGGATGAACTTCAAAAGTTAATCAGTTGTAGAGGTACATCCAGTGATTACTTTCTGAAAGTATCATTAAAATCTGCCTAGTGGTTTATCAGATATTTTGCTAACATGACAACCAAAAACACACAGGCAAAAACATTATCGCCCACCTTCATCAGCAGGCGAAAAAACATTAACTTGATGCACAAAAGACAAGAGGGAGACACTTTTTTTCTTCAGTAAATGATGGTTTTATTCATCTTCATCACACTTCTGTCTCTTTCAACAATAAATCAGGTTTCTATTTGACCTTTTTAAGCATTTATGGAGAAATAAATAGAGTATTGCACTTAAAAGAAGAGGTGAAAGAAGATTTATGAAGCAAGAAGGGAGGAAAACCATCAGAAGGCTTTCTTTACCACAGAGCGAAGCCAGGTTACACGAGTCTCCTCCAAACCAGACAACTTTACATGTCAGACATCTTTTATCACACCTCAAAAGGTACTCATGCACAAACAAGCAGGGCTCACTGAGACGGACAGTCTGTCAGATGATTTGTTTCCCAACAGAAGGTTGGATTTTCCTTTTTTGTGCACAATTTAAAAATGCAGCAGTGTGTGCTCGTGTGTAAAGTTTGGGAAGTAATGAGGGGTTTAGGACGTCACTACAGATAAAAATGTGTTGACACGAGTGAACAGACTCGTTCCTGGCAGTCTCAATGTTGTGTGTTGTTGTTGTTGTTGTCCTTTTACAGTGAATGAAACAGAAAGCAGCACCGGGAGTTACAGGTAAAGGGATAGTTCAGATCTTTTGAAGTGGGATTTGGTAGAAAGGGTAAGAACTATTAACGTCTTACCTGTTGTAGATAGGTTTTTTTTGGAACAACTTCATTTTGTAGAAATAGAAGTTAAGTCTGACTAGATTGATGAGCTAACGGCCAAGTCCAAAGTGACAGAAAGATTCTGACATTCTTGCAAGGAGTGTTTTAGGCTGCATCAGAAGAGCTCCAGCCAGCTGATGCTCAAGGCTGTGGGAAGTAAGGGTGAGGAAGGTGCTGGAACACCTCTTTATGAATGCCAGAGGACATGCATGTCCAAATACATGGGTAATGAATTAATTAATTAAAAGAAACTATTTAATTAGGGCTTCATATGTTTAAACTCCAATATTTTGATGTTATTAAATTCTGTTAATCTGTGCAAAATTCTACAACCTCTTAAAACCCACTAAAAAGTGAGCAGATTAGCATAAGGTTTTATGATATTCTTCATATGGATATTTAGAGTCACAGCATCCCCCCAACTGTTACGTGTTCCCATGGCTGAGCTGTTTCTGCTTTTTGTAGTTGCAAATAACCAAAACAATACTATACAAAATGCTGTGTGACGTGAAACTGCTTGCAATGTAAAGGTTTAAGAAATACCGTTCACATAAATTGCGATGAAATCTTTGAGACTGGAGTTGCTTTAAAACACCAGCAATCCACTTCAGTTCTGGCCCTGCTCTGACTAGCCATTAGTTCATCAATCTGGTCTTAATTAAACTCTTATTTTCTCCCAAACCGATGTTGTTCAAAGAGCTATCTACAACAGGTAAGGCATTGTTTGTTCATAACCTTTCAAGGGAACCCCACTTGAAACAATTTGATAATCCCTTTAACTTCACAAACCCCTTTTAGCTGAGCAGTAAATCTCAAACTCAACACTTGTCACATTGGTGTGGGTCATATTTTTGTGGTGCTAAAAACACCTGCCCTTTCAGATATTTAATATATCTTTAGTTTGTTTTGTTTTTTTCCTTGCTTGCAGCTGTGTGACGTGTTTTCAGGCTTCGATAAATTTGCATGTGTGACCAATGTGTGTCATATGATGCATGGTAACCAAGGCAACCAGGAGATCTGAGTCCTCCGTGGAGAACATAAAGGTAAAATCTGCATTGTCACATTCAGATCGACTGGATCTGCTGAGGTTTGGGCTCTGAGCCCTGCAGCCCACTTTATCAAAGAGCCATAACTTTTCTTTACATGCATCTCTTGCACATGCAGCAGTAGATGAGCTGAGGGAATAAAATTAAGCACAAAGGGAAAAGCTGGCGTTTCTGAGTGGATTTGAAAAACAGCAGCCCTGCAGAGGCTTGTTGGTCCTTAACGATTGTTAGGTTGTTGTTCCAGTTATAAAAACATCAATCATTCAAATTAAATTAGTCAAAGTGTTTTTGTCTTTTTTTAAACAACCACCAAACTTGAATAAAAATAACATAAAACAATGATATTAGTGTTCAGGGCAAATGCTGTAACTGTTTTATTTTGCCAAATCTGGAAAAAAAGCAAGAACAGATTTAAGTCCAGTTGTGCTTCTTTGAGTGGCAGCTGAAATACTGAGTTGGTGCTTTAAAGGTGCCATTTTATGCTCATCATGTGCAACTCTGACCCATTCGTACAGACAGATTACTAAAAATAAATCTGCCAACACCAAAAGAGGAGCCTCTGAATGTACCAAACAAATGTGAAATCTCTCTTTTTAGTTTTTTTTTTTCCAGCTCAGCAGGACAGAAAGGCACATGTGGGTGACAGACAAACCACGAACCAAACCAGCGCACCAAACAAACACGATCTCTCGTCGCAGCCACATGTTCCTGTTGTTGTAGTGGAGTACATTCTTCATTCTTTAACAGTTTCTGTATGGATATTTAATGAGCTCAGAGCACAGAGTGGTTCCAGTAACACGGCTCTCTACATGACCTCTGATGATGTTACCTGCAGTTACATTGAAGGTTTATGCTAAAGACTACAGAAAGAATTCAAGAGCTCAGTCTTCATATTCACTGTAAGAAATTACAACCACTAAGATGGTCTTCCTAATTTGAATAGAACTGTAGAAATATAATTCACTACAATACAGATTTCTGACCATGAGGTTCCCTACGCTACAACAAATTCACTGCTAAACGACTGCTGGATCTACTTTTTCTATGTTTCTATTTCACTATGTTAGTGGGAAGCAAGAAAGTCAACACTGTCACATTTTTAAATGAGAGACAGAAGAAGAAAAAGAGCAGCAAGAGGGGACAAATTGATCAAAAATGTTCTGAGCATCGTTGGTCGGGTGTTGGTAGTTTGTTTCTGGCTTTAAAGAAGTCGTTCAAATCTGCTAAAGTGAGGTTATGTGGAAAGGTTATAAACAATAAGTATCTTACTTGTAGGTAGCTTTTTGAATTACCTCAAATTGGAGAAACTGTTTTTTTTGGACAGACTGATGAGTTAAAGGCTAGTCTAAATGGGCCAAAATCAAAATGAGTTATCTGACAGAACTATGTCTGCTGGAAGTTAACATTTTTTGTTTTAAAACAGCTGCAATTTACTTTGATCTTGGACTACAGCTCCTCAATCCAGTCAGAATGAAACAATTTCTTCAGAGTTATTCTCGGTAAGCTATTAATCATCATAACCTTTCCACAGATTGCCAATTCAAAAGATTTTGAACTATCCTTTTAAGGCAATGGTTCTCAAAGATGAGGTTGGAAAACATCAAACTGGGAGTCTTCGGATGATCTCCGGAGATCAGGTTTATTACTAAACTGATTGCTAATACCAGATTTTTCTCCCTAAATTGTTACAAGAGCTATAAACAGTAGTTATAAATGAGTAAAATGGTTGTTGATGTTTTGCTCTTGTTTGATTGGGTCATTAGTAATATTTGTGTCATTCAACCAGCAGCATGTGAGGTTTATATGTGGGTCAGAAGCTGAAAAGTTCAGAAACCTCTGCTTAAAAGATGTTCAGCACTGTGCTTCTGTAGAGGCCAAGAAGACGAGCGACAAGGTGTCATCTGCCGTGACCCAAACTATTTTTACTGTGAGTCGTCTCAGCCAATAAACAAAGCAAATATTGTTTTCTGCTGATATCAGATTATGGAGGAGAAAAGTTTGGATTATTGTTAATAATGAACATAATGATTAATAGCTTAATATTGTCTCAGTGGGTATAAATAGTGACAGCCACAGAAAGCTCAGAAAAAGAATGTTATCCAGGCCTGCCTCTGCTTTTCCAAACAATACAAATGGTCAGAGACACATTTGCATATGAGTTGACAGGAAAAAGAAAAGATCTACACCAGGGAGGCCCAGAGGATGGAGAGGAGAGAGAGGTTTTAAAACTCGATCTTGCAGGCTGGAAAGGACTCGTCCTGCATGACGACGGTGCTGCTGGAAGCCAGAACCATGATGTTGAGCTCCTGCTGCCTCTCGTGCGTCTGCTGATACCAGTCACGGGTCACCTCGGTGTCGTGGGTCGGGATCAGCGTAACCTGAGACGGTGACAAAAAAAGAGGAAAGGTGATGAGGAGAATCCAAACAATTCACAAACAATGTGCAGGTAAACGTGACACTACTGCTATCCTCGGGGGAAAACATAGGTCTTTGTGGCCTTTAAAGTTTTCTTTTTTTTTTAAACTTTACTATTTTGAAGTTAAAATATTAGTCTCACTCTGATTTTTTTTAGTCAGGGTGTCCAGTTTCACCATTTTGTTCTTTGGTCTAAGTTTTAGATGCAATTGTGTTTTAAAAAGTGCTCAGTTATTTGAGGACCTACAGTCTTTCTTTGTGATAAATGAATGATGGTTGTAGCAGGAGCCAAATTCAGGCACGCAGGAAACCAGGAATCTAAAAGGCAGCAAAACATGAGGAAGAGGAGAGGAAGAAGACAAAAAGAAGAAGCAAACAAACTAAACAGACAGAAGAAAAGAAGATCTGACAATAGGAAAAACAAAGAGCATTAAAAATAATTAGAACAATACTGAAAAACCTAAACTAAATTACATTAAAACTGAAAATCAAATAAACTAAAAACACCATCCTTCTACTCATCCACCCATCTTCTACCGCTTATCTGTAGTCGGGTTGCAGAGGCAACAGGTCCAGGAGAGAAACCCAGACCTCCCTCTCCCCAGCGACACTCTCCAGCTCCTCCTGTGGGATCCCAAGGTGTTCCCAATCCAGAGAGGATACGTAATCCTGCCAGTGAGTTTTGGGTCTGCCTCGAGGTCTCTTTGCAGCGAGACATAACTGGAAAACCTCCAAAGGAAGGCATCTGGGAGGCATCCTAATCAGATGCCTGAACCACCTCAACTGACTCCTTTTGATGTGAAAGAGCAGCAGCTCTTCTCCGAGCTCCCTCAGTGATGGAACTCCTCACCTTATCTCTAAGGCTGAGCCTGGCCACCCTACGGAGGAAGCTCATTTCAGCCACTTATATCTCGAATCTTCTTTTGGTTATGATCCAAACCTCATGACCATAGGTGAGAGTTGGAAGGTAAATGGACCAGTAAGTTAAAAGCTTTGCCTTTTGACTCAACTCTTTCTTTACCACAACCAACCAAAACAATGCCCTAATTACTGTGGAAGAAGCCCCAATCCCTCGATCTATCTCCCACTCCATCCTACCATCACTCATGAACAAGATGCCCAGAAACTCTTCCACCTGATGTAAAGACTCATCCCTGACCCGGTGGGATGAGTTCGGTTAAGAACCATGGCTTCAGACTCAAGGCCCCCACATACTAGAGTGTACTGTGCGTACTTCGTGAGCCATGCGGACTGTCCGCGAATGGTTGAGACTTCATACTCGAGCGTACAGATTGCCTAAAATTCTCTCATGACAAATTGCAGTCATGGCGTCAATGGATGAGGAGAAAGAGATTGCTTGCCTCTTAGCTTTAAAAAAAGGAAAAGAAAAGAAGGTGGTACATAAGGCCATTAAACCAGACCAGGGATGAAGAAGGGGATTTTAATGCACTGGTGAAGGACATGAAGACAATGAACAGCGAGAAAAAATTTGAATATTTTCGAATGGATTCTAGCAAATTTGATGAGCTAGTTGGGCCCTCTGTGAGACGCATTTCAAAATTTGACTCCATTTTCATCCACAAGATAGTGCCGATTCTCAACTGAGAGCGGTTGGTGTCACATACGAAACAGTTCGATGTGAACATCGTTTCTTGCCAGGCAGTTTATTGTGCAACAAAGAGTATGCGTTTTTTGGTCATAAAATTTGATGTTTGCGCGGACATGTCCGGCAGACGTCTGCGTTGAGTTCGCCTCGAATGTGTACGGACCTATGTCAATGGTTTTATCCCAAAACCTCCATTTGTCACATGCACATTAAAACATCCTTTTCTTTTTAAACTTTCACTTTAAAAAGTGAAAAAAAGAATTCTCCAGAAGCGTGGTCTGCATGTGAATGAAAAGTGCCTGTAAGAAAGAAAATGTTTTTTAAATATACTTGTTAAAGTGGACAAGGCTTAAATGATTTGCAATCTTTGGGTTCTACAATGTATGTTTAGTACTTAGATTTTATACAACCAAGAGTTTTAAGTAAGGGAGTTTAATGTTAAAAAATAGTTAATAAATTTGGAATACAAATTGCTCTTATACCTGTAGGTTTGATCCCCACTGAGCTTTAGCATCCAACAAAGCATCGAGGACTGCTCTGCTTGGTTCACCACCTGTGGCGTCATTTCCACTCACTACGTAGTAGGCAGAGCGAATGCGTTTGAAGAACTCTTGGTCCACATTCTTGGCACTGCAGTGGTTGGGAACGTAGGCCAAATCCACATAAATGGGAAGGCCAAGAGCAGCCGGAGGGCTGGATTTCTGAGAACCTGAAAAAACAATAGAAAACTGTTGCTTTAAAGTAAAAACACAGTTTTTAACTCAGATGTTTTTTTAATGGCACCAATTAACAACAAAAGTTAACTTAATGTACTTTAAAGAAAAGACCAATTAAATTTGGTTTTAATAAATACTAAATAGACCTTTTTCACACAAACCAGAAACTTGTAGACAAGTTAACTTATAACAACTCAAATTTTAAACTTTTCATCGCAGTTTCAGTGAAAACTATGAGATTTCCGGGGAGTCTTTACCTAACAGAAAAGAAGTCCAGTTGCTTATTTTTAAATCTCTGTTTGTCTATTGTGTTAGCAAAATATCTCTTGAACCGCTGGACAGATTTTAATGAAACTGTCTCAGAAAGTAATCATTGGATGCACATCTACAACTGATTAGCTTCTGGAGTCAATCCAATTTTAGCAAAGATTAAAAATGCCTACAATTCAGTCAATTTTACAGCTATAGAATGAAAATTTATTGTGGCCGTAGCTGAGAGTCATCCCAACTCATACTCTGAGGCCTAACAGATTGTGTGGGATCTTTGTTTAAATCTTTGTCATTAGTTGTTGCCGTCTATCTCATGAACCACTGGACAGATTAAGAATGCATTCAAGATGGCTGTCACAACCAATGGATCTTAGAAAGCACAAATATAGCTATAACTCTGTGAACTCTACAAACATGAAGGTAAAATTCAGTGTGGTTATGGGCGCTTGACTATATGATAAAATGGGGGAGCAAAATTGGGGATGTCTACAGGAAGTCAATAGTCCCATACACAGAGCATGTGTAGTTGGTGTAATGGATATTGCAATGCTTTTCTGTGTGGGAGCCTGAGGTTCAAATCCTGTCAAGTTTACTTATGTTTTTTCTTTTTCTTTTAACAGCTTAGGATGAAATGCTATGATGTATTTAAATATGTAAACAGATGTACACATTTACAAAACTTTTACTTTTATGTCATATTTAGTCCAACAAACTTATGTTCAACCAAAACAAAATCATGTACAGTGGTTGATGTAAAGATCCGTGATAAAAAAAATATATATTTTCTCTCTTTACAAACTTGTGGGTCTTTTGCACCCTTATATAACGTGGTATTACTTAATGTTTTTTACTCTATTCTGTCTGATTCAAAGTCAGAAAAGGATGGAGCACAGTTAAAAATGGCTTTGCTCTTTGTTGTTGTTGTTGTTTTTCCATCACCTCTGCTAAACACTGTTTGAGTAGTGAGCTAGCAGTGTTCAGCTAAGTTGGACTGAACCAACTCAAAGATGATGTAAGGGGTTGTAGAAAGTAGCAAATGTTTTTAATATATTTTTTTAGTTTGTAACAAATAAAGTAAAATTAGTATCAATAAACTCTCATGTTTGTGTCTTATTGTTGGGAGTGATAAGTAAAAGAAATGGTAAATGCACTGTACTTGTATAGTACCTTTCTAGCCAATCAGGCTACTCAAAGTGCTTTACAACACAATCTGTGCTCTCATTTACCCATCCACACACACATTCATAGAACACTGAATCTCTACAATGCTAATTTGAAGAAATCATTCTATGGCGACTAATCAGTGCTTTAAACTCCATTTAAAGCACTAAACATTAAAGCACCTCAAACATTGAGGTACATTTCAAAAGATTTTTGTGATACGGAAAACTTTTGCTACTATTCGCTATCAATTTGAAATGAAAAAAAGGCAGAAGTGCGAAAAAAGTATAATTAAACTAAATATGGTCCAATTGAGTTCAGTTCATTCAAACAAAACACAGTTCAGTTCAATTGTATTGTGTTGTCCAGTTTATCTAGTACATTTCATTAAAAAAAAGTCAGTTCAATTTAATTCAATTTAGTTGAAGCCAATTAAGAATAATCCAATTAATCCAGTTCAAATCAGCCCAATTCAGTGTACAAAAAATTATAAAATGACTAAAAAAACCTAATTGAAGGGACCAACAGGTTGCATCAAATCTTCACTTTGATTCAGTTCCACATCTTGAACATGCACAGAGTGGCAAACAACAGAACATGTTTGTTTTTCTAAAAACTGATATATAGTATACATTTGAACAGGTAATCTTTACATTATCTTTGTTCACCTGAGCTGCTCTTGACACCATTTGTCAGCCCTTTGCCGGGGTTGTAGCTTGATCTGGAGAGGTCATCGTCTTTGGAGCCTTGACCATCTGACAGACGAGACATGCGTGAACTTTTGTCTGCCTCCTTTTTCTTCAGCGAGGCACTGCGTGGAGATGGCGTTTGTTTGACAGGCATGGGAGACCTCTTGCGCCTAGCTGGAGAGGCTGATTTGGTTTTCCCCAAAGTCTTCTTCAAGCTTTTTGCTTTGGTTTCTTTCTTAAGAGAGCTATTATCCAAGGATTCTGGGTCCACCATGCAAACATCTGGGTGGGGAGGGTGAGGGAAAGGGTCCATGAGGGGGGCAGGAGGAGGGTCATGGCTACTCCTGGAGGCAGAGTGATGGCTACCTCCTCCTGTGGTAGATTTATCAACAGGCATGTAATCGCCATCCTCATCTGAGTCCACATTGCCAGTGACTGACGGGTACTCTTCTGTGCCTGGGTGGACATCAGAGTCTGACTGAGAGGCTAGAGACTCACTGATGGAGGTGGGTGGGGTGTCCTCTGTAGCCAGACTGAACCCTGCCGACAGCCCGCCAACTTGATGCAAAGAGCTGTCCTTGGTGTGGGACTGGAGAGGATGGGGCTGTTTGTGAGCCCTTTTCTTCACTGACAGGTCATGCTCATCGCCCTCCTGTGACTGATCACTCCTACAACCTTCCTCCTCCTCATCCTCATCCATGGAAAGATGCCGCATGCAGGGGTTGATGAAGGACGGCGACAGGTCTTCTTTGCGTTGCCTGTACTCGGAGGATGAGTATCCAGGAGAGGTGTGGCTAGTGTAAGAGGAGGTTGCTCCTTTGGTTGCATCCTGATCGCTGTCATCATCATCATCATCGTCATCATCCTGCTCACCTTGGCTGCACTCTTCCGCGTAGAACTGTGAGTGGAAAGCCTGATCAGTTGAAGCAAGTGAAAGTGGACGGGCGGGATGCTCTGGCTCCATCTCACATTCCTCCTCAAATTCATCATCATGGCGGTAATGAGGGGGGGAATCTCCAGGCACCATGCCCATCTGAGGCTTTGGCATTTCCCACTCATATGAACTCCTGACATAACTTGCCACTCCCTCTCTAGACTCTACTTTAGATGAGCCTGAAGCTGCTCCTCCGACAGGGAGGTTGGTGCTTGCACTGACGTCTGTGGGACCATTTGTTTTGTCTGAATTGCTGGTTTGAAGAGGTGTTGACAGGTAGGAGCCAAGAATATCTGGAAGTGTTTCACTCGTTTTTTCACTGACTGATGGAGTGACAGGCTTGTCTGAAAATGGGAGGCTTCCAGCCAGGCCACTGGAAGGAGACCTGCGAGTAATTTCACGCATATATGTCTCCTCATCCTCCTCCTCGCTGCTGTCAGTCTCCTCAAAGTAGTGCTTGCCTTCAATGTCTGGGCGAGGAGAGGAAGTTACACCAAACAGAGCAGCACTGGCTGCCTCTTTGTTCATTGAAAAGTCTGAGAAAGGACCTGCTGGGACCCCAAATCCAGCAGCTGTGTCCAACTTGGTTTCTTCAGACCACTCAGGCTTATAGAAGCAGTCAGACTGAGGGCCTTTATCCGGAACTCCACCTAACAGAGCTGCATGTTCCTTCATGTCTTCACGAACAGCAGTGGATGATAACGAAGGGGACGTTTTGACGTCCTCGAATGGACTGAGGGATGAGAGGCGAGCTAAATTAAAACTAGATTCTGCTGTGGTTGTTACAGTAGTTTGTTTCTCTGAAACTTCCAGATAGTCGTCTTTGGTGCCAGATGAGCTGGAGAAGGGAGAATCCATGACAAGCGACTGTTCGTCTTTGAAGGAGGAGTACTCAAAGAGAGGCTCAGCAGAAGCTGGTGTCTCCAGTTCCTCTCCAAACTGTCGGCTGGTGGAGAGGGAGCCCGAGGTTGAAGAAGAGTAGCTGTAGGCTGAGGAGGAGGAGTACCCAGGGCCAGCTGTGCTTGTGTACTGAAAATTTGTTTCCAGAGGGCTCTTTCTCAGAACATCAGGTGTTTTCTGCTTCTCAAGTTCAGGATCGGCTTTGTCGCTTTGGTAACAACTGTCCTCTTTTGACTTCAAAGTAAAATCCTCTTTTCCTGTCTCTCTAGTCTGACTTAATAAAAACGACTTTTTCTCATCATCTCCATATGCATATTCAAACCCTGAAGAGCAAGCAGAGAAACTCGTGGCTCCTAAATCCACCGGCTTTCCACTGACAGAAGAGGACTCAGTCTCAGCTTTGTCTTCAGTCTTTATGGATGAACTTGAGCTGCTCTCGTTAATACTTGGCTTCCCCTGACTGTTAAAACCATATCCAGCCATAGAAACCATAAACTCAGGTCTATTTGAGCCAAACATTTGACTCTTTGGACTTTTTACTTCTTTCTCAGATTTCTCTTTGGCACCTTTCTCCTTATCAGAATCATTGCCACCTTCATCCTCCTCATCCTTTTCCTCATCATCTTCATCTTCCTCCTCATCGTCGTCATCAAGTACTTCATCATCATCATAATCCTCCTCATCTCTTGCAGTTAGCTTTCGCATATCAACCTCCAAACATGCTCCTTGCTCACCGTAGCCAAGTATGTCAGATGTCACTGAGGACAATGTCAGGGACTTTGTGCTGTCAGCTTGGCCTTTCAAAATGGAGTTTTTTTCTGATGACAAAGAAGTGGTTAAAGCTTCAGGTCTGTCAGCCACAGAAGGGAAATGGCTACCTTGACAGTATTCAGTTGTCACTTTCTCTTTGGCCTCTTTTTCAAATTGATCAGTGGCAGAAGTGCTCTTGGAGTCAAGCCACGAAGACGTGGTAGATTCCTTTTCTGGCATCTTGTCCACAGTCGTAACTGATGCCAAAGGCTCCTGTTTGTGCAAATCTACTTCTCCTTTTGCAGGATCTTGCTCCACCTTATCATCAGACTCTTGGCGATACAAATCTGACTCCTCTGAACTTGTTTTGCTGTCATAAAGATCACCATAAGAGAATGTTTTGCCGTGCACGTATGGTGTGTCTTGTCTTGTATATGCTACCCTTTCTCTGCTTTCCTTCTCTGGAAAATCATGAAGACTGAAATGAACACTTTTCTCTGGCTCTTTGATGGTAACATCTTTTTTCTCGTCTTTATCTTTATTGTTTGACAAAGGTTTTGTTCCTGCCCCACTTGGAAAATTGTCATCTTTTTCATCTTCTTCATCCAAAAACATCACTTGTGGTTTTGCTTTCTCTGTTGTGCTAAAGGACACCTCTGACTTGTCTGAATTTTTAGCTTCTGTTTTGATCTTTGAAGATTTTCCCTCAAACATAAAGTCATCATCTAAAAAACAACCCTCTTTTGCTTCCATGAGCTTAGCTTTTACAGTTGGTTGTAATTCCTTTTTGATGTAATATTCATCCTCACTGTCTTCATCAGATTCTTCTTCAGATGCTTCAAATGTGGTTTTGTCACCTGGCAAGCCAATAAAGGAGGTATTGTCTGAGATGGTAACTGATCTTTCAGTTTTCTGGACATCGGCTTTCACATCAGTCAGTGTTTCACCTTTTTCTTCTGTCCTGAAAGTTTTTTCTTCTGTTGGGGAGTAGCTGCTACTTGTGGGCATTGACTGTGTGGGTGAGGCTAGTTTCATGGTGCTGTCATCAGGACTTAAACATCTTTCCTCACTTTCCTGCCTGGAGTGGGACTCTGACCCAAAGGAGAAAAATGGAGGGGGGGAAACGGGCTTTATTTCAGCAGGAGTCTTGAATATGTCCATACCAAAAAGAGACTGTTTTTCCTCCACAGTCCCTGTGGGACTCACAGGAGGAGAACATTTCTCTTTTTCCTGGCGCATCATTGAGGCGGCATGTTCATAGCCCTCTTGAAGTTTACCCAGAGGGATGTCAACATTTGGAGTCTGGTCCTCGTCCTCATCTTCATCATCTTCTTCCTCTTCATGAACTGATTTTACCTTTGACTCAATCTCCATCTCTGGAATGTTGGGCTGGTATTCATCAGAGGAAGGAGACTTGAAGCATTTGTCATCTTCAAGTGAAGAGGTGGGGGAGATGGTTCCTGCAGAGTGGAGGTAGTCCTTTCCTTGGGCAGCCTCTGCACGTGATGGGGCACTGTTGATGGTGTCCAGCAGCAGTGAATTTCTTCCAGCATCTTCAGTCTGAGGTGCTGTCACTGAGGTAATCGACTGGTCTTCAGCCACAGATGTGGCAAAGGAAGACAGTTTGTCATAATCTGTGATGGATGTTGCAGAGGATATATGCTCCTCCTCAGCAAGAGGAGCAGCAATGATGGCAGGGTAAGGTGCAAGCTCAGGCTCGTGACCTCCCATAAAAGCTTTGGGCTTGGCATCTGCAACATCCAAAACTGCACAGCTCTTCATTTCTTTAATACCGTGCATGGAGTCAAAGGTACCAGGAATATCAGGAACAGAAATATCGTAAGAAGCCACATCGTAGCGCAGCTGAGGGATCCTGTCTTCTGTGTCCTCATGGATCTCCTCGTCAGAGATTGTCTGCTCAGTCTCTGAGTACCCAGGAATGGTCTCATCCTGAATGAAGGAGAACTGCTCAGAGGCGGAGGTTGTTACTGGTGCTGCAGCTGATGTGGGTTTTTGCTCAGTTGGTTTGGTGTCCCACTCCTTTCCATTTTTTTCCTTTTTCGCCTCATCTGTTTTAAACTTTAAGACCTTGTCATCTTCTGTATCTTCTAGTTCAGCCTTTTCAATGACATCCCCTTCTTCCTCTGAGCTCTCACTTTTTTTCGTCCTGTCTGACATACTTTCCGTTACAGAGTATTTGTCATATTTCTCCATTTTTTCCTCCTCATACTTTTTATCAAAGCCTTCAATCACATCCTTCTTTTGAGTAGCTGTACCCTGTTCTGATGGGCTTTTGTCTTTGGTTTCTTCTTCCTCATGTTTGAGGGGGGATTTGGCTGTGGTGGATTTTATCTCAGTGACTGAGGATGTGAACTTCTCATCAGATACAACTGGAGAAGAAACTTTAGTATCTGTGTGTACAGGCAGCCCAGACATCACATCATTCTGAACAGAATCAGTCTTCTGTTTGGGCATCTCCTCCTGTCTTAGTGCTTCAAAGTCCTCTGTGAGGTCTTCGGGGGAAGATATGATCGATCTGTCAGCCAGAGCAGCTGCTGCAACTTCTTCAGGAATGTTCTTGGGAACTGGCTTTTTCTCATTTGCTTCCTCCTTAACAGTTTTATTTTTGTCCACCTTGGGTTTTGCCTGGCTTTTGGCTTTGTGCAGAGTTTTTCTCACTTCAGGGGTGAGTGGCTTCAAATCTGGTTTGGTGATTTTTCTCAGTTCGTGTTTCCCCAAGTCTTTCTTTTTGTCCTCCTTTGCCTTACTCTCCTTTTTCTCTTCCTTCCTTATATTTTCATCTTTCTTTACTTTTTCTTTCTTGGTTTCTTTTTTCTCTTTGTCTTTCTTTTCATCCATCTTAGATGTTTTCTCCTGTTTGGAAGATTTTTCCTTTGATGTCTTCTTTTTTGCTGTCTTGACTGCTCCAGGGGCTACTTCACTATTTTTCTGCTGTTTGGTGGCTTTTAAGCTGTCGCTTTTAAGTTTTTTCTCTTCTTTCTTTTCAACTTTATTCTCCTTAGTGGTATCACTCTTTAACTCTTCCTCCTGTCCAATGGCCTCTTTCTTTGTTGCTTTAGAGTGTAGTTTGGGTGAAGATTTGAGGCTTTCCTTGCTATCTGTTCTTGATCTCATTTTAGTTTGTTTAATGATTGGAGGTGGCGCACCAGATGATATGTCTTTCTGAGTGGCAACTGGGTATCGCAGGAAGTCCAGGTGTTTCAGTTTCTCGAGGCCCTCAAAGATTTTATTTTGTGGTGCATTTCCTGGGAACAGCACCCGGACTATCTTTTCTGTTGGTCGATGTGGTATCCAGACAATTAATGCAGTGACTGATGTCAAGTAGGGGACAGAAATTTCTCCTTCTTTTCCATTTGGCATCATAATCCCCGTCTTGGCTTTGCTATTTCCTGCCCATTTTTGCATCAGGAATTGCATCTCTTTGCTTTCTTTTACAGGGTTTAAAACATACATGTCTAACTTTCCCACACCAAGTTTGTGGAACAGTGTGATAGGTTCGATAGTGTTGCTGACTACCCTGTGAAGGGGCTCAGGTGTGATGCCGAGCTTGTTGAGGTACTGCAGTGTCAGAGATGCTTCTTCAATGCTTCGTTTTACTTTCAGCGTGGACTCTGGCGTCCTAAGCTTCTCGGGAACATTAAAAAACACAATCCCAAGCTCAGGGGAGATTAGGTTCTTCATCCAGTCACCATTACTGCTGGAGCCAGATCCTTGGTTACGCTCTTCCTCCTGCTCTGCGATCTTTCTCTGGAACAATCCATTAATGCCGGGGAGGTTGTCTGCCCCAATGTGGGTAAGCAAAACAGAGTCAATCCTGTCTAAGTGTCGAACCAGCTTCCAGAAGCAGGATTTCCTCTCAGATCCTCCATCCACTAGAATGTTAAATCCGTTAACAGCGAACAAAGCTGAGTCCCCCCTGCCTCCAGGGAAGATGTAGCAGCAGGGTTTGGACAGCTTCAGAAATCCTCCAGATGTCGGAGGTTCCAAAAGCTCAAAGGGTGATGGTACATCCGCTGTTTCAGAGACATACTCTGTGAACTCTGTGACTTCATCCATGTCAGGGAGGTGGGGTTTGGGATTCAGGCAATATTCAAGAAGATTTTTGAGTGGCTGCTGCTCCTGCCTTTGGCCCAGGGAGCTCCAGCCCCTGTCCTCCTGACAACAAAGAGTAAGTCTGAACAGCTGCTTTAAAGAGGGCCTGGACAGGACTTCAGTCACCTAAAACACAGAAGAATGGAGGTAAGAATGCATATTAAATCTCTATAATAAAATCCTGACCTCTAATTTTTAAAATGACAGCATGCGCGACTTACTTGAGGTTGAAAATTATACCAAAGACGTGTTACGAAGTGAAGTCTCCACCTTGCAGTAGGATGTCACCTCCCTGTTCAGAGCTCTGGCCACTCAGTGGAGTCAGCGATCAAGGATCTAGTCTAGGTAAAGGACAAACAATTGCAACTTTCAGTGGTTTTAAAAATGCCGTCTTTCAAAGTCGTTAACATTTTAAGCTGGAAAGGTCCACTTTAAAATTTGAGTTTGTCAAGTTGATCAAAAGTTTGATGGCTTGTTTGAGTCTTTTCAGTGACGAATTAACATATTATTAGCTGTTGTATAATGTTGAGACAATTATCTTCATTTTAAAAAAGAGTGACATTTTAGAAAAATTGAAATAGAATTTTAATCAAATTAGACACTTAAACACTCACAATGTTTAGTTCTAGAAACAGCTCAGACTTTGTATCAAAATTACATTTTGTTGTCTAAAATTAATCATAAAAACTGAATAGTTTTTCTCACTCTACCAAAAACCTTTTTACTCTGCAAATAGAAAGAGAGAATCTGTTCATTTAAGTCAAGTATGTGTTTTAAAACAGCTGCAGCAACTTCAAAACTCATAAAGGCCTGTATCTTTAACCAGTACTGCCACATTCATCGTTTATTTGGGAATTATGGCACATCCAAATGGAAGTGCTCATAGGGTGCTAAAAATGTAAAAATCTAAAAGGCAACCTCCTCTGGTTTTGTTGTTGGATTTTTGCAGATTCTCAGCACCTTTTGTTAGTTTACTCAACAAAAATATCAATATGTGTGATCTCATGACATGTCAGTGTTTGAAGTATGTCTTGTGAATAACTCTCAGCTACTGCCACATCAAATTTGAGCTAAATATCATCAGAATTGTCAAAGATATAGTCATCTATGTGTTGGCTAATGTTGATTACCTGTAGTGGCCATCTTGAATTAGATTGACTCCAAAAGTTGATCAGTTGTAGATAAAAATCCAACAATTACTTTCTGAAAGTTTCATTAAAATTTGTCCAGCAGTTCATGAGCTGGGAGCTACAGTGAGTTTTCATGTTCATTAATCCCACCTACGATTACTTGTGGAAGGAGCATGTAGTGAAACATTCTCATTTAAAACTCCTCAGAGTGGTTTATATCAACCCCAAGAGTATTTAAGAGGTTCTAGCATGTGGTCCTCAACACCTTATTTTCTGAACATCTCACCTCGAAAAAACACTTTGCTTTGATGAATTCAGCAGCACTACTGTCTGAAGGACATCCCTCTGATACTGGAGAATTTGCTGATCTACAACAAACAGAGACACACAAACTATTAAATAATGACCTAGTAAAAATATAAAAAAGACTAGGTTTTAGAGAAATCAAAAATTACATGATGCTGCGATTGTAGACATTCTGAGGAAGGATATAATCACCAAGTTCTTTATTCTAAAATGCCAAAACCTTCAATATGTTTTATTAAAGTGAATAAACAAATACTTAAATAAACAATATGTTTATAAGGTGAAACATATGACTATCAGAACATGACTTACACATTTATTTTCCAGCTTCTTATTTTATAATCAAATTAAGAAGTGATAGGTTCAATAGTGTTGCTGACTACTGAGAGAAACAAAAAAAAATGAGTTGCCTGAGTTGGTGCTAGAATACAAAACCACACCTTTTAAAAGTTGGGGGTATTTGAGAGTTTTAAAGCATTTGCAACAACTAACATAAAATCAAATGAGGTTGATTGTAAAACGTTTTGAGAATTTTTTAAGCTATGTGGCACCCACCTGCTGAACAGCTGTTTCCAAATTGTTGAATTGAGGCCAATATTTAATCCCAAAATTCCATTTCTGTTGGAGTTTTAGGCTCATGTTGTTCTTGTGTCTTTATTAGTGAAACTGGAAGGTTTAAAACATTTAAGTGAAAAGATTGCATCATGACATCTTAAAACAACTCCAACCTCAAAAGTCTCATAGTGTTTACCCGGCCTCACTTTTGCATTACATGATTAATCTGGCAGAAATATTCTAATATTCCTGCAGGAGGTGCCCCAGGCGGCACAGTAATTGCTACAGCTCAGACTAGTTGTTAGCTCATCAATTCAGTCAGAATTAAACTCTCTTCCTCCAAACCGAGGTCATTCAAAAAGCTTTCTACAACAGGTAAGATATTAATTGCTCAAAATCCTTCCACCGAACCCCACTTATAAATGGTTAAAAACAGAAGCAGACTTTTGCCCGGAACCTGATGAGAAGTGAAACACTTCTTATTCACAGGTAACCAACCACAGATCTGAATTTGAATATTTAGGTTTAGATGATTTTACTTCTTATTTAAACAAAAATAAAGATTATTGGCTTTATTTACCTTAAATGGTTCTGCACTAAAATGGCAGCATAGCATATTTTCTTGACCAGGATCATTTAATAATGATACATCGTCTTGTCCTTTTGTCACAACATCAGCTGGGAACTTCAGGTTATTTTCAGGCATCTTTAACCCCGTCCTCCTTTTTCATCCTTTTTCTCCAGTTCCATTACCTAAAACCCACATGATTTTTAGTCCACAAAGTATGTTTGTTTTTACCATGTGAAATAAGGGGAGAAGAAAATCCTAATTCATAAGTCTCATTGGCTGTTTCCATGGTGACGCTCCTCCGGCTGCTGCTACCAGCAGAGTTACACTGACCCAGTCTTGGCTGAGGAAGACGCATTGCAGCAATTCTGTAAGAGGGAGGGGAGGCGTGTGCTGCAAGAGAGCATGCACACAGCATCACATGCTACACGAGGAGAAGGCAAGCAGCAGTTTAACGGGCATGCAGGTGCTTCATCAGGAGAATTTAAATTTAGAAAACATGTTCATCCTCAACCTCATAGATGTGGAGGAAAAGGCTCGTTGTTGCTCTTTTACCTGCTCACAGAAACAAGCGACAGCAGAGAAACCTTATCTGAAAATCTTTTAAGTCAAATATGCAGATGTGAAAGCTGAAAAGTGCAATTTTACTCGCAACGAAAATAATTTATGAGCTGATGAGTCACAATCAGAACCAAATGTCAGTAAAATGAGGCTTTTTACTGAATAAACACTATATTAGTCAGAATTTTTATCTAAAAGCTGTTTTAAGACTTAAAGAGTAAATGACCTTTTTACAGCCTGAACATTTTACTTTTTAATGAAATACTAAAACAAACCGTTATTCAAGGCATCCCATCCCTAAAACAAATGCATATCGCCCACCACCTTACATGTTAACAATGGAAGAGAAATGACTGTTGTACCCTTTTTGGTCACACCTTGAAAATACAGTCATGCACAGTCTCATGTGATTCATAAGAGATGTTAGTTTGGAGTAAGTACGTCTCTCAGCTACGAACACATCAGACTTTAGCTCAGTATCTGTAAGTAGGAGCCATTCAAGTGTTGACTAAGGTTAATTAGCTGTAATAACGATCTCAATAATGAAAATCAACACTGACACTTCTATTTTGTGTTCTGCTGTTCTGTAGATGTTCTAGATGCTGTAGTAATAGAGACTGAAACCTGTCTCTCAGCCATGAGATTTAAAACCCTGTTTACACTGATCAGATGCAGCTTTTGAACCAATTACAGGAAAAGTCGGCAAAATTGATCATCTCAAAAAATGTTTTTTCATTGAGTAGCACCTCTTTACAATCCTTTTTATGAAATATTTTTTAAACAACACAGACTTACTGTATGTTCAAAACAACTAAAACCACAGTTATTTTCACTTTCAGGAGTTTACAAATTAGGGCTACGTATTTATACAGAAATGTTTTGTGAATCCCTCATTTCACTATTATTTCCTTCTCCTGCATGATTTAGATGTGTTCTTGCTTTAAAACATCTGGTTTAAAACAATGACTCGTGAACGCGCTTCTGGAGAACTTGATTTGGTGAGGAGGTAATTAAACCATTTGAATCAGGTGTGTTGGAGCAGAAAAAACTAAAACTTCCAGGACAGCGGCTCTTCAGGCCTAGAGTTTGACACCCCTGGTCTAGATCCATAATCTGAGTGTTAATGTCTCTTCTCACATCAGGTTCTAATGTTACCTACCATTCTTGGTTTTAGTATTACTTTTTTTTTGTTTTAGTTTCCTCCTTATCATAGCTACCCTGAATTTATAATTACCTCCCTCAGTATTAGTATTTTAAATTGTTTTTACATGGCAGTCGTAGTAAAACATCAAAATCATCAACTGTTACTGAAGGCATCAGCTACAAACAGTTTTTTTTTTTACCATTTTACAGATAATTTCACAGAGTTCATTTCATCAGATGCAAGTTACATATTTATCAACAAAGTGACACTAAATCTTAACTGCTTGAAGCTCAGAAGTTATTTTGAGGTGTTAACGCAAATCTGGAACTGAACCACAATCTGAGCAAACTACAGTGATGTCCGAACAAACAAAATCCAACCTGTGGAGCCTGATTCAACCACAGGTTGTAGAGCAAATGTGAAGTCTCTTACTGATGTGACCTACTCCTCACCACTGTGTTCATGTTGTGACTAACCACCAGCACTTCATCCAGCTGATATCAATGCTCTGCATGTCTGACAAGCTTATTAACCATCTCACTCTTCTCATTGCTCTTTGCACATATTAACATGTTCGAGGACGTTTCCCTGTGAAGCCACTTGTGTACTCATACATTGATCAGTGTTCTCATGGAAAACTGCTCTTCATAAAGGTTGTCTGGGTCTCTGAGGCTCTAATCCATCTGAACACCCTGCACTAATGATGGAGGATTAACTAAAAGGAGTCCAAAAATTGTGATCCTCTCACAGCCTTGTTGGCATTAAAGGATAAAATGGCTGTTGGGTTGATGAGGCTTGTTGTATTACTGTTTTTTCATAACAGCTGAACTATGGCAGGACAAAGTGCCTCTGACTGATGTGATGAACAGAAAGAAAAAAACTCACTAACTTTTATTATTTTTTTAATTGTCTCACACATTTTTAATCACCATAATGGCTGACACGTTTAATATTTAGGTCCTGTTTCCACGAGAACATTCTCTGGAAATGTTAGTTTTTTTTCAATGTTTATTAAACGAATCAACAAGAAAAAAAACACTTTTACATAGATATGACTGCGCTCATTGAATCTGCTTTAGTTTCTGTGCCAGGCAGGGTTGCCAGATATGAAATGATGATCATACTGTCACTTTAAGATCATTGTATTTTGACCCTAACTAACAAACTCCCCTCCTCTCGGAGTGGGGAAGTTGTAATATTAGTAGTGTGTTGTGATTGGTGAACATGTGCACAGAAAAGGAGAGGAAATTGACTCTAAAACTATCTTATAAAAATGGTAATAATTGTATATTTGGCAATACTGATGTCAGGCTTTCAATGTGACGTACACGCAGTCTGGAGCACTTACATCCAAAATGGGGAATACAAGGACGTTTGATTGGTCTGAGGATGAGGCTGGGTTGCTGCTACATGTTGAAAAGGATGAGTAACATAAACAGCACTCTGCTATCCACCATTACTACTGTTTTTGATCTGTTCGTGCTGCAGCTGAACAGCTTTAGACTGCAGCTGAATGTGGCAGGCATGTGCAATACCACACATTGCAGCTTCCTTTGAAATGCAAATGGGAATATCAGAAAAGTTCCACTCTGACACATGGGTTCAAAAAGTTTCTGTATCAAAGAATCCGGTTGCTGTTGTGTAAAGGAATGGCTGAACTCCAACATAAATGTTACAGTTTCGCTGAAAGCAGCTTTGTGTAAATGACCCCTTAGAAAGAAGAGGTTTAACAACTGGAGGTTTAGCGTTGCTTAAATAAATGCATGTCACCAATTGTCTTTCATGCCAGAGTTGTAAACTAAGATCATGTTATGATGAGAAACAGACATTTTGGTCAAACCTTGCAATATTGCGAACACAGACACTTGAGCAAAAACATTATTTCCCATTAGCCTTTGCAGCGGACAATAATTAAATCCTTTGTGAAGATATATACCAAAATGTTAAACATGTACTTCAGAAATACACTGATGTGAGGCAAAAGAAAAACAAGTAAAAGGTTATTTCATGTTATCCTTATTAAGGAGTTTTAACAACTCATTGAGACCTGAATCAACACCTGAGCTGACCTCTTCCAGTTTGAACAGGTCTGTGCAAAAGTATTGATCTAGCGCTCATGGCCTACCATCAAATGGCAAAGGCAAATTTTATTGTTTTTTCCTGTGTGTGTGTGCTGGTGTCTGACTGTTACCAAAGTATTTTGTGAACCAGTTAATGAATTTTATTAAAATTTGCAGAAAATAATCATTAGATATACCTATACAACTGATTAACCTTTGGAGTCCACACAATTCAATTAAGCCAAATGACCTTAAAATAACACAAAAAGGGCTATAACTCAGTCAATTTTACAGATTTTGACCTAATTGGTGTGGTAGTAGCTTAGAGTGATCCCCAACACTTATCCTGAGCACTAAAAGATTGTGCAAAATCTTTGTTTAAATTTTGCCATTAACTATTAGAAATCAATTCTTTCTGTTAGCAAGACATCTCAAAAACCACTGGATAGATTTTAATGACATTTCCAAGAAGTAATCATTAGATGTGCCTTTACAACTGAATAATGTTTGGAGTCAACCCAATTCAAGATGGCCACCACAGCCAACTGATCTTAGAAAACACAAAAATTGGTATAATTCAGTGAATTTTACAGATAGTGTGGTAAAATCTGGTGTGGTGTTATATGAGAATTCTTCACAACACATACTTTAGGTTCTTATCATTGTGCAAGATCTTTGCTTAAAACGTTACCATTAACTGTTAGTCAAATATCACACGAACCACTAGATTTTAATAAAAAAAGATTTTGTAATCTAAAGTGGTTTTGTTGTTTCTCCAGACTTCCTGAAGGTCTTAGGTGTTGTGCAATAATCAATGCTTAAGACACTCAGCCATCGAGAAATTTATTTCACTTTGCAAAACCAGAGGGTGCAAAAGAAAATGAGCTCTCTGACAGTGAGTGGGTGTTCACAGCATCGTAAGCTAAATCCAAAGCTAAGTCGTCCCACACACTCCTGCCTCTGGTGCATAATGAGAAATGCTCTGAAGCTGCTGAAAGAAGAGTTTATGCCAAGTCAGTGCTAAACTGAGCCCACAGCTTCACACGCTGAAATACCAAATGCTGAGTGTTTATGTCTTTACTCGTAAAATGGGCATTGCCCCACATATGTCACTGTGAATGAGTCAACACGGTGTGATTCTGCCTCACCAACAGGGATAAAAATACAAATGGAAAATGTTGCCTGTGGCGCTTCAGTATTTCCAGTTTGAGGTTTCCAGCTGCAACATTGTTTTGGTTTTTTATTTTTTAGATTTTCTCAGAGCAATTTCAAAAGCCCAATTTTCTAACAAAACCTCAACCATTTATGTTACTTCAGCCATAAAACCTCCAGGAACAAACCAGTTAAATGCTGCTTTTGTTGTCTTCAGCCTGCCACTCTTTTACTTTCAGCTGTTTATAACTTCATTAACTTTTTCAAACCCATGATGGTTTTATCATAATGTAATTACAACTGCATAAAAAAGTAGCAGTTACTTTAAAGGGACACTTTATCATTGTCAAACATTTTTAGTAAAATATATATCTGGGAGAGCAACTCTGATGAAAAATGCCTTAAAAAAAACACCTATCAAGTTCATGTTTATTTGTCATGTGTTTTACATGGGTCTTTCACTTATAGTAAAATTAGAGAATTTATAAAAACAAGCATTAAAGTCTCCATTTAAACGATCCACAGCATTATCATTATCACTGCTACCAAAGGCTAAATGGCAATAATGTTTCTGCCCTTGTCTATGTGCACGCATGTATTTGTATCTGTGGTATTAGCAGTATATCTGATGATCCACCAGACAGATTTTAATGAAACTGAACTTTTGGAATCAACCTGATTCAAGATGGCCACCACAACTAATTGACCTTAGCAAACACTAAAATTGCTATGACTCCATAATTTTGATAATTATTAAGCTAAAAGTTGGTGTGGTAGTAGCTGAGAGTCAACTCCAATTTATACTCTGAGTGCTAACATACTTTTGTTAAAACTTTGCCATTAACGTTTAGAGTCATTTCTGTCTGCCTGTTAGCAAAATATATCATAAACCTCTGAACAGATTTTAGTTAAACCTTCAGAAAGTAATCACTAGATGAACACCTTCAACAAAATAACTTTTGGACTCAATCCAATTCAGGCATCTTACCTTTACAAAACCTCAAAATGACTGTAACAGCCACTTTTACAGATATTTAGGTACATTTTGGCATGGTAGTTGCTGGCAGTCATTTACAATGCATACTCTGAGTGTTAACACAGCATGTAAGATAACATGAGATTGCACATTATTTTCGAGGTTTAAC
Organism: Kryptolebias brasiliensis; assembly: GCA_028566095.1. Taxonomy (NCBI): domain Eukaryota; kingdom Metazoa; phylum Chordata; class Actinopteri; order Cyprinodontiformes; family Rivulidae; genus Kryptolebias; species Kryptolebias brasiliensis. Next base: position 30,214,308 of record JAOXNZ010000044.1, on the reverse strand, counting down.
CAAAATGGCTACCACTCCATTTCTCATCAAAGAATGATCTTAAGACTCTGGTTCTTAAACTTCAATGACTCCTACTTTGGCCAGGTCTCCCTTGTAAAAGAGATTTCTGATCTCAGTGTGACTTCCTGGTTAAATTAAGGTTAAATTAATCAATAAATGAGAGTGGGTGGGTGATATGCATTCCTTCAAATAATGTTAGGCCTTTGACTGAGAGGTCAGCTTGTAGAGACCAGTGAATTCTGCCACTATATGTTTAGTTGATTTTCTCAGCTTGAAACAACCTAAAAACAACCTAAAGTAGTTTTATAAGTTTCCCAGATTTATTTAGCAATTTACCTGCATTAGTCTTTTGAATAGTGCCTATGTAGATGATTGTTTGTTACCAATTAATGTTGTTTTATGTATCTTAACCATGACAGTGTAGTTAATGTGTTTTGTTTTTTGAAGTGTGGAAACTGTAATTGCATTATTTGGACAGTTTATTTGTACCAACTGAGACACCACTGCATCTTTTCTTCATTTAGAACCACACTTTTTGGTTTATGTAAGAAGAGTAGCAGCGCCTGCACGTCTGTGCAGGCGCACAGACGTGCACTCTGTAAACTTGAGTTGTGAAATTAATCCTAGAAAGATTTCCTGCCTTCCTTGTCCTAGCTAGTCGCCTCATATTGGTGGCTGCTTTTCCTAACCAGCAAGCTTCATTACACTCCCACTTGTCATAAAATTAGCATTCCTAAAAACACGCATTAAAATCCATCCATTCATCCATTTTCTTTACCCGCTTCTCCATTCTGGGTCAGGGGGAGCCGGTGCCTATCTCCAGTAGTCACTGTGCGAGAGGCAGGGGACACCCTGGACAGGTCACAAGTCCATCACAGGGCCACATAGAGACAAACAAGACAAACAACCATTCACACTCTCACTCACACCTA
>JAOXNZ010000044.1:30156681-30168696 GCA_028566095.1 Kryptolebias brasiliensis | reverse complement strand
TGAAGTTCAGTTGCTTTTGTTTTTAACCTTTTTTGGATTTACCATGTCCTGGATGACTGAGAATCTACACCAGCATAACCATTGGACAACACAAGACTATTCTCAAAGGTCTCAATGAGCAACAGCAAGCAAGCAACCAACATCTAGAACGACTCCGTAACCTCCTGACTAGTTTAGATCAAAACCTAACTACTTTACAACTTTCACTCCAGATTCCCGTCACCCCACCTTTTCATCAGCCTGAAAGCTTGCCACCGATGTCCCGTAATGTTTCCATCTCTTCACCCAAACAATATGAGGGTAAGTCAGATCACTGTGGTGGATTCTTATTGCAGTGTTTTCTCATTTTCAGTAGTATTCCCCAAGCGTTCTTATCTGACAGTTCAAAGGTAGCTTTTCTGTTGGTTCTCAAGACTAAATGCTGCAAACTTGTTTACTATCTTGTGATATACAGACATACTGAATTACACAACTGTATTTGCAACATTCGCATTTTGTAATATAGGACAGGTCTTACTGAGACTAATAACAGCTCTGAGTGTGTTTACTGTGCCTATCTGTCAGTACAGTACAAGTCCCACTTGATTCTAGACTAAAAAAGTGCTTAAACTGATAGTTTAAAGGGGAAATTAAGTGTTTTGAAGATAACATAAATCAAAAGAAAGTCATAAAAGGTGCTTGTTTTCAGAGTCTTGCATTTTTAAATATTCACACTAATTTTGAATTATTGATAAAAGATTGAAAAAAATTACTAGGGTCTCTTAAGCATTTACTGTGACCTCTCGGAAGTGTGACGTATCGAGTGCCAAACACAGGAGCTGGAATAAAGTGAATAGCAAATGTGTTAATAAGGATAGTGTGCAGGTGAAATGGTTCAGTTGCAATTAATTGTGAAAACCAACCCGAAATAACCTTATTCAGTTTCTGAAAATTGGGGACTGATGCTTTGAAGAGGACCACCTGAAATACAAAAAATTGGAGACAAATTAGATTTACCAGATAACTCTAAATAGAGTACACAGAGAAAACCCACTTGTGCAAAGGGAGAACATCCAAGCTTCCCACAGAATTGGCCCCTGGCTGGAGGCAAACCTGGGACTTTACAAAACAGTAAAAGGAAAAAAGAAATTGCTATAAAATTGTAATTGTTATTTTACTGTAAAAAACTGATTAAATATTTTCTGCTATAGCTCCCACTCCAAGTTTATTGCCTTTATTAGTCTAACTGAAATTAACTACAGACACTGGTAACAGAGCTCATACATATGAGAAGGTAAGCCGGCTTTGCGGCTCAGTAATGTGATGGTCTGTGTGACCACCTGGTTGTGGGACTAAACAACAACAAACAGATTTATTACTGAGGGAAGATTAATTATGACGCACAGCAACTTTGCATTTAGTTAAAAAAATTAGTTAACCACTAAGAGCATCTCTAAAGTGCAGTGCATTCATCAGGTTTTGAAAATGATACAAGGGAGACTAACATCACACATTTAATGCATTCGGCTCCACGTCAACTCAGCTAAGTTCTGCTCCACGCCTCTTTTGGTTCCACCATGTTTCATTTCTGAAAGCTCACATCTCTGTGGCTCCATCAATGACTTATGAACGGCCAGAGGCAGCATAAAGACCGACTGGTCTTTGCGGCCTTTTCGCTGAATTGTTTTGTGAAAGAGCCTATATAAACAGTACAGAGTGATCCATAAAGCTCCTCACAAGATGGAGGCCAAAAATCTCGCCCTAGCGCCAAGAGTGGCCATTCCACTGTTTCTCTATTTTAGTTGTTTCCATCTTCGGACAGTCTGGGGGGCTGGCCATTGCCTCTACACCCCCACCCCCCGTGGTGTCCCTGCTCTGAGTCACTTTTCCTCTGCTTCTGTTAAACTTTTCTTATGACCAATAAGTGTTTTACTGGACCCTGTGATGAAGCAGACTTTACACATAATGAAGCTTCTCACATTTGACTTTGATTGACGCAGACAATTAGTAAAAACTAATTTAATCCGAGTTTCTGGGTATTTTTTATTTTTTTTGCCTCTGATTAAATTTGTGCATTTCTGAACGAATAATTTCACGAGCCCAGATTTTAAAATGCCTGTGCATCCCTACGTGCCATGCGTCCCACACCCTGACTCTGAGGAAGCAGAAGGCAGAGCTGAGCGATGTTTGACGCCTTCTTCTCGCAGCCAGCGGGACTCGGAATCCAAAGCCCGGCAGGAGCAGACATATTGACTCCGAAGGTAAAGCTCTTTGTTTTGTGTTTGCACCGCGGTGAATTTGGATCGGTTGTGTGTTTTAATGTCCCGCAGAGGAGGATCCGATTAGACATTGTGTCTGGAGGGGGCTGCGCATTTCTTAATGTGGCTGTCTGCAGAAATGAACGCTGAACTCGTCGCTGCCGCCGGTGGGTGACGGAGGCTGCCGTAGCCTCTGCATCCATCCCCTGATGGAGAGGAAAATTAGACATCCTTTCATTATTATTATTATTATTATTATTATTAAGTAATGAACCACTCAGAGCTGCTTATCCAGCCATTTGTGCGCAAGTGGCGCTCATCGATGCGTTATTGCCGGTCAGGATGTCTCCTCAGGGTTTCCATGATGAAATGCCGGTCAGAATCCTGAGCTCTGACCAGGCCCTCTACTGCTGGCTCATGATAAACACCTTCAGCTGACTTCAGCCTGAAAATAGTAAAAGACCTGCAGAGGAAATTAATCACAAAGAGGATGAAGCAATTTAGATATTTGCTCACAACCTCTACTAATGTTGAATGAAATCTTTAACAGGGGCGTTGGTAAGATCTTAAAACACAGGGGCCCAGGGGTCAGGCCGACTTTCCTTTTTTTTTATTGCAGATAGTGACTATAATGTGCACTGTCAGCATACAATAAACAAAAACAAAGAGGAGAGAAAAGAAAAAGAGAATAAAGAAGTACACTGATAAAAGTAAGAACATATACTGAATGTACCATTTCTCTTTATTAATGTTTTTTTTTTTTTTTGTAAAATTATGATATTTTCCAGTTATGAGCTACTAAGTTGTTTTGGTGTGCAGTTACATGGCAACAGTCTGTATAATATGAAATGTTAGTTGTCATAATGAAAGTATTGAAACCAGTATTAATGACAGTATCAACAGTAATGAAAATAAAGCAAACTGTGACTAACTGTTACAGCAGTGACAGTGATTATAATGCAGCAGTAATCATAATATTTGTATTGATAATGATAACAATCATAATTACAGAATGCCCGAAAATATAACCTTGAAGGGCACCAACATAACCCCACAACAATCCAAGAGAAAGAAGAAAAAATGCCTACACATCGATGCATGAACTGCACAATAAATGCAAAGAGAAATAAGACCAAAATAAATGTCAAAGGCACCACCAGCAGCCCACTGGGGCAATCACACACCTGTATCTGTCATTCCCGGACCACCAAGCCAACAAGAAACAGACAAAGCAGCAAACTGAAAAGCAAGCCCCAAACTAACAGCTTCTGTGCAAAAACCACAAGATCCCAAACCCTGATTGCCAGAAGACCCAAGCAGCCACACATGCAAAACTCCATGTTTTGGCAGTGCATCATGTAGGACACATGTCAAGCCAAAAACATCCCCCACAGTCCTGAAGAGAACATCCCTCACCAAAACACAGTGTAAGTCTATGGCCGGTCCTTTCAAAATTATTACCAGGCCATTTATTCTAGATCCCTGAGCTTTAGAAGACCACCAAACTATTTTAGTATTATTATAGCAGACCTATTCAACAAGCGACATATGGGCTGGACACAACCATTTAAAACATTTCTTTGGCCTATGCAAAGCTGCCAGAATCCCAAATGGATTTTTCTGAATGTAATGCTAAAAATATACATATCAGAGCTGCTTTTACACTTTGAGTGTCATATTAAGCGAACAGATTGACCCATCCATCTGACCTGTGCAAAAGGCGACAAGGCTGAAGTACGAACAGAAGGCAACAACAAAAGCAGCATTAGCTGAATTCAACAGAAGTGTCAGGACGTCTCTTTCAAAGCCAAAAAGATGAAAAGTAGATTTAGGAATTTGACAGTTTCAAAGAAAATGGACAAAAAAGTATATTTTGTTATGTTGAGAAATACCAGAGTTGTAGCCATTTTGGTCAAACCTTGAAAATAAAATCTCATGGGATATCACACAATGTCATGCTCAGAGTATGTGTTATAAATGAAATTTTAGCTCAATATCTGTAAAACTGACTGAGTTATAACCATTTTTGAATTGGCTAAAGTTGATGTGGCGGTCATCTTAAATTGGATTGACTCCAAATGGTAATTAGTTGTAGATGTGCGTTCAATCATTACTTTATTAAAGTTTCATTAAAATCTATCCACTCATTCACGAGATATTTTGCTAACAGAGTTGGTATCAATATTGGAATTGATCCACACGTCGTTGCTGTTCATAGTCAGCGTAGGTAAACAAATATGGTGGAATCAGACAAGCAGTGAATGTTTAGGTGGAAATATAAGAGCACTGTAAATACAAAGTTTGGCATTTTGCTAAATTCTTGATAGACTGGAAAGTTTACCATTTCAACCTAACCTATCTTTTTATACTTCAATCAACAAATCTGAGAGTAAATGCATACCATTACTACATCAGTCGTCGCCAGAATTTACCTATTTTCAGTCATTTTGGCTGTTTTTGTAGGTAAACAAACACATGTGGTAGTTGGCAGGCGTTTAATTTATTTATCATATGAGACATAAAATTGTGTGAATTTTGTTTCTGTCTTTATTTTTTTACTGGCCTTCATGACATTGCAATGAGTACCTTCAATCTCGGTACAAATCCAGTTCTCTGTGAGCCTCAGAGGTTTGTTACAGAACATTAGTGATCAAACAGCATCATGAAGACCAAGGGACATACCAGACAGGTCAGGGGTAAAGTTGTTGGGAGGTTTAGAGCAGGGTTAGGATATAAAACAACAACCCAAGCTTTGACTATCTCATGGGGCTCTGTTCAAGTCATTATTTGAAAATAGAAAGAGTAGGGCACAATTACAACCGTACCACAACATGGCCATCCATCTAAACTAACACACTCAGAGAAATAAAGAAAAATCAAAACATAGCTTCTTTTTTTGAGCAAAATAATGATGATTTCAGCGGCTTTATTGCATAATAGGAATATATTTGTTGTTTGTTATTTTTTTGTCTTCAGACTCTGTGGGGCTGCAGCTCAGGATGTTCAGACCTACAGACACCTACAGTCTACAGTAACTTGTCCTTATCAGACAGACTACTGTTGTAGTGCCATCATCAATGATGCTGTCAGTCCCTCCAGCAGTCCTCAGAGTAGCCTTCTTCAGCCACTAAATGTAGGCCTTTAGTATGGAACTGAATGTTTTGACTCTTTCTGGAGTCTTCTGAGAAAGATGATTCTGAGTTAAGGAGGTAGGGCTCCTGCCAGTTGAGATGTTTACCATCACGCTGGGGTTTAGCTCAACTTGGTGAATTTTAAAAACCTTAACCTTCACAGCAGCTTAGGTCAGTCAGACGGTGGGTGCTCTGTGTTTTCTCTGTGATCTACTCAAGCTTTGACTGCAGTGTTACTGGAACATGGTGTCTCCATGGAAATGGAGACACCATGACTGTCAGATGTTGGTGACAAAGTTGTAATATTTTAAAAGGCTGTATTTGGGCACAGTACTCAAAACTCATTACAAATGCACATAGTTTTTTTTTTTGGTTATATTTTTTTTCTACAAATTTAAGAACTCTAAATTACCACCCGTTGAAAGGAGATATTAACATCAGTTCGAATGCCAGCACGGATAATGTTTTCACACATTTTAGAAGACAGGGAAAGGTAATCGGTGCCATATTACACTGCTAATGATGGATAGAGTGGATAGACCTGCACTGCCCCAGATGCATATTTATGAGAGGAAGACTTTGAGATTTCTTCAGATCCATCTTTAAGATTTACCACACTGATGAAGGAGGTCTAACGGTAACAACAGCTAAATATAATCAGTGCTGACAAAACTCAGCAACTCTTTGCTGAAGATATTTTTAATGAAAACATTAACCTATATAACATATTTTGCTCGAGTCCTTTGAAACCCCACAGGGACCCGCTAAGGTCTCAGAAATCCCACTGTGGGACCAAGTGGCCCAGATTTCTCTCCTTTATGTGATTTATCTTAGCAGGTAGCAGAACTCCACAGGATAGCATGGAAAACCTTGAAATGTCCTCACATTTAAAAACACAAGAGGACACTAAACCATTCCACCAAAACTGAACATCCAGAAACAAAAACAATAGATGTACTGCAGGATCTAAAATAGTGTTGTTCGTCAAAGAATTGAGGTGATATCAAATATTTTGAATTACAAATCCAGCCTACTAACAAAAGTGTGTCTGAATAATATTATTTGGAAATATTGAAAAATTCTTTATAAAACATATAAAGGCAGTCTTTAAGAGCAACAATTTGAGTCTTGCTTAATTTTTTAAAACATTTTGCTTCCAAAGATCCAGATTTTGGAACTTCTTCAGGCTGTCTGAAGATTTTTTTTTACATTGGTTGTTTGCACAGCTATTAGGTAAAAAAAGTCATATTTTGCTATTGAGTGCTGCTCCTGAAGAAATTTGACAAAAGCAGATGAGTGGAGAACAAAAGAAGCGCAGGTCTAAAAAAAAACCTACCAAGATAAGATAAGACTTAATTGATTCCCAGTAGGAGAAATTTACACGTCACAACAGCAACAAGATTACACAGACAAGGAAAAGGAAAAGAAATACTATTACTATTTCATGTTCATTGTATTGCGTTGTTGATCATTTTGGTTGATGCAAGCAAAAAAACTGAGAACCACTTTGCAACAGACTGCTAGTAACAAAACATCCTTTTGAGTTTTTGCCTTTTTAATGTTAAAATGTTTTTTTAAAGTCATCGTTAAAGAGCTTGACCAACCAACAAAAAAACGTTTTTCTGCAAATAACAACGAATGACCTTCAAAAAAATAGAAAAACTTAAAAATGTTTTATGACAAACTGGCACCTTCAAAGAAAAATATAAAAACTAATAGGTGGTACAGATCTGTGGCTGGATAAAATAAAAATAAACTGTAGTTAACTAGCTATTAGACGTTGTAAGTTTAACAGTAGGTAATACAAATTAAACAATAAATTAAACTAGAAATAGCCCTTTAGCCATAAAACCAATCTTATTTTCAGTGTGACGTGTGTCCGGGCTCAACCAATTAAATCGTTTTTATTTTTTTACCGCGAGGAAGAGAACTGAAGTTGGTGTGTTTCTGTCTGTAAATAAAATATAAATTAATTTATAAAACAACTATGTGAATCAATATTTTAACTTTAATTAACTGGGAAATGCACCGTTCTCCGGGTTTTTAAGAAGTCTTTGAACTGGTTCTTCAGCGGGAAGAAAAACGGAGCAACACGCTCTTTGTTGTTGGGCGGAGCTTTAGCCGTTAGCTTGTAGCTAACATGCTACACCGGCTGCTTTCAGGTAACAATACCCAGCTGTAGGCTCACATGTCCGCCTTCGTCGTCTCTCTGCTGCTCTGTTAGCTAACAGCAACCCGTCTCCTGTCCTCGGCCTGACCGACCTCATGGATCCCAGTGGAAGTGAACTGGACTCCAGCCTGCCTCAGCCGGAGAATCCGTGCCTGATAGTGGAAGACTCTCAGCCGGACAGCGTCGCTCTGGAGGACGACCCGGAAAGCAGCTATCGAGCGCTGCTGGCCCGCCGCCTGTCCAGCCTGCAGCCCACCGCCCGCAGCCCGGTGCTGGTAAGATGCGAGCCGATCGTCCAGACTAACCTGGGAATTGGAGATCAGCAGGACTTTAACCTCTGTATTTTCCCCAAAGACGTACACAACATAGCAAGAAAGAAAGAAAATAAATCAACACAGATTTAAACGAACAAATAGGTGTAAGCTTTCCATTTTAGAAGTGATAAATGTGTACCAAGTGGCATTAAGTTTTTTAACCCAAACTGATGAAGCGAGAAGTTTTTCAGAAACAATCTGTAGAGAAGATTATCTGTTTCAGAAGCACCTAAGTATTGATCTGGAGCCACTAAATAAAAACAACCAAGGAGATGGGTGCACTTATTGAATTTGGGTTAACACGTTATTGAAACTTGGAAGGATAGTAGTGAAACATCATTTTCTAGGAGGAAAGCTCAGTTAAAATGTTGAAATCTAACCAAACAAGATTGTCTGTAAAACTCACAGTGATGATTCACGGTGATAGTCGAAGCATTGTCACTGACTAGATGAGATTTAAGTTTATTTGTGGAAATTTGTTTTTCCTCTTTAGGAGCTGATATCATCACCACGAGGCAGCAGATTCTCTCAGACTGACAGCCAATCAGAGAGCAACAACCAGACTGAACCAGGTACGAGCGTTTCTAATCTTGTGCATTTACACACAAGAGCTCCTTCCAGTGTTCCTCAAGTCCCGAAAAAAAAAAATAAAAAGTTGCTGTTGTTTTGTACAGGTATTGCATCTCCAGCCGACCCCAACTCACCACTACAGGAAGAGAGTCAAGTTATAAACATCTGCACCCCTCCAAACAGGAAAAGGTATGTGCACTGTGACACCAGCTTGGTTTCTATGGCTGCTTTTTCAATTCATTTGCATTTAGATAATTCAGATAAACAAAGGTGAAAGTAAATGGTACACAAACGTTCACTGATATAAAAAAAAAAGTTTATCATCTTAATTTAAGTATTTCTTTTTTCTGTTTAGAACAAAACTCACACATTAGGAGGTTGAAGCACATTTTCTGAGATTCATTTGACTGGGCAAAGGTTAAAATGACTCCATGTACCATGTTTCTTCAAACTGAGTACAAGTACTCAGACTTGAGTATCAGGATCTTCTTCTGCTCAGTGAGGGGCTGTAGCTGTTTCCAGCTGCTATTAGCCAATTCTTTGAACTCTGGCTAATGTTGTTGTTTTTTTTTATCAAAATGCTTGTGTTGAAAGTGGTAGATTTTATCCCTCCTCTTGACAACTTTGCTGAGTATAATTTAAAATATATTGCATTTTATCATCACTGTTCAATTTGAAATACCACCACATCTTGTGGTGGTGTTTATTGGGGAATATTAAAAACCTTTGAATTGCATTACCGCCACCATCTGGTAAGGAGTGTGGATAGGACACTACAAGAAAAAAGCTCATCTCCACATGGTTGACACTGCTCCTCTTTTACCACCTGACGTCTTAACTAAGAGGTGAACATCAAGCTCCTGCAAAGTGGAATCAGAACATTTTAGGATTACGAGTACACGCACATGGTATTGAACCAATACCCAATACTGGTATTGGTACTGGTGCATCCCTATTTAAAACCCGGGATCGTGCAAGGAAACCAAGCATTTAAAATGAACTCAACTAATACTGCCAAGAAGCGTGGTCAAATATCCAGTCAGAATTATGCCAGAATCTTGATAATGGATACAAAAATCCCGTGGTTCAGGTGCAACTTGCTAAGGAACATTTAACCAAATATTAGTGGAGTGTATGAAAATATTTAAGCCTGTGTAGATTGGAGAAAATCTGCAATAAATTCAAACTTTTGCACCCAGTTCTTGTTTTTAAAATAATGGTTTAAGTCAATCATTAAGACCTAAATTAATGACATTCACACCCTTGATGAGCAGATGTAAACCTCTGACCTGCAGCTGTAGCTCTTTCTCTTTTTTTCTTATCTACCTCAGTTATTGTTTTATGTATTTACTTATTTATGAGGTTATTTTACCTTTTTCTTATCTAACATTTCAGAAAGTTGTTTCAGATGAATTATGTTTGTGATGTAGGGTTTTTATTTTAACCTTTAGGTGTGCAGCAGAGGATTCTGAAATGGATCCTGGAGCTGATTCTACAACAAACTGCATTCAGTCTGAAGGTATGTAGACCTTGGGAGAAGAATATCTTCTTGTATAGTGTTTTCATAGAAATAAATTGCATTATGTGTGTTGCTGATGTGTGTATTGTAGGAAGAACCTCTCAGTTTGGGTTTCTGGAGCTTTCTCAGAGTCAGGACCTTCAGGCAAATGAAGACATTGCTCTTCAGTCAGACAGAGAGGGGCAAAGAAAATTAGGTTTGTTTTTATTTCTTCTTGCTTTTTGATCAAAAAGTAATGAGCTCCGTGTTTAAAAATCTGCAGACAGTTCTGCTTCTCACTGTTGTAAACACATTCACATTTTATACCATTAGATAAGAACTCAGTTTTTATTCCTATTGTATGAAGCCAAGCAGGAATCTGTGAAAGTTAATCTGACTGGGACGTTCATATTGACACTTAAGAATCAGTTTTCGTTTTTTTGTCATAACAGCAGAGCAGAACATCAGCTCCAGAACTTCAAAGAGTCAGGACCACAAAGCTGCGAGGTACATCTCAGTGGAACACTTAGAGCTCTGCGTTCACTTGATTTGCAAATTTATAATCCCAAACTGGTTTTGCTTTGCTTTTCCAGGTCTGAGGTGAGCTCCAGCAGCTCCTCTGAGTCTTTGGGTCAGCCAGGCCGCCAACTGAATGTCCAGGTTCTGCTGCACTCGCAGAACCTCCAGTCCTCTGCAGAGCAGGACCACCAGGACTGTGAAATCCTGTCCTCACAAGAGGATCTGTTTGATGCTGATAAGTCAGGTAAGTTCATGGCGCTTTCAGGAACAAACAGTTCTCTGCATTAAACATTTACAACCAGCAGTTTAGTTGATTTTTTAAATTTAAATTAAAAACCATAATTTTACAAAAATACTTTAGATTAATGAAGTTGAATGGGGGGGGGGGATTGTTTAAAATAGTTAAGAAAATGTCAAACTGAAAAGTGGTGCGTGCATATGTATTCACCTCCTTTGTTTTGAAGCCGAACCATTGCTTACGCTTGGAACTCCACACCCCAGTTTAGAACTGAGGGAGCTTCCTGGATGTAAAGCAAAACATCTTCTACAGAACAGAAGTCTGATTACATTATTTCTTGCTCTAATGCTTCCCTGCAGTCGACAGCACCGTATCTGAGCCAGAGCAGCAGGGTCACCCCACCCCGACACCATCCCACACCCTTCACCTGCTGCATATGTCTGGACAGGGAACACTGGTGCAGGAAAGTTTGTCCCAGTAAGTCACATTTTATTTTTATGGTTTCTGTTCTGAGAGTAGCAAACAACCTAAAGTACAATGATGCACTAATATTTGGTTGTTGTTTTAGGAGCTCCGTTGATTATGTCGCCCCCACCCCAGACAGCTTCCCCCACACTGCGTTAATTGTTTCGAGCTCACCAACTGAAGCAGAAAATGAACGTGGTAAGTGACTTAGTCAAGGATTAAATTTAAATTGAAAGAGCTGCTCTGATGGTCAAAAGAGCCCAAATTAGTTTTCTTTGTCTGGTGCAGATGAACCGATGGACACGTTGCTCCCCCCAGACAACCGAGCGGGGGTAAAGGAAGAGCCAAAGGAAACTGAGGCTGCCTCGAAGCCACACCCATCTACCTCTGTTCCCGTATCCCAGAACTCCTCTGGTCTGGTGTTGGACCGAACTCTGTCTGTGCCATCTCAGCCTGAGTTCTCACATGTATGTGCTTTGTTTTTATCATGTTTAGGGCTACAGAACATAAATAAAGCACATATTACAAATTCTGTGACTTCTCATCCTGTCCGTCCATCAGTTCAATATGGAGGAAGAGTTTAGGTCTTAAAATAAATACAACTTCATTGTAGGTTACCTGTCTGTTATTTTATTCAATGATATAGCATCTTGTTAATCTAACTTTTCAAGAAATGTTATGACTAAAACGGGTAAATAGTTTATCATATGTCAATTTTTATTTTACACTAAATGGCAACAAGAATATATAGGATGATCATGTTCAAGCTTGTTGTTTTTTAATTTTTTTTCCCAGAAGTAATTTATCTTTGGACAGTCTATTCTTTTAATTTTATTTATATGTGTTTTTACTATAAAAAAATTAAAAGCCTGC
>JAOXNZ010000044.1:30093622-30120694 GCA_028566095.1 Kryptolebias brasiliensis | reverse complement strand
AAAAAAAATAAAAAAAAAAAAAAAAAAAAAAAAAAGAGCTGAACGTTTTGCTTTATAATTCACTAAAATGGCACAAAGTTGTTAAGATATCAGAAACATAGAAATAAGAAAGAAAACAGTAAAATAATTGTGTAAATCCTGCCTCAGAGTTCCCACCTTCAGCTGTTCGAGCAGGTCTGCCTCCTCCACCATCAGCGTCCACAGATGCTGCAGGTCAAAAAAAAAGGAGATTGAAATTTGCAGCGTTGTCCCTGACAGCTCACTTTGAGTGTTGTGTTGGTAAAAAGACTAAAATGATGTGATACTATCTGAGCTCACCTCTGCCACTGTGCTTCTGATCCGATCAATTAGATTTTCAAAGTCCACCAGGCTGAACAGAGGCTGCTGTTTGAGTCTGTGCAGCTCAGCAGCAAACAGGTCCTCCTGGTGCTTTAATATGGAGCCTAAAACAAAATAATAAGAGCTTGTTTCAGCATCACAAATCAGGAGGTACTATCATGAGGCTTCATATAGATCTTCGAGTCAGTACCGGCTCTGGACGGGCTGTGGTTGTGGTTTTCAAACATCTGAACGGACTCTCCTACGAAGAGAATCTTTTCAGCCACTCGGACGGGGATGTAGGACGGCAGCATCTCTGTCCGCAAAGAGAACTGCTGCAGAGATGGAGCCAGCATGTTCTCCTCTTCAATCAGCCTCTGGCCAACAGCAGAGACAGACGCATTTAAGACCCATTACACAAATATGCTCTGAGCTATTGTCCTTTGCTTCATGAAGGTCTTTTTCACGGTCGACCAAAAAAACATGTACACACCTCTGTTTAAATGCCAGTGTTTTTTCCAAACATTGACCTGGTAATATTTGCCCACTCTTTCTTACGGAAGTCCAAGTCTGTCAGATCGTGAGGGCATCTCTTGTGTACAGCCCTCTTCACATCACCCTACCATCGTTCCATCAATGTTATGTCTAAGCTGATATTTCAAAACTTGAATTTGATTTTGATGAAGCTGTTCTTTTGTTGGTCAGGATGTATGCTCAGGGTTATTGCCATTTAAAAATAAATAAATTATTTTTTATCTTCAGCTTTCTAGCAGACACCTAAATGTTTTAGACCAAAAAAATCCAGTGTTTATCCAGTTTATAACTCCATCCAGCTTGACAAAAAACCCCAGTTCCAGCAGAAGTAAACCAACCCCACATTATGATACTGCCACCACCATACCCACCATTTCACTGGTCTTGTTCCTATACCAAATAGATCTTTTGGAATTGTCACCAAAATGTTCAACGTCAGGTTCATCAGACCAGAACACATTATACCACAGGCTTCTGGGAGACTTGAAATATATATATTTGCTATATTTAGTTGGGCTTGGGTGTTTTCCTTTAGAAGAAAAGGCTTCCCTACCTCAGAGTCCACACATACAGAGAACAATAGCGATTGTTGACACATGTAGAACAACCAGAACTTCAGACAGAACTTGCTTCTCTCTGCAGCCTCTGACCAGTTTCTCTCGTCTTTCAATCAATTTTGGAGAAACATCCAGTTCTCGTTAATGTCACTGTTTTTCCATATTTTCTAACTTCTTGATGATTGTTTGTACTGTATTCCACTGTGATCCAATCCTGAAGAGTTTGTTTGTAACCTTCTCCTGACTGATTCCTTCTCATAAGATGTCTGATCAGCATTCACACTATTAGAAAGTGCTTCAACAAACTATTAACTTAAGGGTGTGCACACCTATACAACCAGCTTATTGCATTTTTTAAAAATATTTCTTTCCTGCGACAGACTTATTTATTTATTATTTTGAGCTGAATTGTACAGGAGGGCAGCATATCAGTGCAGTTGTTAAAGCTGTCTCCTCACAGCGAGAAGGTCGCAGAATGCCCTCTCAGCCTTTCTGTGTGGCATTTACATGTTCTCCCTGTGTACGCCAGTTTCCTCCCACAGACCAAAAACGGTTCATTGATAACTCTAAATTGTCCCTAGGTGTGAGTGAGAGCGTGAATGGTTGTTTGTCTCTGTGTCCCTGTGATGGACTTGTGACCTGTCCAAGGTGTCACCTTGACAGCAGTGACTTCTGGAGATAGGCACCAGCCTATCTCCAGAAGTTGAGATGAGACCCAGAAAGGAAAAAGTGGGTAAAGGAAATGAACGGCTGGATGGACGAATTGTACAGAACGTCACTGTAAAAGTGGAAAAGGTTTTGAAATGATTTATCATGATTTCATTCTTTACATTACAAACAGCTGGCCCTTTAACAGGGGGGTGGAGACCTTTTATAGCCACTGTAGTTCTCACCAGATCCTGTAATTCTCGGAGCTGTTTCCCACTCAAACCTCCCAGCCCCAGGTCTTCCTCCTCCTCGTCCTGGTTGGCAGCAGCACCTCCTGCACTGGGACCCTGCTTTATAAAAAACTCCTCGCTTTGATCCAGAAGCAAACCATGCAACATCCAGGCTGCTAGCTGCTTGTACATCACACCATGACACACAGCCAGAATCCTGCAAAATACGAGAAAAAAAAAATCATACAAACACTTAAATTAAGTGTTTTTTTTAATGCATCTTAGTGTGATACAGTTTATTATATGATCTCATAAACGTACAAATTTTATTACATCAACTTTTTTTCCCCATGCAAAAATTTTGAACACTAAAAGAATAACTGTTATTCTTTATGACACAAATGTTGTCATATCATCAAATCAAGAGAAGAATGTTCACCAGATGAGCAAAGAACTAAAGTTTTAAACATCTGAGGCAATTTTGTGTCATGCACAACATAAAAACATGAACAACTTGCCATTAAAATGTCACAATTCACAAGACTTACTTTTCTAAAGCCATGCGAACAGGAGGAAGCCCCACACAGCTGTGTTTATACACCGTCTCCAGAATCTGACAGCCATGGATCTAAAACAGCACAGGCAGCTCTATTACCATTTAAATACATAACCTGCAGTATTTATCAGGTGAACATGTACTTGTTTTATATCTGAGAGTGGCAAAAGCACTCCCATTTCTATGATTAAATGTTATTTTGAAGGGTAAAATTAGATTTTGGTGTTGAGACGACATTAAGAGGAAATTGTTTTATTTACAATACAGGAAATCTACCAAAAGACTGATCTTCATAAGTGTAAAAATGTCCAATGACACAAAGACTTTAACTTTGAAAAATGTTAAAACAACATGTTTAGAATGTCTGAACTCCACAGACAGACTTGATAGAAATAAAAAAAATTAAAAAACATTTCATTCTTACAAGCTGAAAGGAGAAACAGAACATTCTTGTCTTTCATCACTATACAGAGAGCATGTAGAGAAAAATGTCTGAGAAATGTTTAGTTTACACAAGTGGTGTTATGTTTGCACAAAAAAAAAAACACATTTCAGCATATTCAATCACTTAATATAATAATTTACTCATAATAATTTGTGTGACTGGGCTGTGCTTATCTACTTTTTGTATACTTGATTATCTATTATATATAAAGAAATAGCAGAAAGGCCATAATCTAACAGTTTGTATTTACAAAATGTGGACAAAGTGAAACGCTGTGAATACTTTCCTGATGCACCACTGTAATTCAGTTCTTTTTACAGTTAACTTATTTCACCATAAAGGGATGGTCACAACTAAGAGTGTATCCATTGCTGTACAGATCGTGGTGGATCTGTACAGCACAATCTGTATTCTGCTCTTACTTTTGCTTTTTAATTACTTAGTTGCACCACAATAATGGACTTTATAAAACACTTGAATTTTTTAAGATGAGCTTTTGAAATAAAGCCGATTTGAGCAGACCGTTAATAACTAGTAAAAAAAGATTCTAAATGTTTCTTTGTAGCAAAAGAATTGAGGTTCCTTTAGAGAACAAATATGTTTCTTTCCAATCTTATGAGATAAATGCAACCCTAACTGTGTGGAGGATGAAAATTGGCTTGCATTTCCATAGCAAATATTACCTTCTGTGATTTTATTGTTTCTACCATCACCAGAACAGAAGGGAACAGCAACTGAAACTTAACCAAAGACAGCACAGCTTTAGACTAAATGAAATGTTTGAATCATTTACAGACTTTCAAAATGAAAACATAGACATCTCATTAAAGTTGTAACTACCTGGTCGAGCTTGTAATTCACATGGGATATTGTCAGATGTGGATCTCCCAGGAACTGAAACACACACACACACAAGTTAAACAAGTGTCCTCTGACATGCTTAAACAGTGTTTTTGTAGTTTGTTTCCTGATTTTACCTCCCGTTCAAGGTCCAGCAGGGCCTGTCTGTATGGCTGCAGAATGGAGTCCAGCCCCGTGCAAAACGCCCGCAGGTAAATTCCATGAAGCCCCGTCTGGTTCGGCTGGTTTGTATGATGTTCCTGCGTTATGCAACGTGCATATATTAAAGGGATATATTTCTTATCGCCCGCCACTGATGGCAAAGGTGGAGCGCTAATGTTTTTGCTTCTGACTGAATGTGTGTGTGTTCGTTTGTCTGTACCAATAGCAAAATATCTCATGAACCATTGGATGGATTTAAATGAAACAACTAATTTGTTTAGAGTCAACCACTGTAGCCTACACAAAAATGGCTACACTTGAGTGATTCTTACAGATGTTGAGATCAAATTTGGTGTGGTAGTAGCTGACAGTCATTCACAACACATACTCCAAGCACTAAACACATCATGTGAGATCACACAAGATATCCAATATTGCATGAGATATCACAGAATATTATGTTTAAGAATTGACCAAAATAACCACAACTCTGTAATTTCTCTGGTATGAAAGATGGTGGGTGATATGCATTCCTTCAAGGAAATGTTACTTGTTAATATTTTTAATGAATTAAAGACAATAACTGCAAATGATGGTAGGTGAAGGAAAGTCAAAGTTGACAAATTATTGTATGTTTTGTTGAAGACGCCAACAAATAAACTACAATTGCACTCATGAAGGTGTTCACATTTTTTAAGATATGGACCCTAAATTAAAACCTGAATGTGGGTAATAATGTGACATAACGGTGAAGCTCACCTGTTGATGAACGTGGCCGGTGTGTTGCTCGATAAACTCTGTGAAGCGTATGTAATCTGAGCCCAGTTTACACAGCCGGTTGAGGACACTGGTCTCACTGGGGTGGAGAAACGGCAGGTCCTGAGACACCTGTGGGTGAAATTAAAACAAAGAAATGCTGAAGACATTTCCAACAAATTACATCTGGTTATAAACAAGATTGCTAATGATAAAAGAAGACTTTCAGAGGAAGATGAGTCAAAAAATTCTTTTAGAGTTTACAACAGCTGCTAAGTATAAAACAGATGTGTTTCCTTTTTGCAATATCATTTAAATGTCAAATAGCTAAACAAAATTGCACGACTTTACAGCAAGTGTGTTACTTCAAAGCTGAAAGAGGAGTATTTCCAACCAGAAATAAACATAATAATGACAAAAAGAAAGTATGTCTTTTCACAGTTCTGAGGCAAAACTTCAGAACTGTTTTGTACTTTTGTACTTGTACTTAACAGGACACATAAAAATTGTCTTTTCCTGACCAGGTCCTAAAATGAGGTAAAATGATCTCAAAATGGTAAAACAACACATAAACAAATGAAAGCATGGTAAACACTTCTTCACAAGAAGCATGTAAAATAACAAAATAAATTTTTATGGCTAACACAGGAATTAAGCCCATCAGTCTGGGAATGATTTGTTGTCCAATGGTTGTCAGGAGAAAGTATCTTCTACCCAAAAACAACATGGCAGCACAGTTTAGGTTTGTAAAGTTTAATATGAATGAAACCACAATCCTTCTTGAACAATGTCCTTTGGACAGATGAGACCTAAGTAGAAATGTTTACCCATAATGCACAGTGCCATGTTTGAAGAAAACCAAGCAACATATCAGCACAAACACCTCACACCAACTGAGTCAACCATGAAGTCCTCTGTCAACCAAAGTATTTGAGAGTCAAATGTGAGATCATCTGTCCGACAGCTAAAGCTTAGACCAAACTGGGCCATGATGCAACAGGACAGGTGACTGAGAAGGTACGGAGAATTATCAGCCAATCAGGCTACATCCTTTTGAGGGAATTCTTTTTCATGCATTCAGGCTGATGTTACAATCTGCCCAGGATGTAACATTAATCATTGCTCTAACTCCTTTATTCCCTCAACTATTTGGCTGCAAAACTTGGACTAAGCTAAATGTATGTTTTACTGGCAAAAGGACTCTATTTTTTTATTGTATCTTGTTTTTTTATTTGCTATATTAGACTTGTTGACATTGTGTGTTCTAAGTGAATGTGGACTAGGAGGTTACAAACAAAATGCCCATTCACTGGAAATAATAAAGTTTACTGACTGATTCTGACTTATTAAATAAACATTTCTCATCGGAAATGTAGTGACCCAATTTTAAGACTTAATCTTAATTAAGGCGATTTAATTTTACTATGTTCAATAATAATTAAATCTGACCTAAATCAAATAATCACGATTAAATACACAAATGAAATTAAAATTAGCTAGCATCTGAAACGTTACTGCCACAAATAGCTTCACTTACCTGCAAACCCGTTCGTTTGTTCCATGTAAATATCGCCCCTGGGTATCCACTTAGCGCCAATAACAACTCGTGGATCATTTTGATTCACCTGATTAAAAACAGGTAACAACGCAGAGTTTCTCACTCATTCACAAAAACAAACCGCCACCCAATGACTTATATACTAGTATACATGTCATTGCCGCCACCAGTCCTAACTGGCGCAGGTTGCTGACGTAAACGGAAGTACCACAGGATGACCGCTAACACTTCCGTCGTTACTATGGTTACTGACAAACGGCACTGACCGACTCTAACTTGTTTATTTTGGTGTCATAATATCACAAAATAGGACTCGGTGATTTCTCGATCCAAACCCACACCGCTGAAAGAGCTAAGAGCGTTGGGGTAAACATAATTAACCAAAAGTTAGCATGACAACTCGTAGCTTACAGTAGAATTCTGGGAAATGTAGTTTCCCTCGCAAAGTCGCCAGTTTTGCGTCATTATTCGATCATGCAGCTAGCTAGCAACACATCGCAACACAAACAGCATTATGTCGTAGTTTTAAATTAAAAAATCGACTTCATGCTGACTTGACAAGCATTGAAGATCTTGTTAGTCATTGTAAACAAGGTGGATGTCGTGTAGTTCTTAACGTGCTTTGTGGTGTAGCTAATGTGACGCGACTTGCTGTTTGGTTCAACTTATATCGTCAGGTAATTGAGTTACTTCAGTGGTAATTTAACTAACCAGACAGACAATTTAGCATCAAAACATTAGCTGTCAGAGACCTACAGTGCTTGATATACAAGCCTTCTGCGGACCTCTTAATCCTAAATATTCAACTTGGCTACACTGACTTTTGTGCTACATCAATTTAAAAAATCACTGGGAATCACTATTTTTGTTCGTCCACCAGGGATGGCAGAGCAGAGAAACGAAGACGACGTGTCAGAGTACCTGAACCAGAACCCGCAGCTGGCCCGGTGGGTCGACTCATTCAGAGGCTACTGTGAGAGCAACAAGCAGTGGTCGGCTCGGAGGGAGTTCATCCTGAGAAACATGGAGGTTTTCCCCACAGTGAAGTCCGGGGTCCCCAGCAGCAGTCTGGACAGGCTCCTGTCTCTGTCCATGGTCTGGGCTAATCACATCTTCCTTGGATGCAGGTAGGACACACTGACGGTGCTGCAGGGGTTCAAAAGAAATACATTTATTCATTCAACTTCCACAACAAGTTTTCAGGAACTTGTCAAACAGCAGGAGCCAGACAAGAAACAAGCACTTTACTTGAATTTTTGAATGCTTTTTAAAGTTGTGTTTAGTTTGTTTAGTCATCAATATGAACTGTACTGGTTAACTTTGGTTTTAAAAGCCCAACCAAAGCCTAGGTTTGCAAATTAGCCTTTGGTTACACAACCTCTGTACAAAGGAACAGTTTCATTTTTCTAAGATGCAGCATTGTTTTTTGTCCTGTCCTTGTGAAATAAATTTATACAAAACTATAATAAAGATTAGTTTAACATTATAATGTTGTTCAAACATGTCTAGTGGCTGAATATGTATATAAAGCTTGTTTTCTTGTGAGAAATAGAAGTTATTTTAAAATCATAATTAAACAAAAATGGTGCTTCATCAAAATTAAAACAATCATGCTGGCAACTGATTCAGTCTAATGATCAGAAAACATCTCAACTGGAAAAAGGTGGATTGCTCCCTCTGGGTTGGGGGTAAGTCTCTGCTTCAAGCAGAGGAGTTCAAGTACTTTGAGTCCTGATCACAAATGGTGGTAGGAAGGATCAAGAGATAACCAACAGATTGGAGTATCAACTGCAGTAATGAGTGCATTGCTCCAGTCTGTTGTGATGAAGAAGGAAGTGACCTGAATGGCAAAGCTCTCGATTTACTGGTCCATCTACGTTCCATCCCTCATGTTTGGATCATGACAGAAAGAATGAGATCCTGGATACAAGCGGCTGAAATGAGCTTCCTCTGTAGGGTTGTCGAGCTCAGCTTTGGAAATGAGGTGAGGAGTTCTATTATCCAAGGGGAGTTCGGAGTAGACCTGCTGCTCCTCATTGAAAGGAATCAGCTAAGGTGGTGATGGAGCGTTTATGTATCCTCTCTGGCTTGGTAACGCCTTGGGATTGCCCAGGAGGAGCTGGGGAGAGGGATGTCTGGGTTTCCCTCCTCAATTTTTTGCCACTGCGACCCAACTTCGGCTAAGTGGCAGAAAATGGATGGATGAGAACCGCAGTCACTGATCAGAAATGGATCATCTCACCAAGTGTTATGACAGCAATACTGAATGATGAAATGGGGTTAAACACATTAAATAATCTTTTTTTTCTCACCAGAATCATCCCTTATTTTGAGAAAGCAAGCTTTGTTTTCTATAGATAACAAGGTAAAAATAGCTTGGTTTTGTCAAGGTAATGGAATAGTTAACTCATAATTGTAAGAAAATCACATCAAAATAATAGTAGCAGGTGCGCCGTTCTCAGCTTCTGTAGCTTTTCCAGGCGATCACTTATCAGTGTTTGTGCAAAGTAAATATCAGTATTAACAATTTTAGACAAAAAGCGACAGATAGTAAATTAGCAGTGTAAATACTAAAAAAAGATGTGTATTTATCAGTATATTTCTTTTCTTATTTTCCCAATAACCATCTCACCTGGTTTAGGTGTCTCTTGTTTTCATGTATAACAAACTCTTTATAAAGAAAGTTAGTTTAGTTTTACCTCCAGCAGCTACAACAATAATATACTGCTTTTATACTAATGTGCCAGTATTATAACCATGATGTTTTTATATATATACAGTAATGTATCATTCTGAGGGACTGAATTACCTTAGAAAAAAAAAAATAATCCAAACTTTAGTACTTCATATGTCCCTAGAATCTTAATACTTATGATTTAACTTTCTGGATTTTTTTATTTATTTCAAGACTTCAGTTGTATTTCTAAACTAAAAAAATCATCTGAGCACCTGTTTCACTAGGTTTGAGCAGAAACAACACAAAACAAAAATGCTCAGATGAGTAGTGATGGATTTTATTCCCCCGTCTTTTTCATTCCTTAGCTATCCACAGGCTATAATGGATAAGATCAAGGAGATGGGCGAGGGGATAGTTGTTCTGGATGTTCCTGTTCACAGAACGACAAAAGATGAACTTACAGCCAAAGGAAAGAGGAGCTGCACAGCTGGTAATATAGTATATATTTTCATTATCACAGTATGTGTAACGGGACATTAACTGGTAGAGTTTGTGATCAGGCTGATGTATTTGCAGGTCTTCTTTTTCTAGTTTCCTTTCTTTACTCTATAAGGTATTAGAGTAAAACTATATCCCATGTTTAGTTATACCAGTGGTTCTCAAACTTTTTGTGACACGCCTCCCTCTAGAGCAGGAGTGGGGAACCTCCAGCCACCCTCTGAACCTTTTTATCCATCCCACCACACAATTTCAGACAAAAAAGGAAATGCATACATACAAGCCAGGATAAGGGTCAGTGAACGTAACATGAGTGCTCAAGTGTCTGCACAAGATAATATATGGTGACTGACAGGTGTCAGTCATAATGACAAAAAAAAGATAAGTGGATGCTGAAAGTCGCATTTTTCAGGTGAAAATAGGCCGCTGGTTATTTTTTAGTCAAAGTGAAGAGCACACTGGTGTGTTTAGTTTGTGGCTAAACTGGAGCAGCTGAATGGACAGGTGCAGACAGATAAAAGCTGTGCTTCGTCTGAGTTGTGTAGTGAGTGAATTAATCACAATTTTAATGAATTAATCAAAATAACAGCCTCATTTTATTTTTGATGTATTGTTGTTATATTCTTTTGTGTTTTGAAAGACAGTAACTATTTAAAAAAACAACTCAAAATTATTTAGTTTGGCAAGCTAAATGTTTGCAGAAATAAGTAGGCAAAAACTGATAACAGTGGATGTATAATTTTAAAATGTTTGCATCATATGGGTTTACATATTGAGTGTGGCCCTCAGAGGACTTTTTAAAAATTTAAATGGCCCCCGAGTGATTAAAGGTTCCCCACCCCTGCCCTAGAGGGAAAAGAATTTCCAGGTTCCCCTTTTGGCTTAACAAGACCAAAACAAAGTGAGTTAAAATTGACTCATTAAATCAAAAAAACAAAACACTGGTTGTCTAATTGCTATGAAAATGATGTTTGTGTAACTCAAAACAGGTCTAGGTGGCAACAGTGTTTAAACAGAAGTTCTACCTCCATTTTTTTAGGATGAAAAAAATAAATGACATGTCCCCATGACATGTCAATGCATTCCCCAGAAAGCTTACCCCATAATTTGAGAACCACTGAGTTATACTGTGTGGTACGGTGCACCAGTGGTTAGAGCTGTTGTCTCACAGCAAGAAGGTTTCAGGATCGCCTCCCGGCCAGGAGTCTTTCTCTGTGGGATTTACATGTTCTCCCTGTGCTCACGTGGGTTTTCTCAGAGTACTCCAGTTTCCTCCCACAGACCAAAAACATGCATGTTAGGTTAATTGGTAACTCTAAAATTGTCCCTAGGTGTGAGTGAGAGTGTGAATGGTTGTTTGTCTTGTTTGTCTCTATGTTGGACATGCGATGAGTTATCCTGTTCACATAAATGTGCACAGCACTGTGCGAGAGGCGGTGTACATTCTGGACAGGTAACATGTCCATCACAGGGCTTAAGTTTTATTATAAAAGCAAAATATTATGCATAGATTAGGTGGTGAAAAATATTCTGTTCCCTTCACAGTTTCTGCAACTTGTTAAAGTCCAATAAAACAGGCCAGCAGGGTTTCACAGTAATTACTCTTTTATACACCTACAACAAAGGCTTGAATCTGTTTTAAATGTTGTCTCTTGTGCAGTAAACAATGTCCTGCCTGATGTGTCGTCTTTTGCAGACGAGGAAGCTGACAGCTGTGTGAAAAGACCCAAAAATGCTCCTAATGAGCTTGACAGTCGCCCTGCTGGGAGGGCCACCACACGGCCTGGATATCAGAAATCTGGACCTCTTCCGCAGGCTCCAGCAGAGCACCAGCCCTTCTTTAACCGCCTCTACAAGGCTGTGGCTTGGAAGCTGGTGTCGGCCGGGGGCTTCGGGCCCAACTTGGACCACTTTGAAATACTGCGGAGCTGCGTGGAGTCGTGTAAACAGACCCTGATGTGTGTGTTTGTACCACTGAAGGACATTACTGGCCTCCCTGCAAGTCGAGCACAGAAGGAAGGCCACGTGTGTGAAATCCGCTGCCAGACCGTATACATGGGCACAGGGTATGGGCGGGACGAGCCTGCCGCCAGAGCCATGGCCTCTAAGGAAGCCCTGAAAGTCTTTCAGGGGCGGAAAGTGACAGTAAAGATCTGCAGGCGGAGGTACAAGGGGAAAGATGTGGAGGATCTGATGCTACT
The DNA here is from genome assembly GCA_028566095.1 of Kryptolebias brasiliensis. NCBI lineage: Eukaryota > Metazoa > Chordata > Actinopteri > Cyprinodontiformes > Rivulidae > Kryptolebias > Kryptolebias brasiliensis. Next base: position 30,108,714 of record JAOXNZ010000044.1, on the reverse strand, counting down.
GGACGAACAGCCTCGGAGTCAGGGCTTCCCTCCTGCACTCAGCTACCCTTTTCAGGATGAGCAGCTCGAAGAGGGTTCCTCGTAGAGAACGTGGACGTTTACCCTGCTGCAGAGCTACCGAAGGAATTCATTACCGTCTGGACCAGACTGTTATTCAGCTGAACATTGATGTTAAACCTGAGGTTCATTAGTGCATCCTAATGTGTTTCCAGCTCTCCTTTGGTTCCATATTTACAGATAAACATTTTCGCTAGATCACCAAAACAAGAATTCAGCCTTAAATCTGCAAAAAACAAGACAACACAATTCATTCAAACTTACTTGAGTTTTCCAGACTTTAATCTACAGCAGACTGTGTTCAGCATCATTTTAAATGTCATAAACCGATTTAATATAAAGGCACAATAAAACATTTTGACTTCAGAGGAGAATATGTTCCATTAGTTTGGAATAAGAATTCATTTTTGCCATTGGCTCACATTAGAAGCGGTGTAGTCATAGTTCACCTAATCCAGTCTCAAAATGAAACCTGCTTTGGGATTTTATTTTACATTTATTTATTTTTCCAAGAGTGTGATGACTTATGAGGGTATTGATTTACACAAACTCAGCAGTAATTTGTTATTTTACATATTTGATAACTGTCACGCAGCAGACAACTGAAACTAAACCATCACTGAAGCTTTTTGTTAAATCTTTTTTGACTGTAGCAACTGAGAGCATAAAACAAATGATCAGTCAAGGTTTTTCTTTTATCCAGCTGAATATATGTCCATATTTCTTTTGGAATTATTTCCCATTAACACTTAAACATCAGGGTTGTTTCCTTTAACTAGTTGTAACCCCGTTTTTGTTAATAAACTGCACTTTAATTGGTTTTGAGCAGGACCAGACCTTTCCGAAGTAGTGCCAATAAAGTTCTGTTTTTATTAACTTTGAAAAAAATAAATAAAGGTGTAAACATTTCTAATTTATTTTAACAAAGTTAAAATGGTGTTGACTGAAGTTCTTTAGTAAGTTCAGATATTCTGTAATAGGAGTATTTTCAGCCATAGTATCCTGAACATGAATTTGGAAGTGAATGACACACAGCTCTGCAGTGAAAGTAGTGCTATGATGACTTGACAATTTTTTATTTTTTTTTACTGCAGTGATTTCACCTTTTGCTTTCTGAAACGCTGTGTGACTACAGTAGCTGTCTTACTGATCAGAGGAACTCAATACTACGGCTTCTATTTTGTTTCAACATAAATGTTTCTTTAAAACACAGATTTGAGACGTTTAATATACTGCCATGCCAGCTGTAAGAATATTGTTTTAGAAATACTGTGTGTACAGTTATGATGTGTTTGAGGGTAAAGTGCCGCTGTTAAAGTGTGCTTTGTGTTTTTTTGTTCCAGTTTGAGTTCATGCTGAAAGGGCTAATGTTAAAGTGTGAATACCTTCTGCTCTTTCAGGTTATTGTGTGTTTACACAAGTGATCCTGTTTCTATGTTTTTAATTAAAAAATTAACCAAGAAACACTGTATTTGGAGGAAACATATTTGAGTAACAGTAAAATTTGGTTTGTATCACAAAAAGAACAATGCCATTTTTACACAAGGTGGAATTTTGAAAGAGCCTGATCTTTAAGTCACAGATGAATAATTTTAAAGTTCTTATTAAATGAAAAAAGTGGTGTATACAGTATTTGCTAGCTTGCCCTTATTTTCCACATGGTTAGCCATCACCTGTTTGTCAGTCTGGATCTGGAAGTCCCACAGTATCTTAGCCCTGCCATTCTCCATCACCTTAGGTGGAGTCTCCCCCTTTGACTGTGTGACTTCCAGTCCATGCTTGGTACAGATGTGCCTGTACACTATTCCAGCCACTTGGTTAGGGTGTTTCATGTATGCTTTGCCTGCCTGCATCTTACATCCTGTTATTATGTGCTGGACTGTCTCAGGAGCATCTTTACACAGCCTGCATCTTGGGTCCTGCCTGGTATGATAGACCCCGGCCTCTATTGCTCTTGTGCTGCCATTAGTGCCTCTGTGCTGTCCTTCAGTCCAGCCCTTTTTAGCCACTGGTAGGATTTGTTGATATCAGCCACTTCCTGAATCTACCAGTGGTACATGTTGTGCAGGGCCTTATTTTTCCATGATTGTTTCTCTTGTTTCCCCACTTCCAGATTGGGTTTCTGCTGCCTGAGACATTTACTTTGCAGATCATCATTGGGGTGAAACCCTACATGCATTGTGAGGAGCTTTTGTGTCTTGATGTCATTGGCTTCTATCTCCTCCTTTGGCTAGGTTATTATACCAGCAGGGTATCTGTTGACTGGCACTGCATATGATGATGATGGCTTGGACTTTGTTCTTACCATTCAGCTGGCTCTTCAGGACCTGCCTTACTATCTGTAGGTACTTGGTTATGGCTGACGTCCTTGTGGCCTCATCGTGGTTCCCATTTGTCTGTGGGATTCCAAGGTATTTGTAGCTGTTCTGAACATCTGCAATGTTGCTTTCAGGTAAATCCAAAAAAGGTTAAAAAACAAAAACAACTGGACTTTTATTTAGTTTTAAACACCTCAGCTTCAAAAGCTTGAAGTTCACACTCTGCTTTTTGAATCAAGAAAGCACCTCGAATGAAAAGCAAAACATCTTCAGCTACAGAATAGAAGTCCAGTTGTTTTTGTTTTTAACTTTTTTTGGATTTACCATGTCCAGCATATTGCTTTTAGATAGGTCACCCCCTTTAATTGTGATCACCTTGTCTTTATGGATACAATTTGGCCACAAATATCTAGCCAAAATGACATACCAATGCCCTCGCTGTATATCATAATGAGGTGGATCAGTGAGTCGATGTCTCGCTCACCTTTGGCATACAGCTTAACGTCATTCATGTAGAGGAAGTGACTGATGACTGTTCCACTTTGGAACCAGTATCCATAGCCACTTTTTGCAATCATCTGGCTGAGGGGGTTCAGGCCCATGCAGAACAGAAGTGGGGACAGAGTATCACCTTGGTATATGCCACATTTGATGCAGATTTGTGCATTTGGCTTTGAATTGGCCTCTAGAGTTGTCTTTCACATTCCCATTGAGTTCTCAATGAAGGCCCTTAGTGTCCTGTTGATTTTGTACAGTTTCAAGCACTCCATTATCCATGTGTGTGGCACTGAGTCATAGGCTTTCCTGTAGTCAATCCAGGCCGTACACAGGTTTGTGTGTCTGGTCTTACAGTTTCAGGCTATGGTTCTGTTGACCAGTAGCTTGTGCTTGGCTCCCCTGGTGCTGTTGCCAATTCCCTTCTGTGCCTCGCTCAGGTACTGACCCATGTACCTATTCATCTTAGCCACTATGATGCCTGACATGAGCTTCCATGTTGTACAGAGGCAGATGATTGGCCAGTAGTAGGATGGGATTGTCCTTTTCTGGGGGTCTTTCATGATCAATACTGTCCAGCTCTCAGAACGGGCGGAGAGAGAGGCGAACCCAGAACGCAGACTCATCACGAGGGAACTAAAGAAAACTATTTTATTTAAATAAGGAACAAACCTAAAGGCTGACGTGGCAGCAAAAACTAAACATAAATACAAACACTATTGATGAGGCAAAAAACAGGAATTGAGACATCAGGGAACCAGAGCAACACATGAAACACTGAAAGGAAGTATAATGACCGAATGAGGAAGTGGAAGTGAAGACGAGACCTTAAAGAGCAGAGGGTAATTATGAAAAGTGGACACAGGTGGAATGATTACAAGAGATTAGAGGCAGGTGAAGATGGGCGTGACAGGAAGACCAGAAATAGAACTGAGGAGAAGTGAAATGATGACAGAAACTTAAGACAAAGACACAAACCCAAAAGAACACAGAAATAACTCAAATCCTCACACCGTCCTTGAGGCAACCACTCTGGGTGGGTCCCTTCCTTTAGCAGCTGGTTAATTTATGCTGCTCTCCATGAATGACTAGCAGCACAAATGAACCAGCTTCCATTAGCAGCTGGAGAGCAGGCAGTTTGTGACAGAAACTTGTTCTGGGAGATTGCTATGGTCAAATCTTAGATCCTGTAATTATGGGGCATCCTTGTCCCATATGCTTCTCCAGTCTCAGCTCTGGGTCGATGTTCTCTCTTGTGTTATTCCCCTGCCATTGAGAGTACACATTGGATGATGTGGTGGAGAATACTCTGTTTATTCTCCTGGCTTCTGCTTCTTAAGTGTACCTCCTCAGGTGAGTAGCCAGAGCTTTGAGGCATTGTTTGGCAGTCTCTAGACCCTCAAGTATGAACAAGTTGTGGTATTTTCTTGGTAGGTCTTTCTTCATTGCACCTTTCTGTTGTTCTCACAGCTGACTGATCTCTCTCTCTCTCTCCATTTCCTTCATTTTAGCTTCCAGCCTCCTCCTCCATGGGAGATAGTGCTCTTTATTAGTTGTAGGCTTGATCTTATATCCAAACATGTCAAAGACCACTGTTGCAGTGGTGTACACCAGCTTATTGGTATTTCTGATAATGTCAGTAGGAATACTACACTCCTTCAGAGTGCTCACAGGTGTCTTGGTGGCCTCTCTCACTATTTTCCATGACTGATTTATAAAAGCAAAAAATGGTAAAACATTCAGGGGGGTGAATCCTTATTTTATAGGCAATTTAATATACAAACTAGAAAACAGAGAACCCAGTTGTGCATAAATTTGGTAGAATCTTTAGTTTTTACATCAAATCTTGATAATTCTGTCATAAAAGTAGTTAAATAAAAGTGAATGTGTAGAACTAGGATTTTTTTTTTACCTTTCCTGGATTCTGTATAGATGTGTCTTTTGTCACCAGGTAATCATTTCTTTCAGTTTCTCATAGGTTATATCTAAATAACTTTGAAACCCATGCAGTTCATCAAAAAGGATCACCAATGACCTCTTATACAAACAGAACAGTGTGAGTCAGTTCCTTATTAAAAGATGGACACAGATTTTAGAAATAGTTAACAATCAATTATTTTTTTCTCTTTGTGACATTCATGCATGATATCTTTGCCCAGTTGGACAATAGTTTACATACGCTTCAAGGCCTCATCAACACAGCTGACTGAACAGTAATCAGTCATCTGCACTGTGAGGGTTTTTCACTTCATTAGACAATATGAAGACAAGCATAAAACGTCTCATTGTTACTTCCTAAGAAATGAACTCATCACATCTGCATCTCAAAATGTTGCTTATTCTTTGTCCAGTTTTATTTAATCTGTATATGCTTCCTCTTGTACATGTCATTCAAAAACATAATGTTAATTACCATAATTATGCAGATGACCAAATGTTTTACATTTCCTTATCTTTTGATGAAACAGACCCTCTGAACTCAATTAAACAATGAATAAATTATCTTAACACATTTTCGTACAACTTAACCAGATAAAGCAGATACACTCATCTTTGGTCCAAAGAGTTGCTTCTCATCTCAGTCTTTTGTCTTTAGAGTCCAAAAATTAAGCACGAAACCTTGGTTTAATATTAAGTCACATCAGCCATATTACTAAATTGGTCTTTTATTATTTGAGAAACTTTTCCAAAGTCAAAGAGTCTGTATCCAAATCTGACTTTAAAATTCATGCATTTATAACTAAGAGCAAGCCACCTGAAATGTGCAATAAACAGACTACAGCTGATTCAAAATGCAGCTGCTTGTATGAGCTTCAGTACCTCAGTAAATAAGTGACACATTAAAGGGATAGTTCAGTCAACTTTCAAGTGAGGTTCTGTCTAATAGTTATCAATAGTTAGTACTTTTAAGAGAAAGGCACTGTTGAAGAAAACTCAAATGAAATCTCAACCAGAGTTTGGCGGACAGCATGTGGAAGACTCCATGGTCAAGTGGAAGAAAGTTCTGTGGTCTGATGAACTGGAGCTATTTGGTCATCAGACAAGATGCTTTGTTTGGCCGAAACGAAATACTGCACTTCACCACAAATGCACCATCCCCAGTGTAAAGCATGGTGATGACAGTATCATGCTATGGGGATGCTTCTTGGCAGCCTGCCCTGGAAGGCTTGTACAGATAGAGGGTAAAATGAATGCTGCAAAACATAGAGAAATCCTGTAGGACAATCTGATGATGTCTGCAAAAAAACTAAGGCTTGGGAAAAGATCTGACAATGATCTGAAGCGTACAGCGAAAACATTACAGAAATGGTTTAAAGACAACAAGGTGAGTGTTCTCGAGGGGCCAAGTCAAAACCCATACATGAATCCAATAGAGACTTTGTGGCTTGACTTAAAAAGGGGTGTTCATGTCCTATCCAACCTGATAGAGCTTGAACAGGTTAGTACAGAAGAAATGATTAAAAGGCCAGTATCCAAATGTGCAAGAATGATTGAGACTTCTCCACACAGACTCAGTGCTGTGATTGTACTAAATACTGATACAAAGGGGCTGAATATTTATGCAGTCACTTGTTTTATATTACATGTTTTTATTAATTGGTATTCTGTAGAATTTGGATTTCACTTTGACATTGAAGAACTTTCTTATTTAATTTTTTGTTTTTTTGTCCAACATGCCAGTTTATATTGACCATGACTGGTTTAAAATAGCAATAAAAGCATAAACCATCCATACTGAATACTTTTAGGCATTGTACATAGTGTTTTTATGCTGATGGTGCTCAGGTTGAGTTGAGCTTTGAACTGACTACACATGCTGATCAAGCAGACTGATAATTAAGTTTTTATTGTTTGTGCTGTTTGTGTATTAGAGTAGTAACAGAATCCTTGATATTGTTTGGGATAAGTTGTTTTCCTAGACTTCACACACAGAGTATTAATAAGTGTTCTTATAGGACTAAGGAAAAACATGATGTAATCTGTTCTTTTAATTGTAAAATATTTTGAAATGTGTTAAATTAATGTTGAAGTTTATGTGTTAATTTATCTTACAAGAAATTAGTCATGTGGTTTAACAATTTTTTTTTTACTCTTTGTCATTATAGGAGTCAGTTCAGTGATCCTGCTTACTGAACCTCTTTTGAACAGGAAAAGATGAGCTCTGTCTGTGCAGACGCTCAATTTCCTGACCATGTCATGGCAGTGATTTGAAGTCTTGACACTTTTGAAAAACGAGAGGGACCTTGGGTCTTAACTTGGTTGTTTTTGTGAATCTGTTGTCTTTGTTCGCCTTTGTCCTGTCATATTTTGTTTAACCTAGGTATAAAAGTGTATATTTTGTCTAGATTTGTAAAGTCCAGGAGTAGAAAATCTGAGCAAAGCTCAAGGTAACTAGAACCATTTGTAACTTTAAGAGATAAGTCCAGTTGAAGAATCGCTCATACATGCTGTGCCAACCTCCAACTCTTGACTCCATCAGCTGAAGAGTTTCAGACCACTTCTCAAAGCCATCACCACAACCTCGGGTGACCTTGAACAAAATGCTGATCATTGACCATCAGTGGACATTTGGGTCTCAATCTGCCTCCTCTGTGTGGTTCTACTGAGGTCCAATCAGCCTTTCTGGAGTCACTCAGATGGAGCGACAGTTGGTGACATAGCCTCAATCAGTAAGACACTTAAGAGTCCCTGGTGATAAGAAAAGCTACAGTATGTTTGATCTAACTATGACCCTTTGAGCTGATGCAGGCTGAAAAACAAATGCTCATTTCTCATCTGATCTTTCTTCAGACTAATCTAATGATCTGGCAGAATTAATAACACTCTACTGACCTAAAGTCCAAAATAGTCTAAATTGTCCAAAGTCTTGCATTTAAAAAGCCTAAAACATAGAACCTAATCTCAAAACATCCAGTTTATAAGATTCTTATGTTTTAGACAAATTTAAAAACAAAGATTTTCTTCCAATCATAAACGGATAATGCTATACATAGTGCTATACGAGCAAAGTTTGATTTGATTTTATATTTGTTTTAAAATTTTGCACTAAACCAGATTGTAATTTAAAATTTGTAGTCAATGTTTTACCTGCATATGCAGCCGAATAATCCCATCCAAGCCGACAGCAGTCATCTTTAATTTAGTGAAAAGTTAATCTAAGGATGCACCACTAGAGGGCAGCAGTGTTCATCATAAAAAAACAAGCGAGTTAAAGTTTGAGTTGCTTAGTTTTGCTTTTCTGATTTCTGCTTCAAAAGGCACATTTGTTCTTCAAAAATAATTCATTTATCTGCACTTTTCAATCTTACTTTAAGTGGTTTTGGATTTTTATGTAATTGTTTTTTTTGTTCAATGTGTCATTTTGATAAGCAGTGGGAGATGTTACAGATACTGTGCATGACTGGTAAATCTGTTTTAACCTCCTTTAAATACCTCACATTGTTTTAGTGCTTACATTTTGCATGTTCACATCCATTAAACACATACAAGCAAATATATGATTAAAAGCTGTTTAAAAGATGAATGTCAAAAATAATGTTCAGAAGATCTTTAACACAGGTTAAAATGTACACTGAGCCAGTTGTGCACAATTTCACTAGATCAAGTATGTGTTATGAATGACTCTCAGGTACTATCACATCAAATTTTAGCTCAATAGCTGTAAATTTGACAAAATTATGGCCATTTTTGTGTTAGCTAAGGTCATTTAGCTGTGGTGACCATCTTAAATTGGGCTGACTCTAAAGTTTAATCAGCTGTAGATGTACATTCAGTGATTCATTCCTGAGAGTTTCATTAAAATCTGTCCAACGATTCTTAGGATATTTTGCTAAGAGACAGATCAAGCTGACCCCAACAGTTGATGCCAGACTTTTAAACAAAGCTCTAGCAAACTCTATTAGTGCTCAAAATATGTGTTGAGGATGACTCTCAGCTACTACCACCCCAAAGTTTAGCTCAATATCTGTAAAACTGACTGAATTGTGGCCATTTCTTTGGTTGCTAAAGTTAATTAGCTGTGGCAGCCATCTTGAATTGGGTTGACTCCAAAAGTTAATCAGTTGTAGAGGAACATCCAATGATTAATTCCTGAGAGGTTCTTTAAAATCCACCAAGTGGTTCACGGGATATTTTGCTAGCAGACAGACAATCATGTACACACACACACAAAGACAGACAAAAGCATTACTGCCTGCCTTTCACATTTTGACGGTTGGCGATAACACTCGATAAAAAGCAGAGACAATAGAGACCAAAAAAAGGGTCCAGTTCTGTGTTCAAACACTGTTCGGTGTTCTAAATCCTCCTCCCTGCTGTGAGCCATGCTGGATGTTGATGTATTGGAGCACTTTGCAGCCAACAGCATCCTTCTCAGAGAGCACTCTCTATTTCAGACTGTATCGTTTGTCATCCTCTTTGTGTCTCCATCAATCTTCTTCTCAATCATCGTCAGCCTCTTCCTGCTTCTGTCAACATCTCCATCTGTCATTCTGTCGAATTATCGCACGCAAACAAACGGCCCCGCTGATGGGCAATCGCTGCGGGTTCAGTGTGTGTGGGTGGAGAAACACTCTTGTCCACATATGCAATCTCTATCGGAATCAGTGGTAATTCCCCAAGGAATCAATAACAAATCCTCGCTGTCTGGAGAAAGTATTGCCGGCTGGAAAACAAGATAAACATTATTTTCTCCAGCTCAACCACGAACAAAGTATCTCACAGTTTTATTATAAAAGAGACTCTTTTCAGACACAGATGTGCGTTCAACCCTTCAGCAACAAGCAAACAGGATGTTTACAATGACACTTCCCTCATTCTTACATTTACTTTCACTTTTTTTCCACCGCAGAACAGAGAATGTTTCAGATTTTGTTGCCTCTTCTTCTTCTCAGGACACTGACTGGTCTGAATGTGACGATGTGTTTCAGGTGCTGTGTTATATTTAGTACCAACTCTTATGTTGCTCTACCAGCTGATAAATGCTTTGTCTTCTTGCAACAAGTACGATGCTGTAATGCCTTATCTCTTAAAGGGATAGTCTGATCCTTTTTTAAGTCATGCTGCGTCTAATAGTTATCTGTAGTTATAGTACCTAATCAGCCGTGACATCAGTCATAGAGCACAGAGGGTGGAGGAAGAGGCAAAAGTCTTCGTCGAGGATAGCCAAACGAGTGCCAGTAATTTATCGTGTTTCAGGCTTATAAAATAACATTTCTCAAAAATGACATACCAGCATGAGAGAACAACACATTTGCAGGACCCTGTTTCTTTAGTTTGTTACTGTTTTCTCAGCAGAACAACGTCTGTGTTACTACATGAATGTATGTGTGCTGAGCGTGGACTATTATACGCCGATGATACAGAAGCTGCTGAATCGATCAGTTCGCCTGATCGGCACGTCAAGTCAGATCTAAAGTTTACTCAACTTCCGGTGGACTGATACGTTTGCCAGCCTCAGCACCATAAGCATAAACACTATTTATGATTAGTTTCAGTACATCTGACTAACAAAATGGATGTCGTCTGGTTGTGTCATGCAAAAGTGTTTAGCTAATGTAGCGTTCTTCCACACCACTATAGGCGCCTGCTCGGTAGAGCAAGTGAAGCAGCTGCTTCCCTCATTTTTTTTAAAGTAGGGGTGCAAACCTATGTTTTTGCGCCAACCTTTTCTTTTAAACTTAAAAACATGTTATCACTCCCAGCAATGAGACAGAAGTGTGTTGTGTTTATTGATTCTAATTTTACTTTGTTTGTTACAAACTAAAAAATGAATAAGGTAAAGAATCGCTACATTCTACCTCCTCCCTAGCTCAGCTTTGAGTTGGTTCAGTCCAACTCATTTGAACATGGCGGCTGCTGCATCGCTACTCAGACAGCGTTCAGTTATAGAGATGACAAAATAAACAAACCTTTAAAGTTTTAAAACTGTGCTGTGCAACTTTTTCAGAAACAAGTAAGACCATTGAGATAGGAGCGCAAAATGCCCACAGGTTCATAAAAAGGTGATCTAAATCTCTTTGGGCTTATCTTATTGACATGACCCAGAGTTCATTTATGTAGATGATTATTCTGAGGTTTGAATAAATATGGCCTAAAAGTAAAACCTTTGTAAATATCAACATCTGGTTTTATATTTAAATAAATCATGGCATTCCACTATTGTTTGTTTAAAAAAAACAATCAAAAAAGTATCGTTGACAAGCTTTCAACTCGCGTCTCCTGCATGAAAGTGCATTGCATTACTCATTATTACACCAGCTAAACATCTACTATGATTCATTTTATTGCTTACCCTAACAGTCAGTCAGTTTCACTCCAATCAGGACCTGCATTCATGTGACCAGAGTGGCCCATCAGTGAGTCATGTGAACAAGGATCCTAACGAGGCGCTATTGTTAGGAGAGAGAGGACAATCTGCATGTGAATCCAGCTTACAGAACATCTCAGCTTTAAAAGCTCAAACTTCACACGCTCTGTTTTTGAATTGAGAAAGCTCCTCGGATGAGAAGTGAAACGTCTTCAACTACAAATTAGAAGTCCAGTTGTTTTTGGTTTTCTTAACCATTTTTGGACTTACAGAGTTACATTCCTGATTTTTCTGCCCCCATTCAGTATATAATCAGATGCCTATGCACACCATAATGTTGTTTAAGCCTGAAAAAAAAAACCATTAAAGGCTTAATTCTACCTTTTCTCAGTTAGCTGACCAAAAAGCTTCAGGATTCTGAACATTGTTGATGTCTGCAGACAGCTTGGGAGGTCATTCAGATTGTTTCTCATGTTGCCCATGGATTATAATTCCAAGCCTCTGACTACTTGATTAACTGTGATTAGGATTATCTTGATGGCCACACAGATGGGAGGTTTTTCAGCTGTTTCTGTCCTTTCAGCACACTACTGGCTTTGACACAGGTTGCTAATATATGCAAAAGAAAAAAACAAAAAATCAATATGTAACGGATGAGTTTATGTGAGTTTTCATCATATACAGCTCTGTGCAAAATCTTGAGTCATTGCTAGTTTCTGCATATGTAGTAAATAAGTAAAAAGTGTACTTACAGTGAAGCTCTCGTTAGATGGGCACCAGATTAAATTTATCAGTCAATTACAGACTGAACTGTGTCTTATGGAATGCCAGTAATATTTGGATTGCTTTGAATTATTTACCCATATTATTTATCAGATCTCAGCAGCTGAGGGCTGAATGCATTCATTACAGGGAGCTTTCATTAAGCATATTACCAAAAAAGTGATCAAATATGTCAGCTTCTAAGGTTTTATTGCAAAATTAAAAATGAATCAAAGTAAAATCCACAAACATAGGATGAAATTAAGCCTTTAATGTCCCTTTGAAGAGATAAAGAAATAGTCTGGTCATTTTTGAAGTGATGTTCTGTCAAATAGTTATCAGTAGTTTGTAACTTATCAACTGTGACATCAACTTAAAGAACCAAATTGAAATTTAAATCTTTAGGGTCTGTGTTACCAGCAGCCTGTTAAAAAGATATAATTTGATTCCGTTTTTAAGTGTAATCTAAAATAAATACATAACACAACTCGTTTAGACAGCAAATTGGAAGGAAATGGTCATCTGAAAACCTGACATAGAGTCTTATCAGCTGAAGTATGATCCATCTCTCAGGTCCTGTCAGGGTTTAGAATTTTCTTTTTCCTGGTTCTAAAACACATCCTGCCTTCTTATTTCTCATTTTTTTTAAGGCTCTCAATCTCTTCTTTTGTCCAAATATCCCAGATTATTTTATGGACTCCTTGCACTTACAGTGAACAAAAACAAGTGAAAAAGCAGCCAAGATTGAAATAAAAACTTTAAAGACCTCCAGAAATCTTGGAAAACTACTGATCTAAGCACTTTAAAGCTGCAGTAGGTAACTTTTATAAAAATGTATTTTTTACATATTTAATAAAACTGTCATTATGTCCTGACAGTAGAATATGAGACAGATAATCTGTGAAAACAATCAAGCTCCTCCCAGTGGTCCTGCTGCCATTTGCAGAAATGCACAGCTCCCGGTCAGAAACAACTAATCAGCCAGGAGGAGGGTCTTAGCAGTGTCAATCAGGCTTGTACACCCGCTACTCGTACCCAGAGGAGCTTGATTTTTTCAGATTGTCTGTCTCATATTCTACTGTCAGAACATAGTAACAGTTTTATTAAATATGTAAAAAATACATTTTTATAAAAGTTACCTACTGCAGCTTTAAAGGATCACAAGAAAGTCTGGCTGCTTGGAAGCAAAATAAAATAAAAAACACAGGACTGTAAGTCTCTCATTTTCAATTATAAAGATAAAAATCATCCCGCAGATTTGTGGAGTCCAACCATTTGTGCCTGATTGTTCTTTGTGAAAACTGCTACTAAATAGAGAAAAATAAAATAGAGAAAATAACATTTAAAAAAGCTACTTTTGATTGATTCTGACCAATATGACTACAATTCCATCATTTCTCACCATAAGATGATCTCAGTCTATAACTGTGATATGTAAAATGGCGGACGACATGCATTCCTTCAAGGAATCCTAGGCCTTTATTAACATAGTCATAATGTCAGTGCAAATTGAGCAAAATGTCTTATTATGCAGATTTTTCACATAGAAACACTCTGCCTGATGAACAGTAGCTGAACGCTGTCCTCAGATGTAATCTCCACCAGAATTCGAGGAGTTAACAAGAAAGCGTCACTGTCTGCAGAATACATTTCATTTCAAGAAAAAAAGAAAAATGTTTTTATTTACAGCCTGACCACAGGTGAGTCTGACTGCCAGGAATTTTAAAGATGTGTTTTAGGAGAGGTTTTTCTTACCTTTACTCATAGCAACCCCCTTTTTATTGAAGTTTTAAAACAGAAAAATAAGCAGGAGTGAAGTTATGTCTTATACAAATTCCCAGCCCATCTTTTTCTAACTTTGTTTTTCAAAAGAATTGTGATTATATAAGATGAAAGTCTGTCTTCTTTTGGGTTAAAATGTTCTTGGAACAGCTAATGCTTGTGATGCTTCATTAAACAGTTTTCTTGGCACACGGCTGAGATGATTTTCCAAACTCTGATGTTGTCCTGATGAGTCAGTGTGCCTCGGTCAGATCTGGTGGTGGAGAACAATCAGGATGCTCATGTTTGGAGGCTGAAATGGGAGGAAATCAAAACGTGAATATTTAAATTTTAAAGCTGATATGCTTGCATTTGCACTTTGGTAGTGTATCATATTTAAGCAAACTTAACATTGTGTTTTCACATGGCACTTACTGACACACCTGTGTAAATAAGTGTTAAGAATAAAATTAATTATGAATCAGTTTGTCTTTAGCTCCTCCACTTTCTGGGAGCATTTCTCATACTGGCTAACTGGGAATTCTCAGGGCAGGAAAACAAATCATTTAGCATTGATATTAATAAACTCACTCTGGTTTTTCTCCTTGCTGCAAATGAAAAACTGGGCTGTGAAAAATAAAAAAAATGCAGCACTTGTTTCAACCAAAAATGTTGAACTTTAAAACATTTTTCTTTATATTTGAAGTTGCACAAAGGCATACGTGTTTCAATTTGCCCAAGTCGAAAGAGGCACCAAATTAATTGAAGATAATTATTGAAATCATTAAATTTTAAGGAAGGAATATTAAATAATAAATGACCTTTTTTCAGTTCTCAAATTAAATTTGAGGAAATTCTATTTACCAGTAAGTCATGAAATTACACTCAAATGTTACCAGAATGTTTTTCTTTGAGTTATTACACCTCAAAAAGAAATATAGTACAAAAATATTTTCAAAACTCATACAACATAGACAATGACATTTATGATTAGAAATCATGTGAAATGGATGTGAAACCTGAAACCTTATTGTAACATGATTGGAGGAACTATGAACCTGAAACAATAAAAACCTCTGAACTAGTGGCAGATTGATTTGTTTGAATTATAAATACATTTTCAGGCAAGGAGATACTTTGAACAGGACAGATTTTGACTAAAATTTGGACTAGTTTTAAAGATTAGAAACTAAGTAAAATGTGTACATTTAGAATTTAGAGTTGCTTAGATTAAACGGACAGGTAAAATTAGTCATTTTAGTTCTCATACATTTAAATTTTCACTGGAAACATAAACTTATAGTGGCACAGCGACGTAGTGGTTAGAGCTGTCGCCTCCCAGCAAGAAGGTTGCAGGTTCGCATCCCAGCCTGGGGCCTTTCTGGGTGGAG
>JAOXNZ010000044.1:30047029-30061193 GCA_028566095.1 Kryptolebias brasiliensis | reverse complement strand
ACACTGAAGGAGTTACTGCTGCAGTGTTTATTAGTGAAAATGGAGGCAGAAGAAGAAGAAGTAAGTTTTGTAAACAAGAGTACCGGTTTGAAAACACGTTTTCTTTTGTTTGTTTTTGTCTGCCGTGATGCTGTCAGGATCTCAAGCCCCACATTTCACAGGGGAAACCCCCAAACTTTACAATGATGTCACACAGTCTTCAAGGAGTTTCCCATCCGGACAGCTAGAGGCTGCTGGTGCCAGTCCAGCAGGAGGTTGTCGATGCCTATCCAACACCGGAGGTGGTAGTTCTTCTATTGAAGGTTTTTATTTCAGGTGGTTCTCTTCAAAACATTAAGTGCAGACTCCTGACTTTGGGTTGTAATTTTCACCACGAGCTAAACTAACCACATCCATCAAACTTTCTTGTCCTTTGGGAGGCTGAAGAATGACACAGCTGTTGGAGTTTTGGGTCCGTTTACACAATTAATTGCAACCATTTCACCCCCACACTATCTGTATTTGCTATTTATTGCCTTGTTCCGTTACTGTGTTTGAAGCTCAAAATGTCACGCTTCCTGGAAAATGTTGAAGACACCCTAGTAATTTTCTTTTGATTTTTTTTTATTATAAATTTTAAATGAAGGTACATTTTTAAAATGCGAGACTCTGAAAACAAGGACCCTTTATGAATTTCTTTTGATTCATGTTAGCTTCAAAACACTTTTCATTTCACCTTTAATTGTTTTTCTAATGTGGTCTGTAGATGAAAAAAAACTCCTTTATCCCCCCACACCCTCTATTTCAGGTCTGTGAGCACACTGTTAGGTTTTAACAGTTTTTAAAATTGACATTTCAAAGATCTATATTTAAATACGATGACATTTAAGTCGTTCTTCATGCTTTTAGTGCCTCCAAAAATTCAGTTCTCAGTTTATTCGTGCTTTTGGGCTTTCTGATTGCCTCAGTTGGATTAAGTCATGAAACAAATTGTTTTTAACAATTCTTTTATGAAGGGTGAAGATGTACAAGCACCGAACCATCCTTATTTGGCATTTACTCTTACATTGATGTCCTGATTTTTGATTTGCTCTGAGGAACTGAACACAATAGCAATTGACCTGAGTATAAAGATTGGGACCAGTCTGTGCCAATTATGGACTGGAAGTCCCACAGTCAAAGTGGGAGACTCCATCAAGGGTGGTGGAGAATGGCAGGGCTAAGATACTGTGGGATTTCCAGATCCAGACTGACAAACAGGTGTTGGCTAACCAACCGGACATTGTGGTGGTTGACAAGCTACAGAAGAAGGCAGTGGCAATAGATGTAGCAATCCCAAGCATCTGTAATGTCAGAAAGAAGCAGCCTGAGAAGCTGGAGAAATACCAAGAGCTGAACGAGGAAATAGAGAAGTTGTGGAAAGTTAAGACCTCAGTGGTACCAGTGCCACTGGTAATGGAAAAGAGGCTTCCAGAAACAATCTCAGAGATCAGAAGAACGCTGTCCTGGGATTTTCCATATGGAAAAACATGGAGCTTGTTGATTGTTATAAAAAAAACACCAAACATCTGTAACAATTCTTAAATGAATGAAACATTGTCATTCTTTGTGTACAAATTTTAAGAAACAGAGTGTTTAAAAATAAAAGCAATAAACTGGGCTGTGGTTGGTCATTCCAATGTCTGTATTTCTATTTCAGTGAGTGTGATCTGACCTACCTTTGGAATAATTGTTGCTGCATTACATGTCCTTATAATTTACAGCAATGTTACATATTAACAAACTGAGTAAAAATTATTATATATTATATTATGCTTTATCTCCTCTGTTGCACAACTTGTCTATCTGTTTATGTATTTGGAGAAAGTTTTGCTTGTTTTAAATGACATTACCAAACCACAAAAATTCACCTTGTGTATTCTCACCTGTTGGACTTTAAGTCACTGGTTTCAGTTTAATCTGCTGATCATTTTTGCATTTTGTGGTTAACATGAGTCGTGTATAACAGGTGAATTAGTTGTCAACTTTGTCCATTGACCATCTAAAAGGAGCTTCTTTCTCTCAGACTTAGATGATGCTCAGTATTGAAAAAAACATTGCCATTCATTTTTGAAACCCTCTGTATGTTTGTGTGTGTCTGTGTGGGGGTGGGGTGGAGGGGATTTTAATTAAAGTGGAAAAAATGGTTTACTCTATTAAAAAAGAATGCAAGCCAAGCAGGCGGCTGAAAATCTGTGAGGACAGTCTTTTCAATCCTCAGTTCATTCATCAGGAGTCATTAAAACAATCTTTTACACTAACACATAAACCCAAAATAAGATACTGTTCAACAAGCATCCAAAACCAATTCCAGGTCCTGAATAATTAATCCCTGAGAGCAGCTGTTATTAGAGCTGATGTAATGAACACATTAGTCACCCAGGATCTACGTCTCTGCTGCCGAACCACTCTAATGTATTTCTGTTTGACAGTCAAAGCAGAGAAATGACTCCAGGCTCAAAGGTCAGTAGTGAGCAGCTTTAATCTCCTCATAAAGCATCATTCATGTCAGGTCATCTCTCCTGAGGCAATGTGTGAAGAAACTCAGGTAGGATGGTTCAAACGGCATTAAAACATAAAAACACATCAGTCATTCGTCACTCACTGCTGGAGGTGATGATTAATGCTTCTTTTATTGTAAAAAAACACATACTGGTTAATGCTTTGACATTAAAATTAACAGTAAATGGCTTTAATAGGAGTTTTTTATTTCTCACTTCACCTTTTATATAATGGATGTTGTCATAGTTTCCTGTTCTATCTCAGGAAATTAAAATGCTTCACATTTATGCATTTACAGTTGTTACATCACAGATTGCACTTTAAAAGCCCAGAATTCGATCTTGTGTGTTTTTGTTGATTCTGTTTGTCTTGGAAATGATGAGTCTGAATTTACTAATGAAGTAATAGACTGTGTTCTTTGACTGAGTTGCTTTGCAGAAGTTTTCCTGACTTTATGCAGTGATTTTCTAAACAGAACCTGGTTTTAATGCAGTGCTGCCTGATTTTGTGATTATCACTTAGGTGATAATGAGTGTGAAACAGAGTGTTTAAAAATAAAAGCAATCACTTAGGTGATAATCACAAAATCAGGCAGCACTGCATTAAAACCAGGTTCTGTTTAGAAAATCACTGCATAAAGTCTTTTGCAAAGCAACTCAGTCAAAGAACACAGTCTATTACTTCATTAGTAAATTCAGACTCATGATGATAAGGACTTCTTGCAATGTTTGTGCAAAAAGATCGCTTTGAAATTTTGTCAGTTTTCAACAATATGTCTATCCATCCATCCATTTTCTTCTGCTTATCCGGGGTCGGGTCGCATGGGCAGCAGCCCAAGCAGAGAGGCCCAGACTTCCACCTCCTCAGCCACTTGGTCCAGCTCCTCTGGGGGAATCCCAAGGCGTTCAGAGGCTAGCCGAGAAACATTGTTCCTCCATTGTGTCTTGGGTCTTCCTCTGGATCTCCTCCCGGTGGGATGTGCCCGGAACACTTCACTAGGGAGGCGTCCAGGAGGCATCCTAACCAGATGCCCAAGCCACCTCAGCTGGATCCTCTCGATGTGGAGATGACCAAGCTTCTCACCCTATCTCTAAGGGAGAACCCATATACTCTGCGGAGAAAACTAATTCTGGCCGCTTGTATCCACGATCTCGTTCTTCACTACCCAAAGCTCATGACCATAGCTGAGGGTAGGAACGTAGATCGACTGGTAAATCGAGAGCTTCACCTTTTGGCTCAGCTCTCTTTTCACTACGACAGATTGGTACAACGCCCGCATCACTGCAGACGCAGCACCAATCCGCCTATTGCTCTCCCGCTCCATTTTTCCCTCATTCGTAAACAAGATCCCAACATACTTAAACTCCTCCACTTGGGGCAGAACCCCTTCCCCGACCTGGAGAAGGCACTCCACCATGTTCCGACCAAGCTCTGGCACTGGTCATACAGGGACCTAACAGCTCGTATCAAAGGGCCCAGTACCCCATACTCCTGGAGTACCCCCCACAGGACTTTCCGAGGTACACAGTCGAACGCCTTCTCCAAGTCCACAAAACACATGTAAACTGGTTGGGTGAACTCCCATGCACCCTCCAGGACCCTGCTTAGGGTGTAGAGCTCATTCAGTGTTCCAGGACAAAAACCACACTGCTCTTTCTGAATCCGAGATTTGAATTTTCGGCGGACCCTCCTCTCCATAACCCCTGCATAGACCTTACCAGGGAGGCTTAGGAGTGTGATCCCTCTGTAGTGGGAACACACTCTCCTTTTTAAATAGGGGGACCACCACCCCAGTCTGCCAATCCAGGGGAACTGCCCCGAATTTCAAGCAATGTTGCAAAGTTGTGTCAACTAAGACAGCCCCACAACATCCAGAGCCTTAAGGAACTCCGGGCGAATCTTATCCACCCCCGGGGCCTTGCCACAGAGGAGCTTTTTAACCACCTTGGTGACCTCAGCACCAGAGATTGGAGAGGCCGACCCAAGGTCCCCAGGCTCTGCTTCCTCACTGAAAGACGTGCTGGTAACATCATTAACAGTAATGATGGTGCACCGCCCCCCCCAGAGATGCCGGATGGTGGACCAGAATCGCCTTGAAGCCGCACGGAAGACGTTCTCCATGGCCTCTCTGAACTTCTTCCACGCCCGACTTTTTGCCTCAGCGACCACCCGAGCTGCATTCTGCTTGGACTGCCGGTACCCATCAGCTGCTTCCAGGGTCCCACAGGCCAAAAAGACCTGATAGGACTACTTCTTCAGCCTCACAGCATCCCTCACCGCCAGTGTCAACAAGCAGGTTTGAGGGTTGTCACCGTGACAGGCACAGACAATCTTGCGGCCACAGCTCCGGTCAGCCACCTCAACAATAAAGCACGGAACATGGCCCACTCAGACTCAATGTCCCACGCCTCCCCAGGATGTGTTCAAAGCACTGCCAGAGGTGGAAGTTGAACCTCCGTCTCACGGGGGACTCCGCCAGACCTTCCCAGCAGACCCTTACAATACATTTGGGCCTGCCAGGTCTGATCAGCATCCTCCCCCACTATCGGAGCCAACTCACCACCAGGTAGTGGTCAGTTGACAACTCCGTCCCTCTCTTCATCCAAGTGTCAAAGACATGCAGCCGCAGATCAGATGAAACAACAACAAAGTCAATCATCGAACTGCGGCCTAAGGTGTCCTGGTGCCAAGAGCACATATGAACATTCTTATGCTTGAACATGGTGTTCATTATGGACAATCCATGACGAGCACAGAAATCCAATAATAAAACACCACTCGGGTTCAGATCAGGGGGGCCGTTCCTCCCGACCATACCCCTCCAGGTGTCACTATCATTGCCCACATGAGCGTTGATGTCCCCCAGCAGAATAAGGGAGTCCCCATGAAGAGCACTCTCTATCACCGCCTCTAAGGACTCCAAAAACGGTGGACTGAACTGCATAAGCGGTGCATAAGTGCAAACAACAGTCAGGACCCGTCCCCCCCACACATAGGCCGAGGGAAGCTACCCTTTCATTTACCGGGGTGAACCCCAACGTTCAGGCACCAAGATGGGGGGGGCAACAAATATGCTCACTCCTGCCCGGCGCCTCTCGACAGGGGCAACTCCAGATTGAAAGAGTTTCCAACCCCTCTCGAGGAGACTGGTTCTAGAGCCAGAGCCGTGCGTTGAGGTGAGTCCGACTATATCTAGCCGGAACCTCTCGACCTCACACACCAGCTCAGGCTCCTTTCCCACAAGAGAGGTGATATTCCAGGCTCCATAAGTGAAAGCCTGGCCACCAGGTGCTCACCAGCGTGCCCGACCTCGAGGCCTGGCTCTAGAGTGGGGCCCCGGTGACCCACATTTGGGCAAGGGAACACTGTATCCAAAATTGTAGTTCTTCATAAGGGATCTTTGGTTGATCAACAATATGTAAACAATAAAAATCCACAATTACTTGCAATTTTACATGAAAAGAAATATACTCTGAAATTATTGAAATACTTTTGGGATAAAATTCTAATTGAGCACATCGCTTTCAATTTCACTTGGTAAGTCATCTGTTGACCTCCGCCATGGAGGTTATGTTTTCGGTAGTGTCTGTCTGTCTGTCTACAATATTACTCAAAAAGTTATGTACGGATTTTCATGAAATTTTCAGGAAATGTCAAACATGGTTCAACAAACAAGTGATTAAATTTTGGTGGTGATCCAGTCAAAGTTCAAGGGGAAAGGTCAAAGTCACAACCCCTTTGTTAAAAACCTTCTCTATGCTCCTATATGTGACTCTTTTGTTACCGCCACCAAGAAGGTTATGTTTTGGGTTCTATCCGTTGGTTTGTTTGTCTGTCTTTTAGCAAGATCAGGTAAAAACTAATGAACAGATTTGGATGAAATTTTCAGGAAATGTTGGGGTTGTCACAAAAACAATGGATTACATTTTGGTGATGATCCAGACTATGATCTGGATTTTTTGTCCTCAATCTCGTTGCACAGCTTTACCACAGAATGTTCAACAGACAGTTTATGACGTTACACATTTAAGCCAAGCCCACAACCCACTGTAAGAGTTTTTACCTGCACGGGTCACAGGGACTGATAGCTCACAGGTGAGCCATACAGTCCCGGTGATCACCTCCAGAAAGTTTGAAAAATACTAAGGACAAAGTACTTGTCAAGTACAGGGTGAATGCCTGACTTGCTCATCCTGTGAGAAATGTATGTGTGACACACGTGATCAGACCATGTTGAGTCTGTGTGGAGACTGTGTGTGACTTGCAATTAACCAGACCTTATGTGCCAAAAGTACAGGCTGCAAGTGGTTAGCAGATTACTGTCATTTCTGACTGGCATGTGATGCAGAAGCCCTAAAGGCTTTTTGTCTGTCTTATTGACTCTGTTCTTGAAGAGATGGCTGCATGTTTCATCAACAGAATCACATTAATGAAAGCTTTGAGGGCACTGGACCCTGACAGCAGGACTTTTTTGGGCTCAGGAAAGTGTAATCATAACTGGATTTAACAAAGACTGAAATAAATGAGGCGGCGTTTACTGTTGCTCGCCATTTTTTAGAAATTTGTGTTCTCACCATAGTTCTGAAACACAAATTGTTTGGCCAGTGTTTTGGATCCTTTGTGGACTGTATTGCATTAAAACATGTCTTGACATTTGAGGCCTCCAAAGCTCTGTGTGAAAATTAATTTTCTACACTGAGGAAAGTGTATTTTCAAACACAGATGGAAACCAAACCTAATAAATTTGGCATCTGAGAAGGGCCTAACCAGAAAATTTTAAATGGAGTGGAAGGATTATCTTTTGTGCAGATACAATTTGTCAACTAAAAGAAGACTTGAACAGTACTGGGAAAGATATCACAAATTAACAAAAAAACATTTAAGGACATATTTGTGCTAGCAGACATATTGTTTAGTTTGTAACTCATGCTACTTGAAATGGACAAGTTACAAAGTAATACCTGGTCTGAAGTCAGTAATGGTTGTGAGCTGATGTTGCTGATTTTATTTGGTGGTTGCTGCAAAAACATGTAAGTTTATATTTACAACCAGTGTCTCTGTAAACTCAAGCTCTGAACACTGCTGTGCAGTAATGGTTGGATGGCAAGATTTGATTGTTTTGTATTGTTTCAGAAGACAGATTCTCCTGGAACTAATTAGAGTATTTTTTTTATCTATTTTTTTTGAGCCAGATATATTTCTGATTTGCATGCCACACAAATAGCAAGGGCAGAGCATTTTATGTAGTCCTTTTGAGGCACATCAGTCTTACAATGATGGTGCATCTTACTGTCATCACAAAGCCCCTACTAGCTGCGCACCTGACTTGGGTCACAAATACACAAAGTACAGATTGTAAGCATTCTTGATTTTTTGCATGACCCATAGAATTTGCATATGCAGAACCTAATGTCTCCACAACCAGTATGCAACCGTGTACAGGGCTAAACACACTTAAGTGACACACAAGTATCAAGGCTTTCCAAATTTTTCTCCATAGAGGTTTCCTTAAAGCACTTACTGCAGGTTGTGAGAGAGGCTTAACTTTTGATTGTCTAAAATGTTCAGCAAACAAACTCTTCTTACTCCCACTACTTTTTTGGTAAAAAATAAATTATATATCAAAACGTAGGGATTTCACCCAGTGTCTCTCACTGATGTAGGACTTATGGTTTTCTCTGATGTGGGCTAGCTAGGATAGCTCTACTTGTATGTCTCTTGTGTCTGTTGTGATTGGCTTATTTAGTTTGAAAAAAGAAAAAAGTTCTAATCATCAAAAAACACTTTCTTTGATGGGAGAACATTAAACTCCACACAGAAAAGCCAGGAGAACCTGCCACCGTCTCGCTGTGAGGCGACAGCTCTGCACTGTCTTTTTTCAGTTTGACTTAGTTTAATTTTGGTTTATGATATTATTTCAAATACATGTTAATCATCAATTAACTGCAAACAGTATAATTGAGATGTTTCCCTCTAAAGCATAGTAAAGGTCATCAAAAAGAGAAAAACAAGAAAGTACAGAACCATTGCTGGTGGTGACGGGTAAGATTTTAAAGCAGAGCATAAACCATAAAAACAGACTGATTCCACCAGCTGCTGGGAGTCTGCAGGTTTTTAGTCCAAACAAACACCTTGATGTCAGACTGAAGGAACAAACAGCTGTTCAAACTTCCACTAATGAGTGCAATCACCTGCTGAAGTTAAAAAAAATAAAATCTCCTGGTGCATCATGTTCTGTTCAGAATCCTGCTGTTTTTCTTCTTCTGTTTCCATCTGATTTCACAGCCACTGATGATCAGAGACATAATCTGCAGTCATCTGCACAGACATTTCTGAAGAAACAGCACCATCTTTCGCTCCTTATGAGGACAGTTAAAGATGTTTTTTTTCTTTAATGTAGCAGCTTATTCAAAAACAAATTCATCTTGAGTTCATTTGAATGTATTTGCATCTCTTCTGCAGAAAAACTTTTTACGGTCTGTAATGAATTAAAAACATAGATAAATAAAGCATTTGTTGAAGGAATGCACCGCCCTTCATGCCAGAGATTTAAACTAAGATCATCATACGATGAGTAGGGATGGAGTTGTATTTGTTTTGGTCAAACCTTGTAATTAACGTTCATTCAAGGCTCATTCAATATTGCAAGGTGTCATGCTCAGAATATGTGTTGTGAATGGTTCTGAGCTACTACCACACCAAATTTTAGCACAATATCTGTTAATGTGACTGAATCATAGCCATTTCTGTGTTTTTTAAAATCAGTAATAGTGGCACCATCGTGAAATGGGTTGGCTACAAAAGTTAATCACTTGTAAGTGTACATCCAGTGACTACTTTCTGAAAGTTGCATTAAAGTCCTTCCAGACTGAAACAGTTAATGGTAAAGTTTTAGGCAACGTTGTTGCACAATGAGTACCATTCAGAGTATAGCATATTGTGAATTACTCTCAGCTTCTACCACACCATTTTTAGCAAAATATCTGAAAAACTGACTGAATGATAGCCATGTTTGTGTTTTCTACAGTCAGTTGGCTCTGGAAGTCATCATAAATTGGGTTGACTCTAAAAGGTAATCACACTTTTTACAAAGAGGCACATCCAATGATTAATTTCTGGAAGTTTCATTAAAATCTATCCAGTGGTTCATGTGATATTTTGCTGACAGACAGACAGAGTTGACTCCAATAACTTATTGGTAAAATCTAATAGATCTTGTGCTATCTTTTAGATATTAGCTAATCTATTAGTGCTCAAGGTAAGTGTTGGTAATCAGTCTCAGCTTCTATTGCTATCACATTTTGACTAAATATCTGTAAGATTGAGAGTTTTTGTCATTTCTGTGTTTTGAAAGGTCAGTTGACTGTGGCAGACACTTTGAATCAGGTTAACTCCAAAAGTTAATCAGTTGTAAATGTACATCCAATGATTATTTTTCGCAAGTTTTGTTAAAATTTGTCAAGTGGTCCATGAAATATTTTGCTAACAGACAGACACACGAAGACACACACAGACACGGGCAAAAACATTATCGTCAGTTTTCATCTTTCAGCGATAATAAGATAAGATTTTATTTGTATAGGTTCCTTGAAGCACTAAACTGGTTCTCTCTTCTGGCAAATGTTGGAAATGTGACCCAAGCATGATAAAAATGAAACTTTATGATTATTTTTGAGTGAGGTGTAGACATTTCATCTATTTGTTAGCTCAAACTCTAAACTAATCCACTCCTCAGAAATCTCTTTAACACCCATTCCCTGCAGGGTTTTCACCACCATGGTAAAATGATTTACAGAACACTCTTGCTCACTAATCTGATGCTTCCATCTGAGGAGAGCTAAAGAAAATGTGACGTAAGATCTGAACATGTACAGGAAGATTAAAAGTTTTTTTTTTCACATTAAAATGGATTTTCATTCATAAAACTGCATTTGCTGCACCCAAAGCATTCATAATGAAAACACAGAAGTTCATTTTACATTTTGCCCTGCAATGATAGATGCGTTTAATAAACATCACGGCTCACTGAGTGTGAACGAAGCAGCTGGTAAACTTTTCAGAAAGTCTCAGGAGACGACACGTTTTACATCTTTAAAGTTAAGGGCTCATTTGACGTCACACCATTACAACTTAAATTCAGCGGAAAAAAATATGTACACGGATGCAGGAGAGGTGAAGAGACCTTAAAATAAAATACGAGGATTGGCTGCTGCAGCCACAAAACTTTAACATTAAATCAGAAGGTTTCAGAAATGGGAGATGTTCTTCCTCAGTAGGGCTACAAACACTTTCAGGATGGAGGTAAGGACATTTTACATTAGTTAGAGTAGAGGAAATAATTATTTAACCCTCTGCTTATTTTGCTCATATTAAATCTCAGCTAGAGTTTGTCTAGATTGTTTAGTGACTCTATTCAAGATTTAATCTGAGTTTTCTTCAACAATGTCTTTCTCTTTGCCATTCTCCCATGAAGTTCCAACTGGTGAAGAACAACAGTAGTTATATGTACTGTCTCTCCCATCTCACCTGCTGAAGCTTTAACTCCTTCAGAGTGCTCACAGGTGTCTTGGTGGTCTCTTTCACTATTCTCCTTCTTCACGGTCACTTCAGTTTGTGAGGACTGCCTGCTCTTGGTAGCAGGCGATAGCAACCATATTTCCATTTTTCTTTGTACAACATAGGAATAAAGAGGAGCTTGATGCAAAGTTCTGCAACAAGGACACTTCATTCTCCACTGACTTGTTTTTCTTACAGCCTGAACAGCTGCAGGTGTTGAAGAAGTTAAACTGTATCTGCAGCAAAGAGAGTTTAAATGAGTTCTTCGGTCATTTAGGGATTAAAACAGACAAAAGGAAAGTGTGTATCAGGGGGCTGCATGTGCTGCTCTCTGCTTTGCTTTTCAGCATTTTTGTTTTTTTAACATTTAGAATGAAAGTGGCTTTTTGTCACAGCTGGATGCTTTGCTTTTATTCATCCTAGTTTATAGGATGAATAAAAGCAATATGAATAGACCACTTTTATTACAAACTGTTTAATGTGTGACTAAAAGATAAATGGGGAATGACTAGTTGGGGGTAAATTAACCTAGAAAAGGTCATTTTCTAAAAGAGTCATGTAACCTCTCAGGTGTGACTAAAAGCCCAGCTATCACACAGATCTGGTTTAATATTTATTTGATTCTCACTTTGGGCTTTATAAACCTGGTGCTTTTGGCTCAACACCCAACAATAACCACCCAAAGGTCCTTTTAGTCAACAATCAAAAGTCAAAAAAACAAAACCTTGTGACGTCAAATAAAAGCTTCTATGATAAGCTTTTAATACATTTGAAAACAAGTCAAACATTCAAAACAAAATAAAAACTTGAAGATCAGCTCTTTGATTTCATCCTTTATGTGTCATCAGGTAAGATACTGAACACACGTTTTCCCTCACTATGTTCTCTTGCATCTGCAGGGGTACTTCCAGAAAAATGTAATGAAACAATTCAACATTATTTTTTCATCACCTGGTCTCACGACATGGAAGCTTTTGAGAAAAAACAATTAATTTTTCATAAAGATATTAAAAAAATATATAAAATGCTTTAAAATCAGATACAATTAGGTGTGTTTTATTTGTTCAGTCTATTGAAACAATGCAACATTAACTTTTGGTCAGAAGTTCTCATGACATGGAGGTTATTTAAGTTTTATTTTTCAAGTGTCATTGGTTCATTAATTTGTTGATGGTTCCTAAGCGAACCACCATGTTTAGCAGGAAAGAAAGACGGAGGTGAGATGAACAGCATCTCACTGCCAGCACCAGGTGTCAGGTTTGGTAAGTGGTGGATGGTTGGACCCAAGATGCAGACAGACTCAGAGAGGTCTAAAAGAAAAATTAATTTGTTTAAAATAAAGAAACTAAACAAAAACTTACAAAAACCAGGGTTGCAAAGACACGAGGGCGAGACATGAGGAAATCCAGACAGCACATCAGAGTGACGTTGAACCAGCGGGGAAGTTAAGAAGATTAGCCAGTTTGAAAGGCAGATGGGAATTGGGAAGTGGACACAAGTGACAGATTCCAAATGAGGGACAGGTGCAGATGGGTGTAGCAGGCCGACAAGTAATGAGCTGAGAGAAAGTGAATATGACAGGGAACACAGAGGGCACAGGGAGCAAAAAACCAAACAACAAAACTAAACACAGGAACCAAATAACAGAATTGAAGAAACAATAAACTTGTGACGCTACAGTTCAGGCTTCAATTCCAAGTGGGCAGTTTTGAACCACTTACTTTTGCACTAAGAACTTGCTTTAAACTGAACACATTTTTGACAGGATTGCTTCCATGGTGTCAATGTGCAAATATATTCTGTTTACCACCAGGTCTTGTCTTGTGTAGGTGATAAAGTCACAGAATAAAGCACCTGTCACGAGTAGTTGTCCATGCACTTGAAACCAGTACAACTGACTTTTTTTATAAGGGCAATATTTTTCCCGTCACTCTCCAGGAAGAAATTTCCACTTGCATTAGAAAGTCCATCCTTTATTTTCATGTGCCCGATCGAAAATGGGCATTTTATCTCCAAAACTCCCACATTGCTATTGTCACACTTTTCCATCTGGAGAAGCCGCAATGCAGGTTAACGTTTCCACAGCCATGTGCATGGTTTCCAGATTGTTTTCTATACATATTTCTACCAACCTAGTGGTGGCAGATGTGAAATATTTTGAATACTATCAATCAGCTTTTGGTTAACAGCAGCCTTGTGTACCATTATTCTACCAAAATTTGAAGCAGTAATTTGTTTCCTTCTTTCAGTGTGCCATTTCTCATTTGATGCTTGGTAACGGGTGTTCGTCTCTAACTGTATGGCTTCTTCCTTTATCACTGCAACATTATTAAATGTGTCCTTGTAATCATTAACGATGGTGAGGGTCCTGATATCTGGCTGCTTTGGACACACCCATTTGTATTAATGTCTTCTGGTTTGTACACTGGCAGGAGTAATGGCAACTGATAAAAACACATCTAATGTAAATAAGAAATTACACATAGCATACATTATTCCAAATGTTATTTAAATATTTAGAACAAAGTGATTATTCTATTTTCAGAGGATTCTGCAGTGGATATGCTGGCACTACTTGCTGAAAATGAAGAAGAAACTTAAAGCAGACCAAGAGAGATACACTAGGACAGTATCCCAACAAGTGCGAAGAAATGAAGATCTTCAGCAGGACAATATGAGGCTTCAGCTCTACAGAGGACATGGTTTCAGTGTCATGATCGGTCGTGACGGAGTCGAACCCAATACGCAGACTCATTGTAACACAAAACTAATTTATTTAAATAAGAAATAAAATGAAACTAAACAAAGGGCTGACGTGGCAGCAAAGCCTAAACAGACTAACTACAACAAAAGTACACGAGACAAAACTTACACGGGCATGACATGAGAGGAACCAGACTGGGCATGAAGTAAACACGGAACGAGAAACGGGAACGAGGCGGGCATGAGGCAAGAAACAAATGAGCAGGACATCAAACAAGAAGGAATGAACCAGTGAGTAAGTGGAGGAGATGACCGGGTTTTAAACACAGAGGAAAATCAGTGGAAGTGGGCACAGGTGAAGCAATTACCAGAACAGGTGACAGGT
>JAOXNZ010000044.1:30023551-30033737 GCA_028566095.1 Kryptolebias brasiliensis | reverse complement strand
TCTATCTATCTATCTATCTATCTATCTATCTATCTATCTATCTATCTATCTATCTATCTATCTATCTATCTATCATTTTTAAGTTAAGTGCCAAAAAGTATGAAAAAATATAAACTATTTAACTGGGGGGCCTTAACTGTCCTCTGAATATGACCCATGCAGCACAAGAGTCCTGTGAGGCAGTTCCGAGTGTGAGCCAGCAGGGGGCGCAGCCGCGTCGCTGTGTCCGCGTTGTTTCCTGAAACGCGAAGTTCAGGACTGAGAACACACCCAGTGACATCAGGGAGGTTTGAAGAAGCAGGAAAAAAGTCTGCGCTCAAACTGCAGAGGTGGAAGAAGAGGGCCGGAAGGTCCCGCCAGCTTTTCTGTCGCTCCTGCGGGTGTGTTCGCCTCAGCGCAAAGTTTAAAAAAAAAAAAAAAAAAAAAAGCGGACCGAAAATAAACCAGGACCGTGAAGTTTTGACGTTTTATTTGTTCTCAAGAGAAGCGCGGAGGATGTCAACTTCAGAGGAGACAGACGGGCCGCGGCCGAGATATGGCTGTGAGTTTACATTTAGTCTTCTTTCTGTCTGTCACGCTTTTCTTACTTTCCCAACACTTCGAGGAACAGGTCCGGGACGCAGCCCGCCTTCTGGTCATGCAAACTCCCTCCAGAGCTCAGAAAAGTCTGTTTTCTCATGAAAGACTCTCGGCCAGGTCTGTTTTTACCTTGACAGCGCGTGCCTTACGCTTTTATCGGGACTTCCGCGTTTCTCTGCTGCACGGTGAGGAGGGAGGAGGCCTGCTCTCACACTTTACACAACTTTCTTTCTGTTGCCTCACTCCTAGTTTTCACAGTCTTGAGTAAATACGTGGTGTGGTTATTAATTTAAACAGGACACACCAATCAGCATCCAGTCACTGAAGGTTTCCAAACTGAACAGATACATTTATCACCCAGCAAACCAACCACCACCCAAATCTGTACATCCCTGAAGGGAAAGTTGGCAAAAAGAAGGAATGAATTGACTTTTATTTCTTTTGAATTGTTCAGTAATTATTTCACCCTTCTCGTTCTCTTTGTAATTCGTCACATATGGTAAAATTAAAGGCCTAGCGTTCATTACATGAATGCATATCGCCCGCCGCCTTTCGACTCCATCAGTTAATGCAAAACTTTTAAACAAAGATCTCATGCAATTCACCATTACTTGGAGTACGTGTAGTTAAAAACTGTCAGCTACAACCACACCAATTTTTAGCTCAATATCTGTGAAGTTGACCAACTTAGAGCCATTTTTGTGTTTTCTAAGGTCAGTTGGCTGTGGCGGCCATCTTGAATTGGGTTAGACCAAAAAATGAATCACTTGTAGAAGTGATTATTACCTGTAGGTTTCATTAAAATTCGTTCGGGGGTATTTTGCTAACAGACAAAGTTGATTCCAGTAGTTAATGGCATTGGTTTAAACACAAATCTTGCACAATCAGTTAGCGCTCACAGTATAAGTTGGAGATCAGTCTTAGCTACTAACACACAGAGTTTTAGTTTAATATCTGTAGAATCAACTGACTTAGAGCCATATTTGTGTTTTTTTTCTTCTTTTTTTCAAGGTAGGTTAACTGTGGTGGCAATCTTGAATTCGATTGAGTTCAAAAGATATTCTGTCGTATGTCAACCCATGGATTACTTTCTGAAAGTTTCATTAAAATCTGCTCAGCGATTCATGAGTTATTTTGCTAACTGTTCAGGCAAACGCATATAGAAACACACACTCAGTCACAGGCAAAAATAGTATGTGGGGCTGGTGGGGAAACATGCTCAGAAATGAATGCTGTCTGGGAGGCACTATTTAACTTTTTTCCTACACTTGCGTCTCAGTTTTATTGTCCAAAGCATGTTTTACCTTTTGTGGAAGTGTCCTGTTTTTCCGCATCGACTTCCTTCTCCCACACACACACACACACACACACACACACACACACACACACACACACACACATCAGGAGGGTTACAAGAAGCCTCTTTCTCCCCTTCACCATAGTTTAGGGGTAAATTTCAAAATTAAGAATCACAGCTCCTTTCTGTGCAATTTCCAAGGAATGGTCTTGTTCTGCACACCTTATTTTGTGCCCTGAATCCTCCCACATCACAGAGTCACAGCCCTGGGATGGGTCAGGAGCATGTGTTAACTGGTAAATGACTAATGAAGGAGGTTTGGTTCTTGTGCAAGAAGCTGCTGTTTTGTAGAAGGTCTTTATTGTGCAACCGTAGCCCTTTCTGTTATCGCCCTCCAGCAAAGATGATGATGTTTGTATCTGTGTGTGTGTGTCTGTCTTTCACCAAAATATCTCATGAACCACTGGATGAATTTTACCAAAACTATCAGAAAGTAATCATTGATCATCTAAAACTCATTCACTTTTGGAGTCAACCCAATTCAAGATGGTCACCGCAGCTAATCGCCCTTACCCAACACAAAAGTGTCTGTAACTCAGTTAATTTTACAAATACAGAGCTCAAATTTGGCGTGGTAGTAGTTTTCAGTCATTCACAACACATACTGCAGCATGTGACATCTAATGTGAGAGATTGAGTATGTTTGACCAAAACGACTACAGCTCCATTCTTCCTCACCATAAAGTGATCTTAGTCTAAAACATGAATGCATGAAAGGTGGAGGGCGATATGTATTCCTTTAAGGAGTGCTAGGCCTTTTTTTGTGTTTTTTTTTTTTTTTGTTTTTGTGGTTTTACTATTTTGGTTTTATTTCTGGTGTAAAAAAAAGTCTGATTTTGTGTCTGACTGCAGCTGTCCTGGATGGTGTGGAGCGACTCACGGCGGAGGAGATGGATGAGCGGCGGCAGCAGAACATGGCCTACGAGTATCTCTGTCACCTGGAGGAAGCCAAGAGGTGAGTCTTAGCTGCACGTCTCCATGCTGCCGATCAGATATTCATTAAGTCAATGAAGTCACTTGGAGCAGTGAGTGCTTGGGTCAAGATTGTTTTTATTTTCAGTCAGTTCAGTCAGAGGCTTCTCCGGCTCATACTGACTCAAGTTTTCACTTCAGACCATTTACACGTTGATTCAGTACATTGTACACCTACTCACTCAAGTATTGACCTAATTACATGGAAGACTTGATGAGACCTGAGTGCTGCAGCCTTTCTGAGCTGCTGCAGTGCTTCATAAAGATAAATTCAATCATGTGTTTGAGCTGTGAAGAGTGCATTTGAACAATAGAAAGCACTACTTTTGTACTCTATCTGCAGTGAGAAATTGTTACTAAGTGTATCATAATTAAAATCTCTCACAGTCTCACAACTTTTTTGCAGTCCAGGGAAGTGAAAACCTGTGCAGTCACGCATTAAATGATATCTAAGTGTCTCATTTGACTTCGGAGACTGCTTTTGCATGTAATTGAACATTGAAATAATTCCAAGTTGTTGAATGAAACCAAACTGCTTATCAAAAGAAAAGAAAGAAAGAAAAAATAGAAGTGGGGATCGCAGGACACCTTGCGATATGATGCACAAGACATGGCTTAGAATGACCAATGACCAGTAATATCATAACACATCAGTTCTGTGATAATTGTGCAAATGCTGACTCAGCATTTTCACTGTTGTCGTCTTCTTTATCATTTCTTCAGAGTGTTTTTAGAGTTCTAACCACAGTTGTTTTAATCATTCACATAGCAAAATGTTTAGCTCGTTCAGGAGATGGGTGATGTGACTTTTGGTATTTGTATTTATTCATTTTAAACTATCTTACTTTGTGGTTTTATTGAAATGAATGGGGATTTTACATTTTTGCTAATTATAGCCTTTAGGTTTTTATCTAATTTGAGCTTGTAGCTACTGTGCTTTGCAATTTCTTGCTTTTACCTGTTTTTCTTGTTTTAGCTTTTAGCTGCAGTTTGCTTTGTCATTGAAAAATATTTTTTTAAAGAAAAATAGGCAAAATGTCCAATTGCTATTGACCGTGACTGATTTATCATAGCAATGACAGAGTAAAACTTCCAGGGGGTGGTACTTTTTATAGGTACCGTAACATCAACAAGCTGCATTTCTGATCTAAAGGAAATGCACAGAACATACCTAGAACTTGACTTGAATATGTAAAATATACAGTATAGCTGAGACAGGTCTTTTATTTTTCTCTGAATCTGCACGCTGCTTATTGCATTTAAGGTAGCTACATTCCCTCAACACAATGTTGTTTCTGAAATAAGAAACATCTGTAAACACAAAACTGGCCACACTGTCTTTAGGTTTTGGTCCAGTTTGGTCCTTTTTTTAATTATGTATTTTTTTTATTTTACAAAACATGTCAGTACTTAAGTCATACTCCTATCGTGTTATTCAAACATGCTGTATTAATGACGTTCATTGTTTTCATCAGCTCCAGTCAAGTGTAATGAAATATTTTTAGGTTTCTCCATCGTCGTTAATGACAATAAATCTGTAAAGCTGACGTGCGTGTGTGTGCGCTGCTCTCACACAAACAGCAGCAGTTCCTTCGCCTCACAGAAGAGAAAATTTCTGTTCTTTATCATTTACCCACCTCTCAGCTGAGGGAGATCTTGTACAGCTCCACCAGTGTGGTAACTTCTAAACACATGCATGCGTAACTGCACACTCAGAGCAGCTTATCTTAGTATCTTAGTGTGAGTAGCTTCTGCCTCACACATAGACATTGGAGGGAAGACATTCTCTGATAGGAATGTTTCAGTTTGTAAACAGCGGCTGCAATGCACAAAAATATTCCTGTTTGAAAATTGGTGAAGTATGCGCGAGCACGACCCATTCCGATACTTTAGAAGAAATGGCAAATGATGTCCAGTTTGTCAGCCGACCTATAGAGGTGTTGTCTACTCCATTCAGCAGCCTTTGTTGAACCTTCATCTGTTGAACATTTCATTCATCTGACATCAACTGGTCTGATGAGCCCTCCGGCCATTTACTGCATAAATCTGCAGCAGCAGTTTGTCTTAGTTTGTGACATTAATGTTTAATTGTCAGTTAAATTACGTTACCGTGCACTCACCACAGTATTGGGTCTTAATTTGGAATATGGTCTGCTTTTCAGAGAATTCACAAAGACTGCATTGTTTGTTAAATGTTACAGAGCTGTCCAAACTTTCCTCCTTCATGGTTTTCCATGATGCACACCAGAAGTTTGTGTGCTGCGTTTTTTTTCTTTTTTCCTCCTTGCAGTTCCTGAACTGAACAGGGAAAAAAAACAGTTTTCAGTGTTCACTGCTGTTTTTTTTTTTTTTTCTTTTGTGATACAGCTGCTGCTTCTTCACACAGAACAGACATGACAGTGAGACATAATCTCATTTAAAAACTACTACTGTAAGTGCAAAAAAAAAAAAAACTTGAATAAGGAATTGGCAGTCCATAACACTTTATTCAAGAACATTTAAATATGCTACCATCTGTGACTGAATGCAAGTTTAAATCCTAAAGGAAAACTGTGACCCTTTGAGGACTTTGGACTTTTGACACCCTGTGGTTCTATATGTTTAAAGAAACATTTACACAGAAGTCTCATCACTGTCGTCTCTTGTCTGAAACTGGCTTGTGATTGGGCTGCTGGGAAGTGAGGCTTAAAAGCTTTTGCTTGTAAGAAGTTTAGATTTATTCTTCTATAGGTTCTTTTTTTAGCCAAGTGTTTTGATATCTCAGGTTAAACTCAGATCTTTACTAGTTATGTTTTCATTGGGTATTGCTAATAGCAATATAAAAAGTGACTTATTTAGGCACGCATAAGCTCCACTCATTGCTAGGACTCATAATTGGAGCAGTCGGGAGGTTACAAATGAGACTAAATGTAAGAAATAATGCAGATTTTCTTAGTTTTTCAAACATTCATAATTTAAGTACGTTTAGATGTGTTATATAGAGGGTTTCAGGGTTCAGTTTGACAACAGATTTATTATGTTTGTAGAGCAAATGTACTTCATGATTATTCTACAGTGCTTGTGTCATAATCAAGGCCTGCAAGTCAGATTTTGCCCTTGATACATTTTTAAGATATAATATTTCAAATGTTTTAGAACTGGCTCATCAGTGTATGACAGGTCAAACTTCTTATCGCTTATCATTTTGCCGAAGAAACTGACTGCAAACAGCTACAGTATTGGTCAGCTTTGAAACAGAAAGTTAAATGTCTCAGTAATTTGTTTTGGTTTGACCTGGAGAGAGCAACTGTGAATGAGCGTCCATGTGGGGTGGGTCAAACTCTCACAGACGAACCTCCAGCTGAGAGAGAGAGCGAAAAAAGATCTGTCTTCAGCTGTCTGAGCTCGAGCAGCAGTCACTTTAATTTTATATTTTCTTTCTTATTTTCTGTGATCTCTGTATTTCAGAGAAGAATGTTGGTATCTGTGTGCTCAGAGTTTTGAGGGATGTTTTTCATCTGATTTGATGATTTGTGATCAAATGGAATATGAAATAATTAAAGGCCTGGCATTCCTTAAATATATGCATATCGCCCACCACCTTTCATGCCAGAGTTTTAGAGTAAGATCATCTTATGTTGAGAAATGACAGAGCTGTAGCTGTTTTGGTCAAACCTTAAAAATGTTATTCCCAGTCTCATGCAATATCATGCACTGTAACACCCAGAGTATGTGTTATGTATAAATATTGACCAAAATTGACTCTTGATGGGAAAAAGTTTTTAATTTTGTCCTCTGTGTCACTGGGTTTCTATAGTATTTTAGATCTGAGAAAGCAGCAGTAAAACATGACATTTGGAACATTTTTGTGTTCAGTTCTTAGTTGAAATTGATGAAGAAGTAGGTGAGGTCTGCTCTCTATCAGTGTTGGTGGTTGCCTCAGTCAGTTTATAGTTGTGTGTGTGGGGGTGTGTGTGTGTGTGTGTTTGCTTTCACCATCTCTGGGGTTCTAAATGCCGCGGGCTTGTAGATTCAAAAGCGGAAGGATCGTGTTAGACAGGAAGTGAGTCAGTCTCTGTTGATTTGAGTATTTCCCACTGTTGCTACAGAAACCCACAGTTGCCATAGTAACATGTTCCGTTATGCCGTTATGAGAGCGGGTGCTGCTATAAGGTGTGCGCTCTTATTAAAAATGTAAGAATTTTTTTTTTTTTAAAAGTTAAGTGCTAATATTTGTTGAGTCGCATCACTCATGTGCTCTTTTGTTATTGTTCATCTGAGATGTTCAGGAAAGCCTGGACAATTAGTTTTTCTTTGGTCTGTTTTCTTTCCATCTGACACTTCTGTTACAGTCTTTGAAGTTATTTTTGTCACTGCAATACGTTCCATGAAGTTGGAAAGAATTTGAGAACTTTAAATTCATGCTTTGTGTGTAAATCAGGACATTTTTCTTGACAAAATAAGACCAGAAAAATATATTCTCACACCTCTGCATGTCTTTCATATTTCATTTTTAGGCTTCACACAAAGTCCGGTGTAGATTTGGTCACACTTTTTTTTTTTTTTTTTTAGCAGACTTTTTTTTTTTTAATCTTTGCTCTTTATCTTTGAGACTTGGCATTTCCTTTTGAAACCTGCTTGTGTGAGACGATGTTGTGACAGTGTTTCCTGCAGGAAATTGGAATGTGAAGGTGGATGTGTGAGATGAAAGGTTTGGGTTTATACTTTACAGTCATTATTGAACAAAACTGGTGCTTACAATCAACTCAGTACAACCTTTGTGGAATAAATCAGCTGGGTCAGTTTGCACAAAGCCAAACTTCTTTTTATTTAAATATGGCATTGATGTAATGTTCAACTCGAGCTGTTTAAAGTGCTGCATTTCAAACATAATTTTATTTTGCATGTAGCTTTTATATTGCAAAAATTGTCAAAAGTTGGAAACCAGGACAGTGTGATCTTCCTATGAGTTCATGTAGATCAATAATCTTCCCGACAAGTGGAAGGAAATTGTGGGAAATATTTAAACTTTGCAAATCTTGAACTTGTTTTACTTGCAGCAACAACTAAAATACAGTTAAAACCAGATATTTACAAACACTGTATCAAAAAACCACAACAATTTCTTTTCTCACTGTCTGACATTAAATCAGACTAAATGTTTCCTGTTTTAGTTCAGTTAGGATCCCCAAAATGATTTTATTTGTTAAATGTCAGAATAAAAACAGAGAGAAATCTTTTATTACTTTCTTTTAAAGTCACAAGTTTCAATCCATTTCTTAGTATTTGTTCTCATTGCCTTTAAACTGTATGACTTGGGTTAAATGTTTTGGGTTTTCTATCCACAGCTTCTCACAATAGTTTGTTGGAATTTTGTCTCGTTCCTCCTAACAGAACTGCTAATCTAACTGAGTCAGATTTGTAGGCTGCCGTGCTCACACTTGTTTTTTTAGCTGTGACTGAGATCAGGGTTTTGTGATGGCCACTCCAAAACATTTCTAACTAATCTGGCAGAATGCCGAGGGACATTGTTCATTTGAAGACCCATTTGTGTACAAGCTTTAACTTCCGGGCTGATGCCTTGAGATGTTAGTTCAAATAATGTTCTTTCCTCATGATGACATCTATTTTGTGAACTGTATCAGTCCCTCATGCTGTACACCCCCACAACATGATGCTGCCACCCCCATACTTCACAGTTGGGATGGTGTTCTCAGGCTTGCAAGCTTCACCCTTTTTCTCCAAATATAACAATGGTCATTATGGCCAAACATTCATCCATCCATTTTCTTTACCTTCTTTTCCATGCAGGGTTGCAAGGGAGTAGGAGAGGCAAGGTACACCCTGGACAGGTTGTAAGTCCATCACAGGGCTATAGTCAAACAGTTCAGTTTTAAGTTTCATCAAACCACAGGACATGTCTCCAAAAATTAAGGTCTTTGATCCAGTGTGCATATGTTGTAATCTGGCTTATTTAGACTAATGGCTTCTTCCTCCCTGAGAAGCCTTTCAGCCCATGTCAGTACAGGACTCATTTCACTGTGTATAATAAAACTCTCTGACCAGCTTCAGCAGCATCTTCACAAGATCTTTTGCTTTCGTTTTGGCGTTGATACTCACATTTCACACCAAAACACGTTCATCTATTGAACACAAAACCCGTCTCCTTCCTGTGCAGTATGATGATAGGACATTCCCATGGTGTTTATACTTGGGTATAATTGTTTGAGCAGATGAATATGGCACCTTCAAACATCTGGAAATTGTACCCAAGGATGAACCAGAGTTGCGCAGGTTGACAGTTCTCCTCCTGATGTCTTTGCTGATTTCTTTCAATTTTCCCATGATGTGACAAAAAAGCAGTGTGTTTGAGGTGTGCCTTAAAATGCATCCACATGTGTGCCTCTAGTTAACTCAGCTGAGACAACCACAAATTCTTATTGAATATAGAGCTGAAAAGACAAGATCTGTGTAAAAAATGCTGATGTGATGTTGGGCTGTGTTCTCTTTGTGGTCTGGATGTTTTCTGTCTGCTGGGATGAAGCAGCTTTCTCAATCAAATTGAAAAGTTTGGAGCTAAAAGCTACAGAGTTCCACAAATGACTGTTCAGACAGAGGAAATGGTGCAATAACTGCTCTGAGATCTGTCTTCTTGTCCCCTGATTGGCTGTCTGAACTCACGTGTTGTCATCTGCGGTTGTTTCTCCATCAGGCAGAGTTTCAGGTAGACCCATCTCTATGTGGTGGACAGCTGAGACTGCAGGGTGAGGGAGGCTGGGAGTGTGTGTTTGAGTGTGTGGCATGATGGGAATGCATAACACAGGTGTGCAGCAGGGTGTGAGCATGTACCTGTGGGGATGGCTGCAGGAATGCAGTTGTAACTTGACTGCTTTCAGATGTCTGAGTTTTAATGGGCCTGAGTTTTAGTGTGATCCCTGCTTGCTGCAGCAGAGATGCAAACTGTGTAATCACTCTTATTTTCATATTTGCATCAAATGAACAGAAACAGTGTGAGGCTCAGACAGCTTTCTGTGTCCATTATCACACTTTTATTTGAATGCTCATACATTTTTTATCTCTGTTGACTTTTCTAATAGGAACCAAAAACACCAAAAAAGTGCAAACTGCTGCTCTGTCATCCGCATGACTACTAGTAACACTATATGCAGATGACACCAACTTGTACCTGTTGTTATTCTCACTGTACTGTCAACTTGGATTATCTCTTACAGAGACAATAACCTTAATAAATAAATTCTCAACAATTTCAGACTACTCTATTAATTGGAACAAATCAAA
>JAOXNZ010000044.1:30011525-30022173 GCA_028566095.1 Kryptolebias brasiliensis | reverse complement strand
GTGCCCGGACCACGTCCCGGATTGGTGGGCTCCCGCCGGGTGGTCTATGGCTCCTGGGGTCTGGCTGGGCTTGGCTGCGGTCCCGGGGGCTGCGCTGGGCTCCGATGGGCATCCCCTTCCTCTAGACCTCTCAGGGGGATGGCCCAACAAGGAGGATGGCCCAACAAGGAGGATGGCTATATGCCCTTTCACCTTGGTCCTTCTGGGTTCCGGCTGCTGCGGTGGGCTGGTGCCTGCCCCGGTGTGTTGGGGGCTCTGGGGGGGGCCCTCCTGCTTGGTGCTGGGCGGTTTCAAGTTTATACTCTTTGTTTTGGTTGTACACCATTAAAATTATATGCCAATATGTTATGGCAAAACAAATATCCGACATCCCATTGCTTCTTCACAGGAGTCCCTCAAGAGCACATCTTCCCTAACATTTGTCATCTGAACACAGCTGACTACTTACTTCTCCACAGTTCTGAATCTGTTTGACTTGTACACTGGTCATCTAAATAGATTCAAATAAATGTAGCACCTAAATTTAGAGTGAATTCCATTCCCAACACATCTTGGTGTCAACTTGCAAATCGAAATAGGGTACAGCTCTGATATACTGAATCTTGTAAATCACATTGAATGAAGGACCTGCTAAATAACTAAATTTAAATGTTCTTTGCTTTTACTCTTTGCTCTGTGTCTTCCTAGAAATCCAGCCAGACATGTTTTAGTACATTACCCATATTTTTTGCATTGTGCACCATTCAACCTGTGCAGTCATCCCTTAGCACATGCAGCAAAACAATTTCCTCTAGTTTCACTGTGGATTCATTGATTATTGGCTCCTTATATTGTTTAAACTCAGCATTGCCATGAATGCTGTGTCACCAAATCTACTTCACTCATAATTTCCTCTGAGATAAAGTAAAATTTGTTAGAATCACTCACTCAGCAGCTGTTTCCAGCTGTCACATAGTTTGTTGTTTTTTTGGGGGGGGGAGCTGAATAGTTTCAATTCCATTGGTGAAGCAAAATTCTTATCTAATCTGAAAATAAAAAGACAGCAGAGTGAAAGTGAATGACAAGTGATTAAGAAGATAAATTATATTTAAACGTCATGTGTATCTTTTGGGTTTTAATTTTTAATGTCAGGCAAATTTAAATCTTTTGGGATAATATGAAATATTTCAGGCTTGTTAAGCACATCCTAAAACTTCTGATTTTTGTTATGTAATGTCACATGAATGTTTTAAAAATGAATTTGTCTTTGTGCTTTGATCAAAGGTCAGTTAAAAACTGGTGATGGCAAATAATAGGTTTGTTGTTTTTGTCAGATATGGAGGTTTTTAACTGATATTTTTTACTTGTAATTTTTGTTGATGCTAAGTTTCAAAATAGGTTATTTAAGTACAACTTGTCACTACCGTTATTGTATGTTCATTGCCCTTCTGGTTGTACTCTGTTCCTGCATTTACAAAAGCTGAAATTGTTTGTATAGTTTAAGTTTCTTAGGCTTTATTGGGCTTAAATTTGAAACTACAGATTTGAAATAAAACTGTTTAACAGCGATTACTGGCATGTTTTTCATTATCAAGATGTGGCTCTATTTTAGTGTCACCTTGTATTTTGCTTTTTAAAACAATTACCTGCACAACTAGTTTAACCAAATGAGTTTAAAAAGAGCTCAGAGACCTTAATGAGCTTTAAGCTGATTGACAGGAAAAATGGCACAGACAAGAGAGCTGTCAGATTAAACAATTAAAGAATTGTAAAACTCCTTCAGGGAATGAAGTAAACACGATTGGTCTTGATTAACTGTCTGATTTGGAGCAAATTTAAACAAAATGTGGACGTGGTAAAGTGGAAACTTACAGGTAGAGTAAAGGATATGTAGAAAAACTAAACACATTATAAAATAAGAAGTGCACAGCAAAAGAACCCTAAATGAATAGCCCAACGATGTTTAACCTCCTAAAACCCGAACTCTTGCACAGCATTCACTTTTAATTTCTTTTTGCTATTTGGGCTGATTGGAACCTGATGTGAATCAAGGATTGCTGAGCAAAATGTGATGTCCACACATGTGGACGCCAGGTCCTAGGAGGTTAAATGACTGGAATTATGCACATTTCAGTTTTGAACTGAAACAACTTTTTGGATAAGGAACAAATGATAATAAAAAAGTCCAGTTTCTTTTGATTCAACTTGCTAGGGTTAACATGTCCTGAATGTCTGGAAGTCTACACCAACAAAAGAACAAAAACCAAATAAGCAGAATCAGGAGATAATTTTTGTCAACTCCAATAATTTATCAGAAAATGGGCTTTACACCAAGAAAAGACAAATGTAAACTATCATTAACAAGTAAATGTAAAACCAGGGTTCAGGTGGGTGAAAAGAAGCAGTCATGGTTTGTGGATGATTGGATGAAAATTATAATCACTGGTATTTCTGCACCTAACAAGGAGGTGACGCTGTACCTTTATTTTGGTCCCATGAAACTTAGAAACAAAAAGGAAAAAAAAGCACATTTCCATATTTATTGGTTGTTTTTTTTATACATAAAAACTTAATTTTTGATGGATGATTTCTGTCAATCCTAAATGGGTAAATAGAAGGCATCCAGTAGCCTTCTGTTTAACCACCTAATGTCATGTTCGGGATCTGCACCGACGTAACAACCATTACAAGATTATAGGTTTACAAAGTGTACCATGTGATGCAAAATCTGCACAATTTGATGTAGAAAATAACCTAGTTTTTAAATTTACTGGTTTTCCTTAAACACACCATTGAGCTCATTATTTTAATTTACAGCTTCACTTGAAGCCACTGCTTCCCAAAGTGTTATATCTTCAAACTTAGTTCTTCATACATTTTCAAATTGTTACTAGGTGTAGACCAACTAATTTAATTGCCCAATAGTTGCAGTTTTTGAAATAACTTGCTGTCGGCCATGTCTGTGCACACTGAACTGGTTACCAACTAGAAGAATAAAGATGTTGCGGCTACAACCTCTGTCGCTCACATTTTTTTTTTTTTTTAAGCAAGAATGATCTTCTGTATATATTTTTTAGGTGTCCAAGTTCTTCTAAATGTTGTTTTTATATACATTTATTTAGGTTAAGCTATTCAATTAAGTTTTTGTTCAATGAAAAGTCCATATTGACCCAAAAATTGACTTTTATATTTGTTGGTTACATGGTTTCCTTGATTTATAAAGACTGATTTTGGCGACAGAAAACTTATACTGATCAACCTTTTTTTATGTGCTAATAGTTTAACGGTCTCTAAACTTCAATTTTGTTTACATGTGCATGAATTGTTTGACAACTTAACAACAAAATGTAGTTTTCTTGCTAAAAGTGATATGAAATTGATTTATATTAAATATGAAGCCAAAAGCAAACCTGTTGTGTGTGCATGATGGTCTCTGTAAGGCCCTGTGATGGACTGGTGACCTGTCCATGGTGTCCCCTGCCTCTTGCCTGTTGACCACCTCCCTGTGATCCTGCACAGGATCAAACACGTATAGAACATGAATGGAGGGTTGAATAGCTTTAATTGAATAATAGACAGACTTGAAGTTGGTGTAAAAAATGTAAAGTTGCAGTCACAGGTTGCTTTGAAAAGTTTATAAAAAACAATCTAAAGTCATTTATTGTTCATTACATGTAAGCTCTTTGTAAACAAGACTGTTTAACTCATGAGTCATTACCCTTTTTTAACCTCCTAGTTAAGCTTTCCATTATGTTCCACACATTCTGTGTACAAAGAACAGAAGGTGGGTTTGACATTTAGACTTTTATTCTGATGTTTAGCATTCATTTCTTAACCTTTTAAACTACAGAGCAGACTCCAAAATGACTGGAAACGCTCCTCACACAGCACCAGTTTTCTTTCTTTTTATTTTTTATTTATTTAACCTCAAACCCAATTGTCCTGTCATGTTGTGACTGTGGCATCCTTGAGGTTTCCCTGTGTCAGACTGGCACTCATGTTTTAAATACAACAGCAGCGTTAAAAGTTTGATTGATCCCTTCACAATAAACACAACCTTATTTAGATTTGTTTTGTCTTGTAGGAAGATATTGAAGTCAATTGACATCTTTTTGATGTTTTATAGTTTTTTTTCTGTTTGACGATGCCAATGCAGGCATTTCTTTATAACAGCACATTGAGAACAAGGACTTTTGTACATTTTGACATAATTTAAATTGTAAAATTTTAGA
Organism: Kryptolebias brasiliensis; assembly: GCA_028566095.1. Classification (NCBI taxonomy): domain Eukaryota; kingdom Metazoa; phylum Chordata; class Actinopteri; order Cyprinodontiformes; family Rivulidae; genus Kryptolebias; species Kryptolebias brasiliensis. The sequence continues at coordinate 30,017,962 of JAOXNZ010000044.1, read as the reverse complement.
ACGTACCTTTATGGTATGTTAGTTCAGATTTCTTTGAGGAGAAATTCTGCATCTGGCTCTTTGAGTGACCTCAGTTTTAAGAAATAGTTGAGCTCTCACTTGACTGACGAGCTAATAGCTAGTCTGAGTGGAACAAAGACCCGTGTAGATTTCTTAAAAGTGACTTCAGTCTCAAAACTTTCAGAACTGTTTACTTGATTTTTGTATTATTTTAAGTCTAACATTGCCATCGGTTTCACATTACGCAGTTAGTCCTGCAGAAATATTCTGATATTCCTGCTGGAAGAGCCCCAGACTACACGAGAAGTGCTGCAGCTAGCTGCTGCTGCTATTTGTGCTTGCAAAAAATCATAATTCTGATAACTCTGTAACACAAAGTTGTTTACCTTTTATGGAAAAGTTTGAGACTGGAGACAGCAGCAGTCCGCTTTGGTCTTTGCCCTGTCAACACCATGATTGTTACCATGGTGAGAGGAGCATTCATCTGTTAAGCATTTGTCACCCTCACCTCCTTTTACTTACCCACATCTTTACTGTGGTTTTAGTGTCTGGAGGTGCTGATAGGGAGTATCGTCCTGTTGTTGCTCTGATGTGGCCTGCAGCTCATTTTGGTTCAGTCATGCAGCAGTCGCACTTTGTGTTTACATTACAACCTAGTTTGATAGCTAAGAGTTGTTGCTCTTGTTTTGTTGTTGTCAGACAGATCAAAAAGCTAGTTACAACATCTATGTCAAAGAGGATTGTCACTAGAAAATGATGAGAATTTACACTGAAATCAGCTTGTTGCTTTTGGGACAAATGACACAAATAGCAGAGTGGTGAGGTCACTGGGTTACATCACTGACAGCTGACAGTGAGGAAACAAATTTAGTCTTTTATCTGAGTGGAAATCTTGTTTGTTTTAATTTTTTATCTGATTGCTTTTGCTCTTCTGATCTGACTAATTTCTCCAGTGATATGAAGAAACACAGATTTTAAAATGTCAAATATGTGATTTTTTTTTTTCTTTTCAGTGATAACTAGTAAAAATTTTAAATTTCTATCATGTCACATATATAAGAAAACCTAGAACTTTCTTTGCACCTTCACTTCTGCATCTGCTCCTCCTGTGTTGTAGTTTTAATGTTTTACTCATTCTCTAGTTTGATTTGAGTTTGGATGTTCTTTGCCTTGGATGAAAAAATGTCTGTTTAATGACATATTGTCATATTTAAATATAAAAGCAAGAAACAACACTGATAAACACATCAGACTCTTGATAAAGTGATCAATGCTGACATTTCTTACAGCAACTTCCTCCTCTTCTCAGGGGATGAGCTTGTTAGGTTACTGTACATTTTGTGACAGAAAACATTTTTCAAGTGATTATGAATGAGCGCATAATCTGTGAATAAAACCATAGAGTTGCCAGACTTAGGCCTCAGTCTTTATTTACAATTCAGATTGTGATGGAAGTAATGCAGCTTGGCAAAGAGTCAGGATCTTTAGCTCCTAGAAGAGGATGATGTGTTCACTTCAGTTACCATGAAGAGTTTGCCACTGGTGAGAGACCTAAAGTATCTCCTGGAGTTAAAATATCTAATAGTGGAACCAAACAGTAGCTAAAACTCTTCTTTTATTAAGTCCCATGAATACCTTTGACACTAGTCTAATAATAGAAAGGCTTTTCTCTTTAGTGTGTGTGGGTTTAGTTACTCTGGACTGAGTTAAAAGTTTAGAAATCACTTTGAGGCTCAGAGTAAACTCACCTTAAATGTTGAAAACAAAAGGAACAGTTGAGAACAATTGTGGTGGTTTGGCCACCTTAATGACAAAGTGGTCTTACTGGGGCCTCAGTTTAAATGTGGACCAGTCAAGATCAAGTGGGCAGAGACCCCCAGGGTAGATCCAAGTCTTTCTGAAGTGAATTTATCTCCCCCTTTGCTTGAAGTGGCTGGAAAATTTCTAACTCTCTGAAAGACTTAGAGGTTTGGACTGGACGCTTGAAATTGTTTGGAGAATGAATGAGTCAATAATTTTCACCAGTATTTAAATTCTTTCTGATTTTATGAAACTCTTGATTTTTAGGTTCTTTGGATGATTGTCTCATAAGCAGATGATAAACGTCACCAATCCGACTAGAATAAAGACCTAGCATTGTTTGACAGAATGCCAGCATTTTAAACTAAGACCATTTTATGTTGAGAAATGACAGATTAAAAAAACACTTTGGTCAAACCTTGAAATTAAAGTTATCTCAAGCAATCTCTTAGTGCTCAGAGTATGTGTTGGGGTGACTCTCAGCTGCTACCAAATCAAATTTTACCCAATATCTGTAAAAATTTATAGAGTTATGGCCATCTTTGTGTTTTCTAAGGTTGATCACCTGTGGTGGTAATTTAAAATTGGGTTGACCAAGTGGTGGTCAGTTGACAGCTCTGCACCTCTTTTCACCCGATTGTCCAAAATACACGGTCACTGATCAGATTATACTGCTATGAAGTCACTGACCTGTGACTTATGGTGTCCTAGTGCCAAGTACACCTATGTACAAAGAGGGTGTTTGTTATAGACAATCTGCGACTAGATGGTATTGCTCAACCTTTTCCACAAGCTTCAACTCCTTCCTCACCGGAGGTGACAGTGCACGTCCCAGCTGCCAGTTTCCATAACCGAGGATCTGCTGCCCGATCCACAGCACACCAGACCCTTCACACTCCTCCTGTGGGTGGTGGGTCCACAGGGGAGCAAGCTCAAATACCCAGTTTGGGCTAGGCCCAGCCGGGCCCAAAAAGCGAAGAGCTTAAGGGTCTTCTGAGCTTTCCCTTAAAGCTTTACAGTCATTAAAATTATAGATTAAAGAGGGGTCCTAAGTGAAAAATACTGTTCCCCTAAAACCTCTTTCCTCTGTTTAAAAACATTCTGAACTGAGCTGAAGACTAGCACAGAAACAAAACTGAATGTCATATTTTTATCTTTACTGTAACATAGATTTGATAGATTTTCAGCATGTTGTCACTGATAATGTTACCACTTTATTCACAAAAAAACCTGCAGCAATGTGCAAAACTCCTTTCTTCCAACAAAAACAATTTTTTCTGTGACCAATGAGATGATCTGTCAGTCAACAGAAAGATAATCTGGTTCTTTAATCCATCGTTTACAGCTGAGTGTCACTCTTTTTCCCTTGCTTCCTGCTGACATTCTGAGTATTAAGACTTGAAGAGAAAATGGAAAAGGAGAGTTGAGGTTAACTGCAATTTAAGACTTAGAACTTAAAATTGAAGTTTTTTTGAAGTCTACTCTTGCTTCGCTATTTTTTGTCCTGTTATAGTTTAAGGGCTAAAAGAAGCCCCATGTTCTCATTCCTCACTTCACAACCAGCCCAGTTTTTTCTGAAGTTCTGGCTTTTTGCCTGTAATTTCCTGTTTTTAAAAAGTTTCCAAACCCTGGTGTGTATTGCTGCTGCTGCAGTGAATATTATGCAATACCCTGACATTGTTAGTATGATGGGAAACAATGGCTCAAGAGTGAGGTTTTTAAAACCCTCACAGTGTGACCTCGGCCGACTGGTCCTGTTGGCTGTTGGAAGAATTATTATATTACAGGCCCATTTAAACTATGAAACCTCTCATATTTCATCTTTAAGGGGTGGGTGTTTTTTCTTGCAACGCTGAAATTTTCCATGTTTGCAAAAGTTCAGATTATCAAAAGGATGAAAGTAAAATTTATTCAGGAAAAATGTTAATTTATAATTTACAGCATCTTTTTTTTAAAGGCTAACCAAAGACAGGGACTGCAAATTAGTGGAAGTTCTTTAAGCAAAGTGACCGTTAGATTGTTGCTATGTAACATTTATACTGTCCTTGCAAACCTAAAATTAAATTAAAGGATAATGCCTAAACTGTGCAATTTTTGAGCTCAGTTGTTCATGACAATATGGATTTTATGATTATTGGTGGTTTGTTGTTGCCCTACATTGTTGTTGAAGTCTAAAATAAGGAGGGAAGATTTATTTATTTAATTATATTATATTTTCCACTGTGCTTCTTAAAGCCATAATACGTGTTTTTTCAGTGTGTTTGGTTTAAATTTTTATGTTTCCAACACAATTTCTACATCATTAAATGATTGTTTGGGGTTTAATATAACCTAAACTCGTCAGGGTTTTGTGTTAGAAAACAGCAAATATCCCTCACCTTTATTACTAAATTTGGTGATTTGGTGGTTAGAATATCTCGTCACAGGTCATTTGCATTTTATCTTAGCCCACCTTTTCCTTTAACGCTCTCCACTACTGGATTTCCTCCCCCAAAATGACTCCACTTCTGTCGACTCTCATCCTCACAGCTTTTAGCTGCTGTTTCTTTTCAGAAGAGAGAAGAACGTCACCTTTTCACTTTTGAACTTTTGAAGTCTGTCCCACGTAAAACAGAAATTACATTAATTACATTTTGTCAAATTTTCAAAAACTGTTGCTGTGCCCTGATCATAAAATACAAGTTGGTCTGAATAAACAGTGCTTCCAGTTTTATTTGGAAGAATTTTCTGTGCCTGAATAAAAACAAAGTTCATTCTGGTAACTGAAGTTTTTGTATTTGGTATGTGCAGGACGGCCACTGTAGGAATGCTAAAGCACAGCAGAGAGGGAGCAGTTTTTCAGGGGCAACATTTAATAATTTCTGGACCAAAAAATAATTGACAGATAATCAAAAATAACTTTTTTGAGTGGAAAATTTTATTTCTTTTTACATTTGTTAAAGAAGTAGTAAATAATGTAGCTGGAACTGAAAGAAAATGAGTATAATTTTCACTCCGGAGTACCAGTTTGGAGAGTTTATCCCCAAAATCAGTTCTGGTAAGGATATACTATTTGTACAGTTTGTGAACACACTGTTCAAATATCAGCTGACCTACTGTACTCTAGCCTACTGCTTTGGCACTAGGTTTGAAGATACACAACATTTCGGTGGTACTACAAGTAGAGACAACTAATCATGTCTTGATATTTAAATTAATGTTACTTTGCTCTGGACTTGCCTTGTACTTTGAGTTCTAACTGTGTAAACTTTGTACTCTGAGGTTTGGTACTAATCTTATCTGATGGGTTTTCCTGAGAAACAGGAAGGCCTTTAGGGAAAGGGGGGGGGGGGGCTGAGTCACCCAGCTTGGCAGTAAACAGTGGAGAAGGAGGGAATGAAAAAAGAAAACAAAGGGACAGGGATCAGTGCTTCATAAAGAGCCCCGCAGGATCTGTCCTACCCCTCAGTCTCCTGGCTCTTACCTGGCCAGCTGTGTGAAATTTAAAACCACTATTTACTTTTCCTTTTAGACAAGGACCTGTTTGTTCAGACCTTTTGAATTTATTTCTGCATTATTTATAAGTCTTTCAATAACATCATCTGTGTAATATAAATATGAGAGAAAAAAAATCAAAGAAATGTGACTTTCCTGGCTTTGTAGAGCGCTGTGTCAGTTCACCTTTGCTCACTGTGGACCTACAAATTTAACTTTTCTGTTTAAACTTTGTAGATATTTCTCCTTTTATGGAAAAGTATTCAAGTGTTCTCACGATAAACAGCAAGATTACATTTCATGTATTAACACTTGCACTTCTGCTTTTGCATTAAAACACAGTTTTGAGGAGTAGAAATATCTGTGGTTTTAATTTTCAGGTCCAGTTAAAGGAGTGCTCCAAGACCAACTGGACAAATCTTTAACTTAGCACTTTTTTGTAGCATTTTAGCTTTTAGTTTAGCTTAGCATTGTTATGTCGTCATGTAGAAATTTAGAAACCAGAATACTGAGAAAACATCCTGGTGGAAACTTGCATTAGGTAATGTGGTCCTTCACTGTGGACACATTTGAACTCTCTGGTGCTGCTCAGATCTGTCACCAACATGTCCTGACTTATCCAGTCACAGCTGGAACAACTTGGGGACATATTTACATCTGTCCTCTCAGACCTAATTCAGAGGTGGTCTAAAGGAATGATTTAAATAGTATCTCACTGGGTTACGACTAGTTGGTGAACAGCGTTCATGAGGTAGCGTTCAGAATGTCTCGCAATGTTCATAGTGGTTCTCAACTGCCTTGCATGAGTCATGGAGGTGTGCAGTCCTGTCGTCCGAGTTTTGAACATGTTCAAAAATTCTGTGCGATGATTTTTTTTCTCACAATGATTGTCATGGGCGTTTTCAACCCATTTCCTATTTATGATAAGTAGTAATTATTGGAAAACTGGACCAAATCAATCTATCTTCATTTTAAAATTGTACTCCAGCAGAATAAGTCATAAATGTGGGGGGATCTGCCAAGGTGAGTTCAAAAAGAGCTGATATGATTGTTGTAGAAACCTTCACAATACATTGGCCAAAATGAGATATGCTGGTGTAGATTCTCAGTCATCCAGGACATGGTGAATCCAAAAAAGGTTAAAAACAAAAGCAACTGGACTT
>JAOXNZ010000044.1:29997999-30011425 GCA_028566095.1 Kryptolebias brasiliensis | reverse complement strand
ACTCTCAAACAGAGACTGGTCCACCCTAAGGACAAAACACCCAAACACAAACTGAGCGGTGTGGTGTATGCAGTTCAATCTGCATGTGAATCCAGCTTACAGAACATCTCATCTTTAAAAGCTCTAACTCCACACTCTGTATTTTTGAATTGAGAAAGCTCCTCGGATGTGAAGCGAAACGTCTTCAACTACAAAATTGAAGTACAGTTGCTTTTGTTTTTAACCTTTTTTGGATTCCAAAATGAGATCAATCTACTCAAAAAACAAAACAAAAAATGTAACTTTAGTGGCAAGAATTTCATACATTTGACCGGTAATACACTGATTATATCAAAAGCATCTAAGTTTTTGTTTGGCATGTTGCACTTTCACCGGCATGTACGTATCATTTGTGCAAACCTCAGACATTGTGCACCAACAGCTGACAGCCTGCTGATGAGAGATCACATTTTAAGAGGTTTTGAGTTTTATCAGCTGAGTTGATAACATCTCTTAAATGTTTTGTAACTCCAACATAGATGTGACTCGAGTGAATCCAAAACATCTTACTTTCAGAATAATACAGTTCAGATGTATGTGATTTTATTCAAACATTTGCAAATTCATTCAGAATCCTAGTTATTGGTCAGCTGGGTGGTCTATGTTTTTATTTGCGTGTAGAGCGAGTAACTAAGATCTGATCACATGTGGTCTCTCAGGACACATTTTTACTGTCAAACCTAAAGCTGTCCACTCATGATCAGTCTGGCCTGAACAGCCCTAATGTGTCCTCAAGTGTCTCAGTCCAGTCTGAAACTGGGCTGAGGTGATAAAACCTCACCTCTCACCTGCAGGCCTCCGTGACTCAGTTCAGCTCTGCTTATTTTTTGTCTCACTGTTAGCAGATCAAATGTTGTGTGGTTCTTCAGCAGCTTTTAGCCTACTTCAGTAGACTAAAAGAATATGCAACTGTCTTTTATGAAAAAACTCTTATATTTTGAAATAAACTCAGCAGAAGCTGATGAGAATCTTTGATTCAATTTATTTTAAACTGACTCATTTGGAATTGCATTGTTTCCTTTCAATTCTGATGATATCAAAAACAAATTTAGTTTTAAAGCAAAATGTGATTTAATGTGATGAGGAAGTGAGTATGTATGTGTGTGCGGTCTAAGAACATGGTATTAATTTGGGAAACTTTAAAAATTCTCTTTGAAAATACTTGATTTTGACTTTAGGGAAGGTGTAAAAGCTACTTGTCAAACCTGTTGAAATATGTTATGGTTTATTGGCTCACCAACTTGATTCACACAGTTATGGGGGGTGGGGGAGTGACAGGGTGAGTCCAGCTGCTGTCGGGTTGTTTTCAGGACGAGGTCAGATTCCAGTGCTGCAACAAAGCATGTAATGGACAACTTGGCTCACATTCATTTTGTTTTGTATTCTTGTCCCCGTCTCTCTCCTCCTGGTTTTCTCCCATTGCTCCATTTGTGTTTCATCGTTGTTTGAACTGTGATGTTCCTCTAAAGCTGGTTTAGACCAAGAATGGGATTTCCCCTGCATTGGCAGGTCCTGTAGTTTTAACCCTCCTTTTTTTCTGGGCTGTACACACTTCTATTAAACCTTATTCTTTCCTTCAGCTTCCCAGCATAGAAATATAAAAAACAACAAAACAGGAGAATGTTGGGAGGGGTTCTGGATCTTGGCCTGGTGATAGATGATTAGCCTTTCCAGCTATTCAAAGAGAACACACAACTTCCTGCTTTTTTCTTACACTGTATCATGACCCATGATGTGCTTGTGCAGTATTGTCATCACTTCTCATTTTCCTGCTTTTTAATAAGACTGTCTTCTAAAATAGTCCAATGTTTGGTCCGATTATGTATACGTTACATATGATTGAGGATGTTTGTATGCAAATCATGAGGATCCCACACAGATTAAAGTGTTGCTTTGCATGTGCTGCTTGAAGCACTTAACAGTTGACAGACAAAACCAAACGTGGACCATTCAGTGCCTTGTGTCGATAAGGCCTACATAATTTCACAGAGTAGTGGGAAGGGGTAGGCTTTAAAATGTCCTCCAACCCATTGGTGTTGGGGGATCATCAAGTCAACTTCAGAACTACAACTCACAGTTCAGTCATTCAAGAAATTTCTGCCAAAGCAAACAAAATTTGTTCAAGGCCCCGAATTGTTCTGAGCAGAAACTGTGAAGGGCAGCTTTTGATGAGTCATGTTTCTGGTAACTATGACTTCCCTTTTAATTATTTCAGTTTGTGTTGTCAGCCACATTTCATTTGAGTTCAATTCAGTTTATGTATATAGTGCCAGTTCACAACAAGAGTCATCTCTGGACGAAGTACAAAAGAAAAAAACAAGTCCAGGTTTATGTATCCAATTCAGATCAATTTATTTTTATAATTATACGTTACATTCACATACAGTACATCATGAAATGCCAACTGGTGAACGTTAACTTTCTAGGGTAGCCAGGAATCCATGTTTTTGATTTTCAAAGATGTAAAACAAGTTTTTATGTCTTCTTTCGGTAAAAGTTTAGGTTACAATTTGGCCTCTTTAGGTTTGTTTGAACGTTGCAGGACGATGCATAAAACTGCACAATAGACACAAAATATACTTTCAGTGTTGCTTTGTATCTATGGCCCAACTTTTTGAAACAATAGGGCACTGAAACCTGTTAGGACAGTCCCTTTGAGAGACAACAATGCAAAAAAGACAATCACATGAACATCACATTCAAAACAGGTGAGTTTTCCCCCCATGTGATTCCCATGTTCCCCATGTGAGCATCTCACATGTTCATTTGGTCTGTTTTGCCACATGTAAAAAAACATGTTAAATAGCCCATTTTATCTATCCAATATTAAACATTAAAGGGATAGTTCAAATCTTTAAGTTTTTTTTTCCTACAGAAAGGTTATGAACTATTAACATCTTCCCTGTTTATGCAGATTAAGATCATACCTGTTGTAGATGTCTCTTTAAATGACCTCAGTTTGAAGAAACTCTTTAATTCTGACCAGATTGATGAACTAATGGCTAGTTCAAATGCAGTCAAGACCAAAGTAAATTGCTGTCATCTTAAAACACACTCCAGTTTCCAAAATATCATAGCAGTTCATGCAAATTCAGTTTTATAAACCTTTACACTACCATCATTTATGTATTGAATTATGATATTCCTGCAGGAATTCCCCCAGACTGCACTGGAAGTGATACAGCTAGTGGCTGCTGCTGCTTATTCAAGGCAGCTTTATCTTCCAGGTACACTTAGGTCACAGCTGGCTGTAGAACATATAACATGAATAAACAGCATGTATGCTAAACATAATAACCCTTACATGCTGGCATGCTGTTTGTGATTGCAAAATTGAACTTCAAAGTAAAAGTTTATCAAATAAAGTTCAAAAGAACCGCTATGTTATTGAATGGCAGCAATCCACTTTCATCTTAGCTGCATTCAGACTAGCTGTGAGCTCAGCAGTCCAGTCAAAATAAAACTCATTTCTCTAAACTGAGGTTGTTCAAAGAGTTGTCCACAAGAGGTAGGATATTATTGTTCAGAACTTTCACCCAGAACCCCATTTTAACAGCAGTGGAAACCGTGTCTGAGGCTCAGAAACATGGGAAAGTGGAAGCATACAATTCTGAAGTTCACAGTTTTTTCATCTCTGTGGACTAAAAAAATAGCAGTTCACCATCTGCACCACAGTGAAGTCGTACCGCAAGACCTGTTTGGTTGAAGCTATTCAGATGAACAGAGGATGTACATCCTCGACAGCAGCTGGAGATGGTTTGCTGGCAGAGATTCAGTGCATTTTCCTGGAGGGATGGTTGTCAGTAGCAGACCTTTTCCTATGAGACTGACCTCTGAACTCAACTCTGGCTTCAGCTTCCTGAAAGCGTGTAGCATCTGACAAGGTTGCCTGTGTTTCTATGTATGCCTGTTCTCTCAAGAACAAAAAGGGAAATGTAAAAGGTTATTACTGCCATTTATACAGGAAAACAAAAGTTTTCCTTTTTGTTTTTGCCCATGAAAGTGATGATTCTTTGCCATGTCAGCCTTCTTTGTTGTCCATCAAACTTTCACACCCAAACACAAACTTTCACCACCCCAGGCCTGGGTGGTCATTAGATTTACTTGTATTTTATTAACTGTTAAAAATGTTACAATTCTTATAGCAGATGAACAAAACACAGATCTCTTGGGTCATTTTAAAGGTGCAGTCTTCTAATATGTAGTACTCATAAATACCTCCAACTTAAAGCTTGTTTAATTTTTCTTTCCTCAGCATGTTTGCTCATAATTAAAACATACATGAAATGACGTCTAACATTAACCTTCAAATAGTTTTTACCAATGAAGGCTTTTATACCATTGTTATTTGCACAGAGATTCCAGTCGATACTTTCATATTTGTGGCTTTTTTAAACTGTAGACATGCCTGTTGGAGTCTTAAGGACAACTCAACATTTATTTTGGCTGCTTTCTTTGCTGTTGCAGACGACATCCTGAAATCCCATTCATAGCTGCAGTTCTCACTGATTAAGTGAAGGGTGTGTCTGTGTTTGTGCTTAGCTGGAATGGGCGTGTGTAGCCCTGATAAAAGAGCCATTACTTAGGAGTCTTTATGGAGCCTTTCATTGCCCCGGCATGGAGTGAAAATGGGGGCTTGTTCCTGACGAGCAGACCCAGGCCCTGCGCCATGGGTCGGTCACCTCGGCCTCAATGGCGGGCCTGTCTGCAGGCCCCATGTCACGACTTCCTGAGAGGGAAGTTGTTTCAGCTGGTGGTTAGATGCCCTTTGTCCTTCAGAGTGTGGGTCTGCATGTATCTTCATGTGTTTGTACGAGGACCAAGTGTCTTAACAAAAATCTAAATGGTGGGAAACTCTGAAATTGAGGCTTTGCATCAAGTAGAGAACTTAATTTGTACAGCTGTTTTATAAACCTTTTTGGAAATAACCGGATTTCCTCTAACATGTTCCTATTTTTTTATCCAACAAACAGCTGTATGCCAAAAAATGGACTAAGTTGATAACATACAGGTTTTATACAATACATTGAAAGCGTCTCTAAAGTTCAGAATGGTATTTGTCTTTTTTGTGCAAATGACTTCTCAAAACCCTGCCTCATTGAGGGGAAAGAAGTTAGTTTTGTATATTGTTTCTCTCCATATGAGCTGAACTGATTAGTTTGAATTGAATATTCAGATTTATATTGTACCTGTTTAGTTTTTCTTTATATGACCCTGTCAGTTGGCACTTTCTATTTGAAATTAAGACATAAAATCTTAAATTTTGCCAAGGTAACAAACATCTTCAAACTCTCTTCAAGTAGATAAAATCCACAATAAAAACATCCTGTTACTTAGTGTAAATGGAAGAGTGGGGAAAAAAGGAAGTTAGTGGCTTGAATAGATTATTTTACCCAACAGTGATGCTGTGTAAGGACCTGAGAAGTGTTTACTAAAGAAAGCTGAAAAATGCTTTAAAAAGAACATTTCTAAATTTCTTCAGATTGATTTCTAAGTCCTATATACAGGAAAGGTTTAACTTTTAAAATTGAGCTAATATTTATATTTGCAGTTTTCTAAAAACATGATGAGAATAACTGAGTTGGCAGCTTTGTTGAATTGTTTTTTATAGAACCAAGATTGAGCTCAGTCTTAATTTTTATAAGTACAAAAGTCAGAAGTCTTTTGGGTTTTTTTTCTCGCAGCTCTTGCAACAAAATTGCATGTTTGTGCACGCAGAGGGAGGGGGGTCTGTCTGACGGAGAAGAGGAATCTTTTAATTACACTCAAGCTTTAGTTAACCTTGCAGAGGAGTAGGAGTGTTTTCTCAGCAGATGAAGGGACTTCGTTTTTTGAAAGTTTGTTTTACTCTTTCTGACCTCACGCTGAGAAATTCCTCACAACCAATAAAAAGTCTCAATTTCATGATCAGAGCTGATGTATGTCAGGCGTATTAAAGCAGGACAGACATCACTGAAAATTATATTAATCATTGATATAATAATATAATTAATATTAAAAAGCACATTTCTCTTCCTGAAATTTTGCACTCAAAACAATAAATGTCTTCAAAAACGTGCAACATAAGTAAGCTTTTTATGGCTTACGTTTACTTTCCACTGTTTTGTTTTGCAATATGGAAGGTTAATATTTAATGTGACAAACAGGTTTGTTTTGTGAAGAAATTGAAAATCTTGGCTCCACACTTTTAGATTTTTGAGCCATTCAGTTGTGGGTACATGTCCTTATATTAAGTTTATTGCCTTCATTCTTTAACCCACTGATTGAAATCATTAGAGAATAATTGAAACTATTTGTAATTGAAAAACGTCATCTGAATGAGCTGTGAAGTAATTGATGTAGTCTGAAATGTTTGTGATCTGACAGTGACTGTTGAATCGCTTTGTGTTGTTGGAATCCAGTTGACAGGGCCTGTCCCAGTATGAAACCTCAGAGAGACTTGGGCACGCAGCAGGAATGTGACTTCATAATATGACCTCAAAGAAGTGAAATGTCTTGAATGAGGAATGCTGGGAACTCCTAAGAGGGTGCCAGGGGCAAGGTTTGTTGTCTTGGTGCTGAAAACACAGGACAATAAAAAAAATAAAAACGTGCCTTTTGTTTTTTAAAAAAAGCAAAGCATACATGAAAACATAATCTTGAGTCAAAACTACCTTACTTTGCTTCCATTCAGATTTCAGATAAATGCTTTTGTAAAGAAATCAAAGAAAAGTATATTTCCTGTTTGTGTTTCCTGTAAAACTTGATGCACATTCCTTGTTCTCTTTCTGCAGATGGATGGAGGCCTGCCTGGACGAGGAGTTGCCCCCAACAACGGAGCTGGAGGAGGGGTTGAGGAATGGCGTTTATCTGGCCAAATTGGCCAACTTCTTTGCCCCGCAGACGGTTTCCTTGAAGAAGATCTACGACCGTGAGCAGACAAGATACAAGGTGACTGTTTATTTTGGAGTTCAGACCCCACTGTACTGTTGTATCTGACTGGTGGGACTGTCAGTTCAAATGACATTATTTGTTGTCTGGATTATTATAGACCTAGATAGATAAACTTATTTATTTTTCCTAATTGTGTTCACTTTCTGCTTGTTGAAATGTGGTTCACGCTTTAAAGTGAGCATCTTGTTTGGTGTAACTTAGGAGATGTGCATTGTAGCATTTTCACAACTTATAATTTGTGGAAATTAAAAATAAATGAGTGCAGTGTTCTAGTGTATATTTCTATGTTGTCAATGAAAAGCTGATGTAAGAAGATTTTAAGATTTTAAAGATTGGGTTGTTTCAAACATACTTTAAAATCAATACAGTTTGAATCAGAATACAAGTAAAGATGAACTATTTATGTAGGCTAACAAGTCATAGATCAGTCTTTAATTTCTGAAGGCTTTTTTACATTCATTAAAAACATCTGGCTCTTGTATGCATTGGGATTTCTATTAATTGCCTTTGACTGTAATGTCAAATTACAACTATCAATCAACATCATAGATCGGCATTCATGGGAACACAACAGTGATGATAACAACTCATAGAAAAAGAGGTTTATAATCAGCCTAAAATTATGAATAAACCTTACCATGAATCAAAACAGAAAAAAGAAAAGAAGAATGAGTTTGCTTTTTATGATTCTTTCTAGAGATGGCCAAGAATCAAAAGAAAAATGGTTTGTTTTCCTTGCGTCTCAAGCAGTCACAAAGACATGTACTGAGAATTTTAGCAATTAAAGGATAACTTACAGAAGCTAGTTAACTTTAGGGTGGGTAAAAAAGAAAACATAACTATTCACAAATAACAAAAGGAAACCTGTCCAAACGAGTGCGTAGGGAACTAAAATAAATGGCATTTTTTAAAAACTCCCAGTTATCAGTTATCACATCCCATAGGGGATTTGTTAGCCTGGTCCACATGACAGATGTTTTGTGTGAAAGGTGTGAACCCCCCCCCCAAAATAATTATAAACTGTTGATTCTTAAATATCTCAATTTCTTAATTCATAAGATTCATTTATGTCATAAACAGATATTTGTGATTGTAAAAAAATAACGGTTTGAGATTCTTTACATGCATGTCATTTAAGGTCAAGCTCCTAGACCTGTTTTCATGTATGGCACAAGCCTTTCACTGGATTGGCCTCATCTTACAGTCACTGTTGCTAATGTGAGCAATGGAGCCCTTTGGAGAAGAATACATTTTTTTTTTCTTTGGTTCTCATGTTTGACTTCTTTCTTACAGGCGACAGGTCTCCATTTCAGACACACAGACAATGTCATCCAGTGGCTCAATGCCATGGGAGAGAAGGGACTGCCAAAGGTGAGAGCACATACAAAGATACTATCAGCAAAACCTCCCAGAATTGGATCATAAAAAATGCTATGACCCAATAAAATTTATTTGAATTTCCATATTTATTTCCAGTCACATATGATTCAAGATAAATCACTCATGACTAGAGGCAGACCAGTTTAATGGCAAATATTTTGCCATTTTATAAATAATTGGTGTTTGTGTATGTCTCTACTGCCAGGGAGTGATCTCTTTTTCTCCTCAGTAAATATAATGCCAGCGCTTTTCTCTGACAGCCTTACAGACGCGCGCAGCATTCAAGCTGCAGCTGGAAGAACAAGCTACTCCTTACATATGTTTTCAAACTTTCAGCAGTCAGAAATGAATTTGGGTGCAATTTGTTCATGTGCACTCATCTCACTGCTCTGGGCATTACCCCTTTGGTGTGCGCTACACATTACTTTGTTACAGTAGTTCAAATATTTTAATTCCTTCTTTTCTGTTGTAGCAGTTAGCAAAAAAACAAACAAAAAAAGACCCATAAACAATCATCTGTAACATATTCATCGTTTAGCTCTTGTATGCCTATCTGTCTGTTTGTCTGTCATTTTTTCATTTATTTATTTACTTATTTATTATTTATTTGTTGGCCAGGTTTTTCTATGTGTTGGTAAATACAAGTGTATATTAAACATTTTTGTTATAGTTTGGTTAAATCAAAAAAATGCATATTTGCCAAAAATGAATATAAAAGAATTGGTGTTGTATATTGGCTGCCCTGATTTCTGTAGATTGGCAATGGCCATAGAAAACTTGCATCAACAGACCTCCGCTTATGACTTAAGGTGTCAAGCTTTTTTTCCATTTTTAACGAATAACTGGAAGTAATCAACATTTCAAGCACACAGTTTGGACAGGGATTGATTTCCAACCTTTAGTCACCAAGTTAATCTTTAGTTCAGTTATAAGTCATCTAAATGTAATTAAATTTTACTCAAGATTAAAATACTGTAACTATATTACTAACTTACCATGTGAGCAAACTTTGTTTCTGTCAAATTGTCCTTTTTAAAAGGCTGTCAAAGGTTTTATGTATTTTTATTGTGTTAAAATGGGCCAGCAGCTTTTTGAAAGTTTAGAAATTTTTGCTCTGGAGTAAGATTAGCAGGTTTGTAAAATGTGTACAATATTTAGTAAATGAGTTGACAGTGTTCACATAAACGTCTGTAAACAGATGTACTATATTGCCAAAAGTAGTCGCTCGCCACTGCATCTGACGCTTTCCATTTCACTTGGTGATGTAAGGCTTGGATGCAGCTGCTTGGCAATGGAAACCCATTCCATGAAGTTCCATTCCATCTATACACTGATCTTGAGCTAATCTGAAGGCCACATGAAGTTTGGAGGTCTGTAGCTATTGACTCTACAGAATGTTGACAGCCTCTGTGCACTATGTGCCTCAGCATCCACTGAGCCCTCTCTGTGATGTTATGTGGCCTACTGCTTTGTGGCCGAGTTGCTGTCATTCCCATTCGCTTCTACTTTTTCATAATACCACTAACAAAATTTCACGACTAGACTTACTGCACAGGTGGCATCCTATCACGGTACCACGCCAGAATTCACTGAGCTCCTGAGAGCGACCCACTCTTTCACAAATGTTTGTAGAAGCAGTCTACATGTCTAGGTGCTTGATTTTATACACCTGTGGCCATGGAAGTGATTGGAACACCTGAATTCAATGATTTGGATGGGATACTTTTGGCAACATAGTGTATCTAGAAAATAAACTGAAATATTGTGGTGAGCAATCTCCAACAACAATTTCCATCAATTCTGGTAACTGAATACTTGTAATTATAATGGTGATGAGAAAAAAATTAAATTGACCCAAAAGCATCACTAGTTTACATCGTTGAGATCTTTGTCAGTTGTGCTCGAGGCTGTGTAAATGCATATTGAGTTTGTCAGTTTGAGCTCATGTCCTGAGTGACTCCTGCTCACATGTTGTGACATGATGCTGTAGTTGTGCTGAACATGCCGCTGTGCTTACCTCACTGTTCCTGACTGTGTTTCAGATCTTCTACCCTGAAACCACAGACATATATGACAGAAAGAACATGCCACGCTGCATCTACTGCATACACGCTCTCAGGTTTGTCCCTCTCTCCCCCTTTTTTTATTATATTGAATTTCCTTGTTAAGCCTGAGGTTTTGCAGCCCCGCAATATAGTTTTACCAGTCGACCCACTGCTTGGATCTTTTGATGAATATTTAACAGGCTAAGAAGTTTGTAGAGGTCAACAAAGAGGAGTTTGTTTAGAAAAAGAGGAATTTGTCATTCACAGAAGTTTAAAAACTTGTCTTCCCAGTGATCCTTTGACACTCTTGGCCTGAGCCTGTTTCTGTGATATTTTTATGAGGTGAACGGTGCAGTTTTTGTTTTTTCCACAAGAAAGGCATTCAGAGGTGAAAGGTAGAGCTGTGAGTTTTGAAAGATAATTTCCCTGCAGGTGAAAGAGATCCAGAGGCTTTTGAAAGCAAAAAGCAGAGTATTGACAAAGTGTTGATATTTTTAAATGCCAATGTGCACAGGCTGCAGGGTCTGCAGCCACCTCACCGTGTCAAATTTACACCAAAATATAGAACTGCATTACTGACACCAATCACAAAATTTTAAAAACCTGCTGGAAACTAGGGCTGCAACAATTAGTCACTGAAGTCAACTGCTAAAACATTGACAGAAATGTTTGTTGTTGACACATTGTATACAGAGCTAATAGTGAACTAATCCGGTCATGAAGAACTACCAGAAATTATTCTTGTAACTGTAGTACTCTGGGGGCAGTATCGTCTCTATTGTTTGCCAAGACTGCACACCGTTTTCTAACGAAGAAGAACGTGAGGAAATACAGACAGAGCACTAGAAGCAGGCCTGTCACGATAACAAATTTTGCTGGGCAATTAATTGTCTCAGAAATGATTGCGATAAACGAAAATATTGTTTGGAGAACGTTTTAAACTAATGTAATGATAATGACAATAATGCAAGTACATCCTCTCAAAGATCAATAAACTTTAATTTCAAAAGAACAGTTAACACTGGAACTGGAACACGAAATAAACAAAACCGCTCTTAGTTGCTACTGTTTTATGACAAATGCGACATACCAGCTCGCAAAGGTTCAGCAGTTTGCCTCGGTCATTTGGTTTAAATCCGAAGTGCTCCCACACTGCTGCTGTTGCGTTCGGCTTTGAAACCAATTCCATTTGGGGTTTTTCCCCCAGTATCAAATAGCGTTTCTTTAGCTTGCTAACTCGTCACATGGCTCTAATGCTGCAGAGGTACAAGACGATGTGCCTTGGCTGGCTACCTGACGTGATATTTCACTCCCCCCTTACAATAAGGAAATGAGAAAGGGGAGGGTTCAGTGAAGACCGGAGTTAAGCCTTTTGTCATCCAGTGTCTTCAGTATTTTGATTGATTTATTGTTTATCGCGACAGGCCTAACTAGAAGACAGATAAAAATCAAAACAAAGACTTTTAAAACTGTGGAAGCATTTCACTGAAAGCAGAGGTTTTCATCCACAGCAGCACAACTGCAATGCACTGCAATCTGCCTCCTGGAGCAGAGATAGCAGCTTAGCAAAGTTTTAGAAGCAAAGTTAGTGTGTTGTGTTGCCACCTTTTCAAGTGATGTTTGTACAGTTATGTTTATCAATTTTAACAAAGGTCTTGTGGACATTCTTAAGCAAACATGACCTATTAGAAGCAGTAAATATTAGTATGTAAGATTAGTGTTTAATAAATCTTGGCTAGAGTTTGCCAAGAGAGATTTTTCATTTATTCATTTTTTTTATTTAACTCATTTATTATGAGTTTTTCTCAACAGTGTCTTTCTCTTTGCCATTGTACCATAAAGCTCAGACTGGTGAAGAACCTGGGCAACAGTTGTTGTAGCTCAGTCTCTCCCATCTCAGCTGCTGAAGCTTTAACTCTTTCAGAGTGCTCACAGGTGGTCTCTCTCATTATTCTCCTTCACGGTCACTCAGTTTGTGAGGATGGCCTGCTCTTGGTAGATTTACACATGTCCCATATTCCTTCCATTTCTTGATGATGGATTTAACAGAACTCCTGGGAGTGTTTAGGGCCTTGGAAATCCTTTTGTAACCATCCTCTGACTTGTACTCAATAATTTTATCTCTGAGTTGAATTAGGACAGTCACTTTAAAAGGGGTGAGTATTTATGCAATCACTTACTTTACATTACATACTTAAATTAACTGGCAATAGTTTGTAGAAATTTTATTTCACTCTGTCATTGAAGGTTTTTTGAAAAGATTTTCACAAAGAAGGCCAATTTACATTGACCATGATTGACTTATGACAGCAAAAAAAGCATGAAATATGCAATGGGGGTAAATACTTTAATAGGCTCTATTTGTTTATTTAAAATCTGGAATTGTGAGCATGAACAGATATGTTCTCCTGTGCTAGTCATCAGTTGAAATGGATTTACTCTTATGGAAAATCCTGTTATCTCTGACACATGGGACACTAACCAACTGACGTCTTCCATGAAATTATTAATGTCCATCTGTAGTGGTAAATTCCATGTGCAGCTATCTTAAACCTGCAGGGAAAACCAGTAAAAGTAGCCTGTTTCTTTGCTTCAGTCCAGTTTTTCTTGTTTAAAAAAGGAAAATGCTTTATTATGTTAAACTCAAGGTGACACCGTGTGTATATCAGAAGGATGTGTGTGGAAATGAGGCATTAGGTTTACAACACAAAGCTGTTTCTAGTATACACTTGAGATGTCTTGCATCAAAAGAAAATCTGCTCTAAATTAAATTGGATATTAACTCTTATGTTTCTAGCAGGGCTTTTAAGGTGAAATATGTGACATGCACACTCCAACAGATAAAGATGGCATGTCTACAAAGTCTCCTAATGTCATATGTTGCCAGAGTTACTACTTACAACATACGCTTCATTTCTAGGGCTGGGTATCAATCAAAATCTTTTGATACCAGTACCAATACCGATACCTTCACTTCGATATCGGTTCCTGAACGATACTTTTTTCGATACCAATTTTATATAAATTCT
>JAOXNZ010000044.1:29959877-29972781 GCA_028566095.1 Kryptolebias brasiliensis | reverse complement strand
CCCCCTGCTGTTGTAAGCTAGAGAAATAGCTTCCACAATCTAGTGGGAGAGTCTCTGTCTGGACAGAGCCTTGCCCTGGGCTGGGTTAGCAACACACACAAACAGCTGATCACACAAACTCACATCCTGTGTGTGGTCAACATAAATGTGCAGTGTACGTAAAGGACACAAAGAATGCAACCTCCTCTGCTCCTCATATGTAAAAGGAGGTGGACAAAAGCTTGAGAGCTCAATAGTCATGCAGGTGTAGTCTGAAGGTATGACCTTAGGGAGATACGCTGCGTTTGATCACAGAATGACCTTTGAGCCATCAGGTGAAAACTGAATGCAGGAGGGATTCACTGACAAAGCAAGGAGGTCCCCAACCCAACACGTTTTGCAGTTGTCAAAGCAAGAAGCAGAGCATCCTTATATGAAAGAAACTTCATATCCACTGACTCCAAGGGTTCAAATGGAGGGTCACAGAGAGCCTCAAGAACCACAGTAAGGTCCCAGGGAGGAACACTGGGTTTAATCACGGGTCTCAGCCTACGGACCCCTTTTAAAAAACGCACAGCCAGGGGATGAGCACCTGGTGTGACCCCATTGAAACCAACATGGCAGGCAGAAATAGCTGCCAGGTAAACTTTAATTGTGGAAAAAAAGAGATCTTTATCCAACAACTCCTGTGTGAAATCACAGTTGTGTTATCTGTTCTGATCAGAACATGGTGGTCCGTCAGAACTAGGTAAAAGGGTCTCAGAGCCAGCAAGACTGCTAATAGCTCTAGGTAGTTTATGTGGACCTTGGACTGTGCCGGTGTCCAAACCCCCTCACTGCCACACCATCGCACAGAGCCCCCCACCCCATCAGGGAGGCATCTGTGGACACCACCTTGCAAAAGGACACTCTCCCTATCGGTGAGCCTTGGCACAATAGGCCCGGCTCCCTCCAAGGTCTGAGAGCAAACATACAAGAGGCAGTTATTTTTAGCTTCCTGTGGAGGTGATGTGACACACACAGCCTGTGGGTACGAGTCCAGCGCTGAAATGGGCGCATTTTCAGCAGTCCAAGTGGCACTACTTCGACCATGGATGCCATCATGCCCATCAGCTGTAAGATTGTCTGAAAACGCAGTTTGCGTCCCAACTGAAACTGAGCGAGGCAGCGGTGAAAGGCGGCCACTCTGTGTTCTGAGAGACGAGCTCTGCTTGACAGGGAGCATATTTCCAGCCAGAGAAATGAAAACTGCTGACTCGGAGTCAGCAAGCTTTTCTGAAAATTCACAGAAAAGCCTAGAGCTTGAATGAGACAACTGCTCTGTCGCCTGCTCTCTGGAGTTGGCTATCAAAGCCCAGTCGTCTAGATAAGCTAAAATATGGACTCCTTTTTCTCTGAGGGGAGCTAACGCTGCCTCCACACATTTTGTGAAGTTGCGGGGCGCGAGAGACAGTCTGAAGGGCAGTAGTACGTACTCATAGGCTAGGCCCTCGAAAGCGAACTGTAACCGGTAACCCATAGCAACGTTTTTTTCCACCCATGGTGAGAGTGCGCATGTGCGCCAGAGAGGGAGCCGTAGACGGCCCGGTCCGGGACGTTGGAGTGTGTTAGCCACAGGTGACTCTGCGCCACCACTGTTGATGCCATCCCTCTGCCCAGAGAAAGCGCTGCACAGCAGGACACACGGAGGATGTAATCTGCAGTGACTCTGGCCTCGTTCAGGAGTGGTACCAGGGGGTTCTCCGGCGGCACCTGAGCTCCACCAGACGCATAGCCTGGTACGTCTGGAGCATGAAGATGGAGCTCAGAGCACGAGCGGTGGTCACTTGAGCTCTGTAAATTTTCCAGCTGAGCAGCGGAAAATTTACAGTGCTTAGATGAAAGGGATGTGGGGCCATTCACACCATGATTGTGGGACGGGGCCAAGTACACTGCCAGGGATGGCTCCATGGGTGGAATTATTACCAGCCCGGCTTTTTCAGCGCCTTCCAGATCCAAATACTGTTCATATCCGGGTACTGTAACGTGGGTGGACAGCGGTTTGTTCCACAAGGACGTCAGTTCCGAGGCAAAATCTGGGAACATAGGCTGACGATTTTTGACCTCGACCGGCTCCGCGGGAAGGTAAAACCCGGCGAATCGCAACAGATTCTGATCCGGAGGGGGACAGGGCCTGTCCTGGCCTGCCGGCACAGTAGCGGCAGTACCCTGACCCGACAAAAACTCATTCTCCGACAGACCTTGAACGTCAAGACCAATGTCCAGTACGTCCTCATCTGCCTGATGGGGGTCCAGTCGAAACTGAGACTGAGCAGCACCCTCTTCATTTCCAGCTAACCCATCAACATAATCCATGTGGTCCGCCCAGCTGGAAGCGGGGACTCCGACCAGAAAACCGTCCTCGTTGGACTTGGATGAAACCGGGTTCCCCGACTCAGAGAGCAGAGGGTCTTGCTGTGAGACTGCAGCCTCTCCCAGCACCTTTTCCAGGAACTTAACCCGCCTCTCCAGGGTCGAGCGGCGAAGCTGGCGACAACACACAGGCTTCGGACTCCGCCAATGCTCTGCGAGCGTGAACGATCCCCAGACAGACGAGACAAGCTTTGTGTTGGTCCTTCTCATGGAGCGAGAAGCCACACCCCTGAGGACAGGGGTGAACAGAAGACTTCTTCAGGTGTGTCAGCTTTTTGCTCATTGCGAACCACAAACGCAAAACTGCACAGGAATGCTCGAAACTAGCGCTTCACGGGAAGACGTGCTTACCAGCAGGCAGCGGTGACTAACACCAACAAAAGCAGTTAAACTAACTCCAAGCAACCTTGCAAAACACAGAGCTAACTAGCAGCAGCTAGCTAGCTCGACTCAAAGAGGTGTTCTTAGCAAGGTGAAGGGCGTAAGAACTGAGGAATGACGGTGATGACAGACGGTTACATAGTGCAGGCGGGGCCTGTCACTTGTTGTCATCACTTCATTTGCCTAAAGGCGTGATTAGAGGTGTCTTCAGCCAGGACACGCGGGGGCAAGATATCCCATACTACATGTGTTGTACCGAGTGAATTGACTGAAAGGGAACTCCTTCTAGAAAGTAGTTTATTACAGTCTTTGGTAAAGCATGCCGATTGCTCCCAGACAACTGAGAACAAAATAGGTATAGATAAATCCCACCCTAAGAGGCCAATATCTCAGCTGTAACAAATCAATTAACTGATCGGTTCATTTAAATTTAAAGTATTAGTTTGAAGTATAAGGTTCAACAGTGTTTGTCTTTATTTGGAGTGTCAAGTTTTCCTTTTTATTTTATTTTCATTTTTATTAGTTTTCACATTGAATAATTTAATTTTGAGATTTTTTTTTCTTTCACGTGAAACAGTTGAATGCAATTTTTTTAGTAGTGAGTTATACCTTTATTTTTTTATACCAGGCATTCTGATGGTGCACAGCTTTTGTTTTCATTGTAACAGCTGGAGTAAACGGTGAACTTTGACCCCGCTGTTTTCACCACACAGAGCTTCTTTTCACTTTATGCTCCTCATTTAACAGATAACTCCCGACTTCTCCCACTTCTGCCTTTCATATTTATTACACATTTCTTTCCTCTGTCTTTTTTCTGCTGTGTCTCTTCTCTTTCCATGTTTCCAACCAGCTGCAGTGTCTTTTTGCTGAATTTCAGGTGCCCCCGTTTTCTCTGCTGATATTCAGGTGAGACACGCCTCTCCTTCCCGCTCCCTCCTCATGCTGCTCAGTCTATATCCTGCACATATTTCTGCATCCTGCTGTAGCATTTACCAAACCTGTTTGTCTCCTCACTTTTCTCCCGATTAATCTTGATGCTCCTAAATGGAAAAAGTGCACCAAACTTATAACTAGCAAGTATTTATTTCAGCAATTTCAGTTAAAATAGAAGTGATTTTAGTTTTACTCCTGCTTCTAATGTAAAAAAAATGACAGGCCTAGCATTTCTTGAAGGAACGCATATCGCCCAGCAGTTTTGGTCAAACCATCTCATGTGAAGTCACAAGATTTTACAGTCAGCCTATGTATTTAGGGATGACCCTCAGCAACAACATCATCAAAATTAAGCTTGATATCTATAATAGTGAGTTACAGCCATTTTTGTGTTAGCTATGTGGGTTGTCTCTAAAAGTTAAACAGTTGTGGAAGTACATCCAGTGTTTACTTTGAGAAAGTTTCATTAAAATCCATCCAGTGGTTCATGAGATATTTTGCTAACAAACAGGGTTGACTCAAACAGTTGACGCTAAACTTTTAAACAAAGATCTCCCACAATGAGTAGCACTTAGAATATGTGTTGTGAATGACCCTCAGCTACTACCACACCAAATTCTAGTACAATATATGTAATATTGACTGAATTATAGCCATTTTGGGGTTTTGTAAGCTTAGTTGGTTGTGGCAGCCATCTTAATTTGGGTTGAATCCAAAAGAGTGAGTGTTTCAATAAATTTGTCCGATGTTTTATGATGTATTTTGGGAACAGACACGTGAACACACGCACAGGCATAAATGGGCAAAACATTATCCTCCACCTCGCCTTTCAGCAGTAGGCAATTTTTAAACTACCTAGAATCACAAAGATGTTAATTCTTATTACAATGTTTTTAATTATTTTAATGCATCTCCTAATAAAATGTTGAAAGATCGTGTCCTTCATATTTGACACCATTTGAAGTGACAAAGTCATTGTTCTTTGGCTTCTCAGATTGTGGGGAACCTTTTGTATTACCGCTACATGAACCCTGCCATTGTGGCGCCTGACGCCTTCGACATTATCGAGATGTCCGCTGGCGGTCAGCTGACAACCGAGCAGCGGAGAAACCTGGGCTCTGTGGCCAAGATGCTGCAACATGCCGCATCCAATAAGATGTTCCTGGGAGACAACGCACACCTGAATCCCATCAATGAATATCTCACTGCATCCTACCAGAAGTTCAGGTCAGACATGATAATAAATCAGAGGCAAACTGTTTAAATCTAGCTTCACATCAGGATCCAACCAGTGGTTTATTTAGTTGTGTTGCATTTGTAATAAAGATTTTAACTTCATTCCTCCATCGTTTTTTCACAGGCGTTTCTTCCTGGCAGCATGTGATGTCCCTTCACTCGAAGATAAGTTCAACGTGGATCAGTACTCTGACCTGGTCACAGTCACCAAACCTGTCATCTACATCTCCATCGGAGAGATCATCAACACTCACACTGTGAGTTTACAGCACCTCGGTTTTCTATCAGCTCCTCACTCTTAGGTGTTCTTCAGAGAAGGTCTGAATAACACAATGATTGAATGTTTCTATCCTGTTAGCTGCTGCTGGACCATCAGGACGCCATCGCTCCAGAACACAATGACCCCATCCATGAGCTGCTCGAGGACCTGGGCGAAGTTCCCACTGTGGAGTCTCTCATTGGTGAGTAGAGTGGAGAAAGTCTCTTTTGGTGAAAATAAGGAGTTATACTGACAGTGACATGAAAATTAAAAAGTAGGATTGGGAAATTATTATATTTTTTTAATTCGTTGTGTCTTTAGTTTCCTAAAGAGAGACTTGTGTTTATTTTGAAGCGAGTTGCTGTTGTAAGCAGTCAGTTTGTTACCTGCAGCAGATAACAGTCAGAGTGGTCTTTAAATAGAGAATCAGGGAGGATTTGTCATGGAGGAGTCAAGCTAACTTCTACTTAGAGCATGAACCATTCAGGAGTAAATTATCACCATCTTAAACAACTCAAACCTCAGTCTGGAGACGTAAAAGGTGATGAATCAGATTTTACTGAGGAACAACTGTTGGTTAAAGAGGAAAAACAACTCCCGGAGCT
This sequence comes from Kryptolebias brasiliensis, assembly GCA_028566095.1. NCBI lineage: Eukaryota > Metazoa > Chordata > Actinopteri > Cyprinodontiformes > Rivulidae > Kryptolebias > Kryptolebias brasiliensis. The sequence goes on along the minus strand of JAOXNZ010000044.1, from coordinate 29,966,976 downwards.
GATCAGTGACAGGATGTTTTTGCACCTTCAGTGAGCATAGTCTGTGTAGCAACATTAAAGTTGGTACAGTAACTACACATAACCTATTGTGGGGTGCAATGCTTTAGACCCCCTTCACACAGGATTTAGATCCCACTACACTCTCATCAACCTACATGACCTATTGGAACATGACTGATGAAAATTTAGAAAATCTCTATCAGTGTGAAGACAGTCTTTATGCTCTTAGTATTCACAGAATAGGGTTTTCCTTCTATTTTTGGCATCCCTGAAACACTCTCTGTCCTCAACTCGCTTTATATCTCGCAAAAAAGTTTCTTTAATCCCATGTACACCTACAAGTGCACCTCTCTTTAGGCCCAATCCTGGTACAGTTCTCTTAGACCTTGTCAGCATAAAGCTAGGTTGTAGAAGATCAGATGCTAGTGCTTTATGGTTCAAGGCTGATCCCTATTAATTTTCAAAATCACGGGGTTAAAGCTACTATACCTCCTAATGAGCCATGCCCAACAGGAACCAGTGGAACAGAATCTAAACCTGACAGTTTCTGCCCTCCGTCTCATTAAGGTGAGAAGCCTCTTCCTCCTGACGACCCCAACAAGGAGCTGATGGGGAAGACGGAGGTTTCTCTCACGCTCACCAATAAGTTTGATGTTCCTGGGGAGGCCAATGCTGAGATGGACGCCAGGACCCTTCTGCTCAAGTGAGTTCACTACCAGCAAAAAGAAACCATCAGGATTGTTTTTAGCTTCTTCCATCATTCCGTTCGTTGTCTGTCTGTCCATTTCCAGCACCAAGAGGCTCATTGTGGATGTGATTCGCTTCCAGCCTGGAGAGACTCTGACTGAGATCTTGGATTTGACAGCCAGCCCAGAACAGGTCAGATCCTCATCTGATGATGTGGACCTTTTTATTTAATGTTTTTGCTCCTGAATAATAATAACTCAAACCTCTCTACTGCAAACAAAACACCATAGAGTGGCCAGCATGTAGGCATGTCCGCAGTGTTTGTTTAATCAGAGTGGAAAATGTACAGCTTTGCCTTCAGGCATAAAACAGGAACTAGTTTTTCCAACATGTTGGAAGACAAACACTGACTTTATTTTGTAATTGATGAAGTTCAGACAGATTTCCCACCCCTTTTTTACAACATCCTTTTTTGGGCAAATGGAAAACTTTAGGCTCCAGAAATGATTCCTCTGAAATCTTTGCTATCATGTTTAACTACAGGTATGTTCATTTACAGGAAATCAAAATAAATTAGAATTGTATATAGAGGCCATCTAAGTAACAAAGTATTCTTTCATTCTGCATGTTAAATATTTAGCATTTTTGTTGACTTTAAGATGGCCTAAAGCTATAATCCACGCTGTGTTTTCAGGAAGCGGAGTATCAGCGTGCCATGCAGAGGAGGGCAATCAGAGACGCAAAAACTCCAGAGAAGATGAAGCAGGTCAAACCCGTGGTGGATGACAGCCTGACTCTGCAGGGCAAAAAGGACAAGATCAAGAGTAACCTGCAGAGGCTGGCAGAGCTGGGGAAGGTTGACCCCGAGAACCGCTACCAGGACCTGATCAACGACATTGCCAAGGTTTAAACAAATACCCTGACTCTGTTGAGTTTTAAAAGAACGGTCTCATCAGAGTTTAAACTTGATGCGTCTGTGTGTGCAGGACATCAGAAACCAGAGGCGGTATCGGCAGCGCAGGAAAGCCGAGCTGGTGAAGCTGCAGCAGACCAACACAGGCCTGAATTCAAAGACAAGCTTTTACAACATGCAGATCGATTCTTACAATCAGTACATCAAAGTGTGCATGGACAACCTGGCCAGCAAGGGCAAGTGAGTGAACTAAAGGAATAGTTTTATTTGTATTACTTTGTGTTAATTACCTCTGAGTGGTTAGTGTCTTACCTGCAGTGAACGGTAACAGAGTGCTCAGTTTGGAGAAGCAGAACACTTGAGCCACCAGAGATCATCTATTTTTTTTATTTTTCACCACAATACTTTTGCATCAGATAGTTATCAAACCGCTGCTTAAAGGCAACGGTGGAGTGAAGTTTTTCCCTGTGTGTGTGCTTGTTACCAAAATATCTCATGAACCCCTGGTCAGATTTTAATAAAACTTTCAAAAATGTATCATTAGACGAACAGCTACACCTGCTCAACTTTTGGAGTTAACCCAATTCATTACAGTTGCTAACAGACATTAGCCTACACAGAAGTGGCTATAATTCAGTCAACTTTTCACATATTGTGCTAAAATGTGCTGGTGTTGTAGAAGCTGAGGGTCATTCACAACACATATTTGAGTGTGACATCTCGTGATATTACATGAGATTGCATATAATGTTATTTTCAAGGTTTGAACAAAACGTGAAACAAGCTATTGAACCCCTAAAATTATTTGTGTGTGAATAGGCGTTTCCTTCTACTGGCCATTAGATAGAATGCTGCTTTTGAGCACTACGGCATTGGTTTTCACACTAATCCAAGTCTTAAAAAATACACATCTAAGAGCTGTAGGAGCCCCCTTACATTTCCTATATTTTTTGCATTTTATAGCATGAATACCATTAGGAAGCTGATTAAAGAAAACAGGTGGAGGGAGGAAAACAATGCTACAAGATGCATAAAGTCTCCTGAGTTTGCTCTTGTTTGTGGCTGAGATGTTTCAGTGCTGCAGTTTGAAGAAGCAGCTCTGGTTGATGAACTGCAAGGCAGCACTTCATCAATCGAGCATGAAGACAGGCATGATAGGAATGCACACTGCAACATAAACGACAACTGAGCTAAACTCTGAACTTCCAACATGGCCTTTCTGGCACAAAAATACAAACGGTTTCTTTTGTTTTCAATGTGTTGTCTTTCTCATCTCAGGTTGTCAAAGAAACCAGGCGACAACAAGGCCAAGAAGAGCAAACAGGTTTCCCAGAAGTACACTGCATCTCGGCTCCATGAAAAGGGCGTTCTGATCTCAATAGACGATCTGCAGCCCAACCAGTGAGTTCTGCACTCAGTCAGAACAGAATTTATTTTTAACAATTTATTACAGTCAGGCACCAGATTTCGTTTAAAAATCTATATTCTTTATCCTTTTTTTTAATCAGTCAATATGTTTTAAAATCTTGTTTGTTCTTTTCTTACCACAGGTACAAGAATGTTATTTTTGAGATCTCTCCATCAGAGGCTGTTGGAGTATTTGATGTAAAAGCCAAGCTCATGGGTGTGCATTTGGAGACATTACAGTTAGAATATCAGGTATTGCATTATCGTCCACCACCTAAAGACAAAGGCGGATAATGTTTTCGCGTGTCTGGTTGTGTGTGTTTGTGTATCTGTCTGTACCCAAAATATCTCATGAACCACTAGACAAATTTCTAAGAAAGTAATCATGGATGTACATCTACAACTTGTTTTGCAATCTGTCTAATTGAAGATGGCTGCCTTAGCTAATCAACATTAGCAAACACAAAAGGCTCTAACTCAGTCAGTTTTACAGATATTGAGCTAAAATGTGTTGTGGTGATTGCTGAGAGTCATTGACAACACATACGGAGTGTGAGAGTTTGCGATATAAAATAATGTCATTTTCAAGGTTTGACCAAAATGGCTTTAACTGTCATAAGATGTGTGTGTGTGTATATATATATATAAAATGTATTATTTATTTTATTTGCCTGTTATACAAGCTCAACCAGAGAAGAATTGAGGTTTCTGTCTCATCTGCCCTTCTGTTTCTCTCTCAGGATCTCCTCCAGCTGCAGTACGAAGGTGTGGCGTTGATGAAGCTCTTCGACAAGGCCACCGTCAACGTCAACCTGCTCATTTTCCTCCTCAACAAGAAATTTTATGGGAAATAGTAAAAACCAGAAGAGCAAAGAGCTACAGACAATAAATTTTTATCACAAAACTTGCCTCTGGGGATTGCTTTAAAGCCCCAAAGTAGCTTTTCCGCCACATTCCTTACAGCACTTCTCAACTGTGCCTATGCAAATTTATGTGCATTATTTTTTTTTTTTTTTTATCCATTGGATCACCACATGTGCTTTACTGTTAATATGCAAGTTTTTCTTCTGTCTTACTGTCTGTAGCTGCAGTTTGGTCAGAAATTTGTACTTTTGGCTTTCCGTTCTATAAATATTATGTGCATGGGCTTTGATTAATTATAAATTTTTTTGTAAAGACATTGATGTATTTTTTTTTTCTTTTGTAGCTGTTAGTAAATCTTATTTGACTTCTAAAGGCCTGATGAGCATGTCTTTCATCAATATTAAATGGCCTCTCAGTGGGACAGTGGCACATGGCAGCATGTTGGAGAGCCAGGTTTTTTATCTCATACTGATCAAATAAAATAAAGTGGGGGGGGGAATCAATTTGGGGATAAATGATGCACTTCTTTTCTTCTCATCACAAAAACTCTGTAGTAAACTGTTTGTCACATTTTATTTTGAATGTTTTTTAATAATTTGCTGTTTACCCGTCATCTGTCGACAGAACTAGTTGTATATTTGAGTAGAAAATCTGATGCTGTAGTCAAGACCTTGTGTTTCTTGATCATGATAGATTCACATATTCCTGCTCGTCTGTTCTGGCACTAACCTGGTCTCTTAAGTCTTTCCCACTTTTTGTCAACCAGTCCAGATGCTGTTTTGTGAGCTTTAGAGCATGAAAATGACCAGCAGCACTTACCTAGTGCGCAGAACAGGGTTTAAATAAATGTGCTCATTTATTAGCTTTTGAGACATAAAACAAGTGTTTTTTTAAAACAAGTTTCTCCTTCAGGTTGCTAACCTGGCGACAACTAAAACAAATTTATGATTGCATTCTAAAATCACCCAGGAAAATCCTGCCTGTTGATCTAAAGACACGGTTGTATTTTAGTTTTTCTGTATTCTTCTCAAAAGTACTTCAAATTTGCCTTTTATTTATATTTTGTGTGATGTCAGTTTCCAATAAACTATCGCTTATGTCTGCAAAACCTGACGGATCATGTGAGTGAGTTTGAGGAAGTGCAGTATTAACCCTGGGGATCCACCAGATGTCACTCTGCACCATCTTTTGCAACTAGGTGGCATCAGATTTATTTCCTGAAATTGAGATTTCACTCAGTCTCATGAAGAAAATGAGGATTTTTTTCTTCAGTTTTGTTTAAAGTTTTGAGAGGATAAGGGGGTGGGGGTTGTCTGAAAAGTAGCTCATCGTGCTGTTTGTATCATTTGAATCCCGGTCGGTCACATGTATTTTACAGTGTACCTGTTTTGGAATAAAGATCTGTCAATGCAGTGCGTTTGGTCCTGATCCTGCAATTGTTCAGGCAGCAGAAATTGTGAGGAGTTGCATTTGCAGTTGCAAGTTCTTTAGGGACATTTTGTTATTTTATAGTCAGTTGACTTGAAATGGAGGCTTGCAAAACTATGAAATTTGATGGACATTTGTTTTTTCTTCCTCAAAAATGTATAATTTATTAAGCATTTGCTATAATGGGGTCTGCAACTTGCATCTCTGGAGCTACATGTGACTGACTAAAAACATGATCCAGAGTTATTTTTATTCATAAATTTACACTGGGAAACTGTACTTTCAGCAGTTTATCTGTCCAATTTGTACCAATGCGTTTATGAAATTTCCGCAGAACAAATACGCTAATAAGAGAACAAGGTATGGCTTCCTGTATGAACTACGTTAAAAAAGTTATTTTGTGTTTTCTGAGAAAATATGTTAATGCCGAGTGCTGAATGACTGCTAATCTTTGTTGACTGAAAGCTGAAATGAAATTTTTAGTCAAAACAGAACCTAAAATTAGCAAAGCGGTATCTAAAGGTTAAAATGAGAAAACCCAAAGCTAAAGGCTAAAATTAAATTGTAGCTTAAAGCTTAAATGAGCAAAACAGTACTAAAAGCCAAAGTAAAACATACAACTGGCTCCATTTTGTCTGGCTCATCATTCATAAAGATGGATGAAGCAACTCCACATCCTACTGTTCAAAATTGAAGCCAAAGAGTCAGTTTTTGTGAGAGTTGTATATTTGGAGTCATAGGCTGTAGTCTTAGGATGTGGGGCTGTAACATGGATATGAACGCACTAGCAGGCTGTGACAATGTCAATCACTGGGTAATAACTAATTGAAACTAACTAAATAAAAAAGAACAACTAATAAAGATAAAAGCACTCTGACTTGATTTGTCCCTGACAATGAGGCTTTGATTTTTTTTTTTTTTTCACGTTTAATTATATTTATTGATTTAGCTTGCCTGTATTTATTATCACCTGCCACTAAAAGGCAAAGGCAGACAGTACTGGTTTTCATGTCTGTCTGTTACCAGAATATCTCATGAACCACTAAATGGATCTTAATTTAACTCAGGAAGTAATCATTACATGTACAGCTACAACTGATTAACATTTGGAGTCAACATTTTTTGAGATGGCTTCCACAGCCAACTCGCCTTAAAAACACAAAATGGCTTTAAGTCTGTCAGTTTTACAGATTTTAATCTAAAATTGGGTGTGGTAGTGGTTAAGACTTGATGCCCAACATGTATTCTGAGCACCAACAAATTACAAAAGATTCTTGTTTAAAACCGACGTTTATTTTTAGGAGCCAACTGTGTCTGTTAGCAGCTTGTGAACCACTAGACAGAACCTAAACGGTTCAGGAAATAATCACTGGATGTACATCTACAGCTGTTTACCTTTTGGAGTTAACCCAATTCAAGATGGTCTCTACAGCTAACTGACCTCAGTCAGTTTTACAGATAATGGGGTCAAATTTGGTGTGGTTGTAGCTAGAACTGCACAATATACACTGCTCAAAAAAAAAAGGGAACACTCAAATAACACATCCTGAATCTGAATGAATAAAATATTCTCATTGAATACTTTGTTCTGTACAAAGTTTAATGTGCTGACAACAAAATCACACAAAAACCATCAGTGGAAATCAAATTGATCAACCAATGGAGGCCTGGATTTGGAGTAACACACAAAATTAAAGTGGAAAAAACACACTACAGGCTGATTCAACTTTGATGTAATGTCCTTAAAACATGTAAAAATGAGGCTCAGTATTGTGTGTGGCCTCCACGTGCCTGTATGAC
>JAOXNZ010000044.1:29943560-29957950 GCA_028566095.1 Kryptolebias brasiliensis | reverse complement strand
ATATTAGCAGTGTCGAATCTAATCTGCTGCAGACTTGGCCGGCATAGTTATAAATATTCAAGATTTTGTGCCAGTGCAGCTACTGCCCTCAAAATTCCTACGCTCCTGAACTAATCTAAGCTCAGAAAAATAATATAAGAAGTGCAAAGAGAGCAAAGTTTTAAATGCATATTAAAGCTGCTTATTGTGGTCACTATTGGTAACCACACACCTGTGTCTGTCACTCCCTGACTGCCGTAGCAGAGAGGAACACAGGCTGGTAAGTAAGCCTCAGACAGCCCTGCCAAAACTAAACAATATATTTTAAAAACTTTGGAACGATGAGCAGCAGAAGACTCTGATGGTCACATGTGAGTTTTTAATGTGTCTAGTGTTTCAAGTAGGAGCTGGGACAAGTTTGACTCTTCACTTCCAGTTTTGAAGAGAATATATTGAGCTAAAATATAAGAGAAGTCTATGGAAGCTTGGATGTGTGCTCTGTGCACTCTGGAGTGGATTTGAGAGAAAACCAAAAGCCCTATAGCAGTGAGAGTCACTGGGTGAAAGAAGACAAAAATGCCTGTGTTTTGATGTGGAATTTGTGTACATAACAAAAAGAGTTGTTGGCATAAACTTTCAGACCACTCAGAAGTTTGTGTGTAACATCATCATAATCATCATCTGTCAGCTGAACATTCTGTGGGAAAGTCTCCCAAAATCAAGAAACTTAAGCTGCATCAAATATCTAAAGTCTGTTCCGAACTGAGCCACACGTTTTGGTGTTTAATTTGATTTCAAAGTTGCATGACGAGATAAGGGTGGGGAAAAAATGAACAGGAAAGTAGTAGTGATCTTCAAAGCTTATGCATTGGTACCTTTTAATTAAATAGGGCTGCACAATATCAACATGTGCAATATCAATATCAACATGTGCAATATCAATATCAACATGTGCAATATCAATATCAATATGGCAATGGATTCCAAACATTGCAGAAAAAAAAACTGCATGCAAAAAATGCCCATTTGGAAATCAGATGGACCTCCACTCCTCTAAATGCCTACATCCAGCACATGGAGAGTGTTGTGGTGGTGATGACAGAACATGTTTTTATCGTTTAGCAGTAGGTATCCTCATCTCAGTATTCAATACTAATATTGCAATCACACGTTTTCCTATTATTGCTCAACCTAAAGTGCACGTGACATAGCTTGCAGTCAGGGGTTAAAAATGCTGCAAACTTGTTTCAAGTCTTGGATTCATTGTAACAGTGAGGCTGAAATTGGATTGGCTTCACTGACTCTTCGCTCTTTTTTTTTTTTTTTTTTTTTTTCAAAGAAAGCAGCCATTCCTGTTGAGATGTCTTCAGACCATGTTGTTTAAAGCGTATTCATTGGGATCAGATTAAAGTCTTGCAAAAAGGACACACGGGCACAAAGGAGGATTTCTTTAGCTCCTTTCACAAAGCAGGAGTTCTTTCTTAGTTCTTAAAAATGTTCAAAGTAGTTCCTCCTGTTTTTGTGTCGAAGCTGCAGCTGTTTATAGTTTGTAGACGTGCTTTTTACAGGCTCTTATTCAGTTCCTGCTTCAGAGCGAGACTTTTCCGAGTGATGGGAACCATCTGTGAAGTACACACGTTGGGATTAGTCCGAAGAAGAAAAAAAAAGAGAAAAATTTGCCGAATGTACAAGCGCAGCCTTGAACCTCGCGCTACAAGTAAAAGTAGCGTTCTTTGAAGAAATGCATACTGTCCACTGCAATGCGTGCCAAAGTTTTGGAAGTATTGTCGAGTCTACACGCAGTGGAGGAATTACTACTCTTTGACTCACTCTTATTATTTTTATTGCAGTGCAGATGCAACTTGAGTGGGGAAAAAGCATTTGACGTCCTTCAAAGAAAGGAACATCCTTCAGCTGCATTCAGACAAACTCTGTCAGTGTGGTGCCTCCGTACAGAGTTGACTTGAGTTGTAGGCCCTTTTTTATTTTAACTTTAGGAACTGACTTCTGTGAAATGATCAAAAAACAATGTTTTGTTTCTCCGGTTTCCACTCCCTCTTCTTGCTCACTCCTAGCTTAGAACGACCAGAGTGTCTTTTGATGAGTTCTTCCTCTCGACCTGTCTGTAGAAAGCATGGTTAATACTAATGTGCCTGTTGTACGGTAAAAATAAACCAGCAGTAATTGACCAGGAGATGACTGAGACAGCTTATAGTAAAGAGCTAGGATTTCTCCTAAATACTGTATCTGAAATGTTTTGCTGCTGCTTGAAATATTTTTAAAGAACTGAGACTCCAGTGTAATTTCTGAAGCAGGACTGTTTGTGGAGGAAAACCGATTCATGATGCATTTAGTTCCTGTTTAAAAATACTTCTTGATGTTTTTTGAGGACCTGGTGAAAGTTCCTGCTGTTGAAATGTGACTGTTGTGTCAGGAACAGGAGATGAGTTTTTTTTTTCTTTCTTTCTTCCCCCCCCCCATTTTTCAAGTAAACTCTGAAGTTTTAAGCTGTCGAAGTGGCCAATGAAAAGTTGATTGAAGGGCAGAATATTTGCCGCTTTGGACTTTTTGTAGTTTACTTACAAGCAGAAAGTTAAATACAGACATGTCTGCTGTGCAGGCATACTTGTCTGTGTGATTGACATTTTCATTTAGTTTACCACCTCCTTAACAAACGCTGATTTTAAACTTTTTAAGTAAATAGGCAGCCCAAAAGGATGTGGTTGTCATCGGATGAAAAAGTATGACCTGTCAGTGAACCCTGTGTGAAATTAAGGGGCATTCACATCAGCCCTGTTTAGTTCGCTTTAATTGAACTCTAGTTCGTTTGCCTAGAAAGTCCGGCTCGTTTGGGGAGGTGTGATTGTGCAATCGAACTCTGATGCGGACCAAAAAAGCGAACTCTGGTCCGCCTAAAAACCTAGGTCTCTGTTTGGTTGAAGTGAACTCTGGCGCAGTTCGAATGCATATGCGAATGCAAGTGGACTGCAGACCGCTTCAAAAGCAGGAAGTGAACTATAGCACAGGGCCTTCTGGGTAAATACAACCAAAACAAACGCCCGTTTCTACCACTAGCGGGAGAAATGGCTCGTGGTCAGACGTGCAGACAAAACCAAAATCCTGAAACTGCTAAAATTTGACGCCACTCTATTTTTATTTACTTTTCCAGAGGAAGGAAGATGCGCTCAGTGTCTTCTTCAAAGGTTTTCATGTTGTTTCCTTCAGTAGTTCTTGGTGCAGCGCCACCACAGGCGAGGGGGAGAACAAGTTGCTCAAAGGGTTTGGCTCGATTGACTCAGTGCAGTATGAATGTGAACCATACCAACTGAAAATGGAACAAATGCTGCAATTTTGGTCCCCAATTGAACCGAGTCTACAGGTATGAATACAGCCTAAACCTCCAGCCAGTGAAGCCAGAGCACAGGACAGAGGCAGAAAACAGCTGGAATTGAAAGTGTCTTATTTAGATTCACATAAACAACCAAATGACAGCTTTAAACCACCTCAGAGCTGTTTTTGCAGCAGGTAGTTTGCGAGTGCTGAGTCTGTATCTTTGAGCAGATGTAACCAGAGGTTCCAGCTGGAGTATGTGAAGTATTTTTTTTACTGTCTTCATTGTGGCAAGACAGGAATGTTTGTAATCTCACATCCACTGTCTACAGTTAAAGAAATAAAATAGACATTTTGATCCAGGCTGAATGCTGAAATTTAATTAAATAGTTTAAAAAATGTTTTATTTGGTTGCAAGGTTTTGATGCAGCTTTAGATTTTCAGTAAGCACTTGGTTGGAATTTCTCACGAGGCCGTATTTTTCTTTCTCTTTGTGGGCTTTCTCTGAATTTCTTTTTTTTTTTTTTTTTACATCGCTGCGTTTTTCATGGATTGGTCAGTGTTGAGATTTTATTTTCCTTCTTTAACTTGTTTCCTTTTCTGTTTGAAGAACGATGATGCCTAAAACATTGAATCAGCGTTTCACTATTTTGCTGTTTTTTTTTTTTTTTTTCCGTACATTTTTTTTTTTTTTGCAATCTAACTACCTCTGCATACCTTGTGCTATTTTAGCTGTTTTCTATATCAAAATGTTCAGCTCATTTCCCATTTCTTCATCAGTGTTGGGGTTAGTTGGGACTTTGCTGCTTTTACCTAGCCTTTTTTCCACTTTCCACTTTTAGCAAGTATTTTGCTACTTTTAGCTTCCAGTAAGTCTTTTGATATTATTAGCTACCTATTTGCTGTGTTTAAGTAGCGTTTTGCTATTTTAGCTTTCAGGTAGTATTTTGTTATTTTTAGCAAGTGCCTACTTCTTTTAGCTAGTGTTTTGCTCCTTTTAGCTAGTATTCTGCTACTTTTAACTATAAGAATTCAGTTTCAGCTTCTTCAGCAAATTTCAGCAGTCATTCAGCGCTCGTCTTTACACTGCATTTTAGCAGAAAATGCAATTTCTCTATTTTGCTTGCGTTAACTTTGTATAATTGACATTTATACAGATTTTGTTTTACAAAGTTGTATCCTTCTGATGCTGTACATTTACAGGCCAGTGTTGATTTTATGTAACAGAAATCCCCCCCAAACAGTCAAATCTGCCAGAAGCTTTTTAATCCCCAGTATGGGTATAATAACCTTTTAATTTGTTAAATTTAAAAAGAACTCAGAAGATTGAATCTTTGCTGGTCTTGACATAAATAATCTCAAGTACAACTGTAGGAACGCTGTTCTTACTGAGAGTTTGTGAGGTTTTATTATACGTGATTGTAGTTTTTCATCTTCAGGTTTCAACTTCAACTTTTTTCCATCACCTCTGACTGTTTTCCCCCGTGGCGTCTAGGTGCAGTTTCAGAAGATACAGCAGCTTCGTTTGTCTCAGTCTCGGGCGCAGTACTACGGAGGCTCTCTGCCGAACGTCAATCAAATTGGCAACACCAACACCGAGTTTCAGGTGAGACCTTCTTACCTTCAGATACACAGGAGACGCACAAAAACTGAACGTGGTGCCTCCTTTCATAGGCAGGGAGCAAAATCTCATCTCATTGATTACCTTAAGTTTAAACACAACATTTTATTTGACATTTTCATCGAGTAACCTGTTTTAAAGGCTCAGTTTGTAGTTTATTGCCCAGTTCTAAGAAACAAAGTGTTTTGGGGAGGTTTGCAGGTAGAAGCACTCACTTTTTTCATGCATATTCATAATTTTCATGGAGAGTGTTTAAGAGTACCGGCTTTAAATTTAGTAGCAGGAATAAAATTGAAATGTAACATTATGAGTTACAAGTTAATTATAACTTTACTGTGATTTATGAGTAGTTTTGGAACAACATCAACAAAAATGGAGGCTTTTGAAACAGTTGTTTTACATTTATAAAAAAAAGTAGCAATAAAAAACAAACAACATAGTAATTACTGTTTTTTTAGTAAAAATGCTCTAATAAAAATGGAAATGGCATTAATTATTTACCGTTTTATTATAAACCCGTATATCTGATATAGATGAGGTAGAACAGACATTGTGTCATATGTTGCTTTTAGCTGAAATAGTTTACAGAACCTGTATTTCCTTAGTGTGATGCAAAAATATGTATGTATATATATATTTCCTTCTGGAAAGCACATTTGGGTTTTTATTTTATGCTGAAACTTCTGCATCAGCATTGCAGCTTTATCACAGCTGCAGTGCTGCTCATATCTCAGTTTTCTCCTCGTCTGAACTCAGTTTCAAGTAGTGTGGTTAAAGTAAACCAAAGATCTGAACACAGATGTTTTCCTTAAAACTCTGCTTCTCCTGAGATTACAACCTGCCAGATTCAAGGTCCTCCTCTCCTTTAGGGGTTTTCAAGGCTGGTTGTGTCTGACGTCCAGTTCTAACGTGTAACTCCAGTTTAAAAACAGGCGAGGAGTAAACTAAACCTACAGAAGTGCAAAGAAATAAAGCTGCTTCTGAGAGTAATAAATAATTCAGATAGGTTTCTGTCTCTGAGGCAAAAGATGGAATAAAATATCAATGCAATAATCCTCAGCACTCTGAGACGTTTCGCTGCTGTATGCGATCTAACAGGACTTTTTTTGTAGCCCAGTACTCTGAATCTGTGTCAGCTCCCTCAGGAGTGCTGGGATACAGAAGGTCCAGGTAAAAGTGTCCATGTTTGTGAAAGAATAGCCCTTTTTAAGTGGAACAGTCCTCGCAGCTCACATGCAGAAATCAATCTCTGCTCAGAGGAAGAGAAGCCGTCACACTCAAACGCTCCATTCACCATCTCTGCTGAGAAGAAAAGCTGACAAACTAAATGGGTCCTAGATTCCTCTTGATGATAATTATTCATTAACCCATTTTTAAATGAAGTAAGTGCAGCTTACGTAGTTTAGAACAAAGGTTTTAACAGCAGAACTCATGTTCTTTAAAGGAGTGGTTCCTGGGGGGGCGGTAATGGTTCAGCAGCTGTCAAAATGTTTTCTACATGTGCAAAATAACAGAGTAAAATTATTTGCATCAAATTACTTGCATCAAACACCGCTGTTACTTTTACAAAAGGTTAAGTTTTTATGAAATTTAAAGGGTTAAAAATGCATTTATTTTCAGCTTAGACTGTTCTATTTTTATTAGAACGCCATTCTTTTGTGGGCGTCACTAAAACTAGAGCAGTGAGCTGGTGCATCTATGTGCGCTTCTTTATGCACTAATGTGTACATATGCTTCAAGAGGAAATTATGTTTTTTCTAATGTTTACAAGTACTTATAAAATGAATCAAGAGTATTGTATTGCTGTAATACTTTAGATGTGAGGAACTCTTCAAGCTGATTTAGTGTGAAAAAACAAAATGAAACAAAACAAAACAAGAGAACAAAGTTTTGGATTTTCAAAGGAAAGACTGTTAGACTGGACGGACGAACCACAGAGTTTCAGGTCCCCTTTAGTGCTGTGTGTGCGCTCAGCTTCTTGACATACAAAAAAAGATGTGTAACGAGGTGCTACAAACAGCCTGACATCTCCTCCATAGACAGAGGGGTGAAAGATCAAGGTGGCTGTTTTATTTTTATGGAAAGAAAAATTATATGGAATTAAATTTAGATAAATAAATAATAAATTTTCCCCATGAGGACATGAAAGGTTTTCTTATTTGCCAGCTCAACACAATGTTTATGATCCGTTGGCTGCAAAACCCTTTTTGCCTGTAGATTAAAGTTAAAAAGCGAGCACAAAATGCTGTAACATTAGTCAAACAGGAAGGAATACATTCTAATCAGATTCTTTCTGCTGGCTGTAAGCAGACAGCTGGTATTAGTGAAGCTGATAGTTGGAGTTTAAAATGTCTGTCAAATAGATAATCATTTAACATTCAAATTTCTCTGGATAATAATTAACAGAAGCTGCAGCAGGTTACTGAGCTTTTTCTGTCTTGTCACTGAAACTCACCAAATAATCTCCTGATTATTAGACAGATTAGACAGAAGTATTTGAATAAGTGAAACTTATGTAGAAGGAATTACAGTATTTCAGCTTCTAAACCCAAACCATAGATTCTTAACATGTTTGTTTTTTGTGCACACCTCAAAACATAAAAGGGAATATTTAAAGGAGTATTTGGCGAAACAAGTAAAACTGATTTAATGATAAAACTGTTAGATAAAGCAATCGGTTCATTTTACTGGAGCATCACTTTCAGTGAACGGTCATCATTTAAACATACTGAGACCTCAAGCCAAAGTGACTTCATATTAAGTGTTTCTGAGAAAGGGGAGATGCTGCAATCAAAAAGGGTTCACAGTGTAAAAAAAAATAAAAAGTCCTACTTTGGTAAAACAAAGACAAAAAGATTAGTATGCTGACATTTTACCTGTCTAAAACATCTTTTTTTTGCACCATTAGTAAGGATCTCCAAATCAAGATTTATTTATTTTTCTGCAATACCGACATTTCTTTAAGATAGTCATTTAAGATAAAGTATCAGCCAACACAAAGACTACATTCACACTGCAGGCAAATGCTACCCAATTCCAATTGGGTTGCATTGTTTGTTTGTTTGTTTCATATCCGACCCAGGTGTTTTCCATGTGTGGTACTAAATTGAATACATATTCAATGTTTTTCAAATTCACAACATTCATGTCGCATTTCATCCGACTTTTACGTTTGATGAAAGGACAGCGGCCCCTCACGTCAAAGTCCCACCACTCTTGGCTCAGACTCTCCATCCACACATGCCTCTGCACAGAGGCAGCAGCCACAGCTCCAAAAAAAGTCATAGTTAACATAGCTCTGTTCCTTCTCTGTGGTCTTTTATCGTTTGGATGTACAGTTGAACCGCATGCGGGTCATTTTGGAAACTGGAGACAGTTGCTTTAATTTGTATGATTGGTGAAGAAAATTACAATTTTGCAAAATAATTAAGGCTTTTGTAAATAGTTGCAATCATAAAATGATGTGATGTCATTTTCAACCCAAACCTTTGTTTCTTGGAGTATTTCCGTTAAAAGGCTCAAATATGAGCACATAGTTCATTAATCCAAATTTAGAATTTGAGAAAAACACCTCATTTGATAATGAGCCACATCCTGTTGTTACCCTGCTTTTCTTGGTAAACTGCTGTCCTCTAGAGAAAGTCTTTCGGTCTCCTTTACAGGGTGGCTTTCCTTCAGGGTTGGACTCAGTCAGAGGCACCCGCCACCATGGGCTTGTCGAGAGAGTCCACCGGGACCGCAACCGCATCAACTCTCCCCACCGCCGACCCATTGACAAACACGGACGGCAGATATCCTTTCAAAAGCAATTCAAACACATTGGGGAATATTCCATGTGCATTTGTGTTTGATGCAGATGTCATAAAAGATCAAACTGGTGATATGGGCAGGAAGGAAGTTCTGTGGTTTCCATGTGGTTGATCCTGTTTGATGTTTTGTTTTCTGTTGGCATTTATTTTCTTTCTTGTGACAATGCAAGTGTTGGCAGCTGTTTTGTTGCCTTAGTAGTGGAATCTATCATTAAGAGAAATGTGACACACAGATATTACGCCTAACATTTGAATAATTAACACTGACTGTAAGAGATTTACAGTCAGGTTGTATTTATGGGCATTTTGCATGTGCAGGGTAAAGAGTGAGAAACAGAGCAGTGAGGATTTGTGATTAAACCTTTGTACACAGTTTATTAGTAATTTTAAAAAAGCAAAAGCAGAAATCTTTTCTATGTGTTGATGGGTAGTCAATGTGGACTTTTATAGAATTTTATATAAAACATCTCTACTTCCTGTTGGCAAAATCTAAAAGCTGAAATTAATAGTAATCATTTTAATTAATGGTACTTATTGCAATGTCATGAAAACTTTGATAAAGAAAACAAAATCTGAATATTTCTTTCTTATATTAATGATTGTGTCCTTAAATCAAAAATTTGTAACCAAACTTTGTGAATGACTGCAACTCCCACGTACTCCAGAAACAGCCAAAGTGACTAAAAATGGGTTAACAATTGCAAAAATCCATGGAGGAGCCCTTTGGGATCGAGTTGACACAGTAAACTTGTGGCACTAGAAGAAGTTTTGCACAGGCTGTGTGTGTTTAATGCTGAGCTCTGTCTTTATGGTGTTTCACCACTCTGTTTGAGCTCCAAAATTTATAATTATAAGATTCACTCTTAGATTTCCACTTAAACATTTTCTTGACTCTACTCTTGTCCGATTCTCTTATATTATTTTCTTACCTACACAAACCACGGCCAGCCTTTTATGAGGGTCAGTCACGTGAGTCAAGCTTCCATGTGGTTTTCAGCGGATTGAGCCGAGTGCTTCAATTTCAGGAAGTGTGAACCCATATTTTAGAATTCCCTATCAGTATATCTGGAAAACTACTGGAGTAAACTCTTTCAAACTGCATCATTTAATATTGTTCAAGATGGCTCTTTTATGGTTTATTTATAAGTTGCAATGAGTACCTTTAATCAAAGAATAGAAAATCTTCTTTCAATTGAATATATTGTCTTGATAAACCTAACTGAGGAAGGGACGGGCATTTCAAGCAAAAGTACTTTTTGACTTTATTGGTCAATATTCAATTATTCATTGAATATTAAACGAAGATGAGGGTGGATTCATGGAATTAGATGTTAAAAATGGAGTTTATTGTTAAACATGAAATATAACAGAAATTATTAATACTTGGATGGGATGTAATGAATATGGAGTTTTCTTAACACGCCAAATGATTTTCATATTTGATGTTCACAATGAAGGAGACTGTTTTGGCTGCTGCAGCCTCCTGTCTGTGTGATGTGATGCAAGAAAAGGACGGGGGGAGAAAGCGAGCACATTACTGAGAGTTGAGGCAAAGAAGTTCACTGCAGGCATTCAGGAGTTATGACATTTAATACAAAACACAAAGCAGAACAAGATCTGTGAACTACACTTTTCAGTAAGTTTTATCTGCACATAATTGACTGTATTCGCAAGAAAATGCGAGATACCCTGAACAATTTGTTACATCAAACAAAGCTAATGTTAGCTTATCACTTCAGCAAACTCATCCACATGAAAACACATCAGCAGAAGTGTGATTTGTTTAATAACGTTTAATAAAGACTTTGTGTCTGTATGTGCGGAAAAAAAGCATAATACAACTATGCCTGTTCTAGCCAAAGCTTTCCCAGACTACAATTATAATCTCAATCAAGCTGAAAGCTGTCCAGCAAAAACACATAGAAAAGACTGCAGCAGCAGCATCAATACTTTAATACAATACAATAGTTTTATACTATTTTAAAGAACTGTCATATGAAGCACACACAAGGAACTTTATTTTCTATAAACACTACACTACTACTTTGACTTACATTTATTAGTATTTTAATAAAGCATTAATTGTTCTGTTGAACTGAAACACTTTTTGTGGACATATTTAGGATTTTTTACTATTGCATTGTTCAACTTTTAACAATCCACCAAAGAATAATGCACTTTTCAGATGAAAAAATGCAGATACATTATAAAACATGGAATTCATAAAAACAAAAATGAAATTTGGCAAAAATCAACCAACCACCAATGCTCCACACACACAACGCACACACAAGTTACAGCTATTGAGTCATTTTGCAACATTTGTTTATTTAATCTTTTACTCGTAGCAGAAGGGTCAGAAAAACAACCTGTTATAAAAAATAAAACAAAACGCTGAACCAAAAAGCCATTCTGAACTCAGACAAGTTCTGCACATTTAAGAAGAGCAATACAGATATAAACGGTATTCTTTCACATTTGTTTTAACAAGGGTACTTTAAGCAACCACTTTATGATTTAGGAATATGGCCAACTCTTTTCATTATTTTTTTTTCTGTTTAAAAAAAAAAAAGTTTGACATGAGAATTTAAGTCTACTTACCACAAGTCCTGCAGTTGAAAAATCCTTGGATGGAACAGAGACGGCTGCTGCTATTTCTGCTAGCTGGGGAAATTTGTGTTCCTTCATTTTCACTGATCCAATTGATCAACATGGAGGAGAGTGTGCCTGTATTCTGACAGTGAGGTTGTAGCTCACCTGTAGCTTTACTTTACTTTTCAAAATAAAACTACAATGGCAGAAACAGAAGTGGTATCATTTTGAGGGGGATGGGATTAGTGTTGTCAAAAATAGCACTTTGTCTAGAAAAGTACTGTGGTAGTTAAAGTACAACATGCTTCATTACTTGCTACCCCTTGCACCTGTTAATAGCATATTACTACCAGGTGCTGGTAAAGGGGCTGCGGGTGTGTTTGTGGTGGTGACCTTGGGGCAAGCTTTCTTGCTAAGCTATAGGCACTGTCATATTTTTATAACTCAGCAACACATCTCAAAAAGTTGAGACAGAGCCATGTTTCCCACTGTGAAACATTCCCTCTTCTTTTAACAACACTCTGTAAACATCTAGGAACTGAGGAGAGCAGCTGCTGGAGGTTTTGGAGGGTATGGCCCATTTTTGTCTGATGTGGGATTCTAGCTGCTCAACAGTGCTGGCTCTTCTTTTTTGTTTATTTTGTTTCATGATATGTAAAATGTTTTCAACTGTTGAGAGGTCTGGACTGCAGGTACCTGGACTCTTCTACTATGAAGCCATGTTGTTGTAATTAATGCAGTATGTGGTTTAGCATTGTCCTGTCAGAATATTTCAAGACCTTCACTGGGGGAAAAAACAAGTCATTTGGATGGGTACATATGTTGTTGTTCAATGAGCCTTTTCCCAGAAAAGAGGGCAGCATTTCTGGAAGGTGTCCACATATGGCTTCTTCTTTGCATTTTAGAGCTTTAAGCAGCATTTTTGGATGGCACAGTGAACTGTGTTTACAGACAGTGATTTGTGGAAGTGATGTTGAGAACAGAATCAGACCTGTTTTTAATGTAGTGCTGCTTCAGGGCGCGAAGACATCCAATATTGACTTTCGGCCTTGTCTTTGTCACAGAGATTTCTTCCTACTCTTGAAATTAGGTAATATTATGAACTGTAGATGGTGGGATATTCAAAGTCTTTCCAATTTAGTGTTGAGGAAGATTATTCTGAAATTGTTCCACTATTTTAGATGCAGTTATTTTGCGGGCTGGTGAACCTCTGCCCAGTTTTACTTCTGAGACATTGAGCCTCTGAAATTCGTTTTTTTATACCCAGCCCTCTTACTGAACTGTTACCAATTAACTGAATTCAATGCAAAAAGCTCTTCCAGCTGTTTATTTGTACCCCTTACTTCTACAGCCTTTTGTTACCCCTGTCCCAACGTTTTTGAGATGTTGCTGCCATAAAATTTAAATTACCTTATTTTTGCCTATAAATGGCACAATTTCTTAGTTTAATCATTGGATGTCCACTATGTTTCAGAGTGAATAAAGTATAGGTTTAGAAGATTTACAGATCGTTGCATTCTTTTTTTATTTACATTTTACTCAACGTCCCAACTTTTTCAGATTTAGGTTGTATATGAAAAAAGCCAAATTGCTGTAAGAATATCTGCTGTAAATTTATAGAAAACTTAAAAAAATTCAAAAGATGAAAGATGAACGTTGGGCAATAATTCATTAAAAGATTTGTAAATCTAAATCTGGAAAATATGAAATTTCTAAATGAAAAATGCTAAAGAACAAGTTTTGTACCAATCAGCATTTGAAATCACACACATTTTGCTGTTGTGTACAACCGAAATGGTGCTTAGTGTGTGATTGTTGTTTTTAATGTAATTTGTCCCTGATTAGGATTTGTTTTTTATTGTAAATCTAATTACCCAGGTGATAATTTACTTTACCACTGATTTATTTGTGCAGCCTTGATCCACAAAAAAGGTGATTTTTTTTTTTTGTGTAACTGTGATTCACTTATTTTATGTCACCTTTTTTTTTTACAATCTTTGCTGAGATGTAGATCTGAAGAATGGCTGCTTACTCTTCTGGGTATTTTGAAACTAGACACAAAGCCAAAGTGTCTTATGCACATTTTGGTTACCTTCATTGATAAATAGAAAGGTTTTAAACCGTTTTCACTGAAATATTTGTTTTCTACTTTGAAAAACTTCAGTAATGGTGTTAGTCCTCTCCACTAAAGTAGTGTTTGTGTATGTTTGTAGGGGCTTATTTCATGCTTAGCATCAGTTGTGGTGAGTGACAACAAGTCACTGGGTTCTGTAACTCCACTACTGATTGATTCAAAGCCTACATGGATGCTTTTTGAGACAGTGATTGGCCTCATGTGGCTCTCTTTTAATTAGTTAAAACACTACTCCTAATCAACATGTCTGAGACCAATGACATATAGCATGACATATAGTTTTAAAGGCTCGGGCCGATGTGCATTGAAAGCGACGCCATCTTGCTAAAGTAATCTTAAAGGCACGGGGCTATGTAAACAATGCTGAGAACTAAATGAAATTAAGATTTTTTTGTGAGTAAGATGAGCCCAATTTTACATGAACTCTATCATTCAAGTTCACAGATATACATTGTTATTGTAATAAACATAATATTAAAAACCATTAATTTAACAGATAATAATAAGTTAGTTAGTTAGTTAGTTTATTTCTTTTGTGCCATGCATCATAAAAGGTGCCCAACCCCCATGGGCTTATAAAACACACAAACATATTTCCAAGATGCAGACAGAGACCAACATCAACATCCTTCAAATATAAAGTGTCCTCTTTCAAAGATGCCTGGCTTTTAAAACATACTGAGCTATCTGAAACACATAATACTTCAAATAATAATAATAATAATATGGTTCTGATTTGACTTACCTGTTAAATTAATGGTTATTTATAATAAAAATAGTAATAATAATAATAATAATTATTTTTTAATATAAATAACCATTAATTTAAGGTAAGTCAGTTCAGAACCATATATTTCCAATGACAACCTGGTCAAGAGGCAGCAACAAAAGTCCACAAACAGCAATGATAAAAGCAGAAGATACA
>JAOXNZ010000044.1:29914444-29927134 GCA_028566095.1 Kryptolebias brasiliensis | reverse complement strand
ATTCTCTCTCTCATTATTCTGGCATATTTATTTATTTATTTACAAAATTTTACAGAATTCACAAAATATTTTAGAACAGGTTACGTGTGCATAACATTACTTGTAAAATTTTGTATAAGGGGAGGAACTCCCAAGAAGCTGCTTTAGCTTATACAGGGACCCCAAACACAGAATACATTACATTTACAAAACAATACAATTTAACCATACCCCCACCCAACATCTAGTCAAATCAATACTCTTATTTCACGTCCCCCACATACATTCATGCGTTCCCTTACCTAGTTTCACACATTATTATTTGAACATGATATTGCACCTATCAAACCTCATTACATTAATTAATTTCATTTTTCTTACAGTCATTATTTGAACATGATATTGCACGTATCAAAAGTTATTAAATTATTTGATTTCATACTTCTTACAGTCGGATTCACAAAACAGCACATCAAATTATTCGGGGTGGCAAGTTCTTTATACTTCCTATCCAGATATTAAATCATTAAATTAGGCATAATTAATAAATGGTAATTAATTTTCTTTAGTTTTTAGTATATGCCAAGTTTTTTATCCGATTTTACTATTAATACAGCCATTTGAGTTTGACTGAGTATAATGTTGTGACAGTTAATTTTTCAAAAGTTTCTTAAATATCTTTAGAGAAGATGATTTTTGTATTGTGCTGTTAATTTCATTCCAAATCTGTGGACCTTTGCATGTGATGCTAAAACTAGTGCATTTCAGTTTGCGCTTTTTCCCCTTCAGCTGATTTTTTTTTCTTGTATTATGTTTGTGAGTCAGATATATTATTGGAATAAGTTTGCAGAGTCTTTCATTTAGTTGTGTACTACATTAAACATACATGCATTATGAAAAATGTTGCTCTCGGTGAGCTTTATTTATCAAATAGAAATAACTTTGGAAATCCTAATTGACTTAAAACGGGAAAAGTTTATTCTGATTTCACGTCAGACAGTGTGAAAAAAATGCATATGTGTCTTTTTATATAGTGTATGTAAACGTTTGGTTTCAACTGTCTGTAAAAGGTCAATGACTTTCTGTGCTTTTACTGACCAGTTTTGTTGTATTTAGGAAATGCTTTTATTTAATTTTTTAACTAATATTAAACAACACGGCAATGACAAATATTGAGTATAATGCATGTTTACCATACTGTTCCATTACTTTCTGTTAAAACTGAAGTTAAAAGCTGAATTCAAGCCCCCATTAACACCTGGCACTGACATCCGTCCTGGGTTATTTTATTTCATTCAGATAACGTTAAACACAAGTGTGAACAGCCTCAATTAGTCTTGACAACCTCTTCAAATAAACTGCCTTTGAAGGTGGTCTGGACCCCATTTATCTGCATTCGTTCGGTTGTCTGAACATAATCTGTCCAGAGCGCCATTGTAGGACGACCTACTGAAGTGACGTGACCCCACTTAAGCTGCAGAGTTGTAACCTAGATGTTAAAAAGTCTGCTCAGCTGCTGGCTGATTAAAGACAACTTAACAGCCATTTTTGGAAATATTATGAAGATACTTCTTTCTTTTTTGACTAAAAGTTTCAATGAACTGTTGTATCAGAATCCTTTTCAATACAAATATTTGTTAGGTTGGGAGGTTAGTGGATTACCAGAACACTACATGTTGAGTTTCTTTTTAGTTTAATGCTTGTTCTGATTGTTTTAGAGATGACTGGACCCGCTGTAAGCTATATGTGCTGTGTCAATCACAGGACAACAGTCTGTGCAGCTTTATGTCACATTATATTCACCTAATAAACACAGCAACGATGCCACATTAACAGTGAAGCTGTGTAAACAGCTGATAGCTGTCAGTCTATTGTAGTGGAGTTTTATGCGTTAAAATCTTCTTTCTTTTGTGTTTACATAGACCTCTGTGAAAATATTTCTCATTTTATGCTCCTCCTTTCATGTCGCATCTGTTAGGCAATTAAACTTGAGAGTTGCGTACTAAATAACTCCTGTTTTATTGTCAAAATAGTATAGATAAGATGTGTGAAGGTATTGTAATTTTTACAGAAATAGCAGTCCTGCTGTCACACTGGTTTGACAGCCTACTGTGTGACATGGCTTTGTTTCTGTTTGCATACAGAGTAGGTAACTGACATCTGATTGCAAAGACGTGTGGGAAATACATTTTACCACCAGGTTTGAACTCTGTCAGAGTTGACCACTTGAAGTTGAATCATCCAAGACGGATGTCAGTGTGAGGTCTGAACAAGGCCCAAGATTTCAGCAGCTCAACAGTGTGTGGTTATTGACATTCAGGTCTTCATGATGCTCAAGTCATTTTCAAAAGGACACTGATTTAAACTGCAGGCAGGCCAGTTAAGCTAGCCACACACTTTGTTGAAGTCGTGCAAAATGAGGTCTGCTTTTGTCCTGCTGAAATGACCGCAGACCACCTGGGAAAAGACGTCACCTTGATGGTAGCCCATGTTTCTCCTGAGAAACAGCTGCACAGTATACCAAAAATGTAATCGCAATAGCTGTCATACACAAATTGCATGCCCAAAATTTATTTGGATATTAGATGACCCCCACATCCCAAATAGCTACAGTGGATTAGATGATGGTGGCTGAAATGCTGCAACACATAGAGAATGTTTGTGAGCACTGTGATGACAAAACAAAGATTGGCTTGAGGAAAGTATGAGTTTTTTGTGAGTGATATAGTGCTTGCAAAATGTAAAAATAATTCAAGTGTTTGTTTTCCTAATATTCTGCAACCCTAATTAGAATATACTCTTCTGCATCAATGGTATCTTCACCGCATTTGCAAGTTCAGATGAGTTTGTCTGTTCAACATTTTGTTATTTGGACTATTCCTTCCATAATACAGTTTCAAGTTCACCAATCAATGGTTGTAAAAGTTTCTCTTCTTGTGTTGCTAGTGTTAATAATTAGATTTTAAAAGAAAATTAAATATCCTTGAGTTCAGTAAAAACACAAAATATTCCCTCTGTACTTGTCTGTTTAGAAATTCAAAAATGTGCATATTTTATGTATTTAGTTGCTTCTTTTGATTTTGTTTAACAAAACTCCCAAACTTTTCTGGGAATGCAGTTGTTAGTTCTTCAGTTGGAAATCACAATTTAGTACATGAAAGTCTAATGAGAAACAATATACTTGCTCTTAGAAAATGATATTCCTAAATTTTTTAAGCAGTACGAAGATATTGGATTTCCATTCACTGAGAGGTACATTTTTCTAGATTAAGCTGTTTAATTATTGCCAACAAATATAAAATGTTTACATTTCCTCAAAGAGCCGGAATGTGTTTTCATCACAGCCTGATGACGAGTTACTTGAGCGCTGTGAGGGTGTATGTGTAAGGTCAGAGTGAGCCTGCAGACCATTGCAGCCTGCGTGGAGGCAGAGCAGGAAGCAAGATGATTCACTAACCTCACAGCCTTAAGAAATGCTCTGCCTCTGTCCGAGGTGCTGGAATACTCTGCATAATTCTCCTCTTCCTCTTCCTCCTACTCAGAACCAACTCAGATTCTGCTCTGCATACAAGTGCTATGAACCCGAACCCCCAGGACCCGTTTGGCATGAATCAGCAGATGGGCCGATGTCCCCCACAGCGCAATGGTGAGAGTAACATACGCACACTCATTCAGAGCACAAGACACCTCAAAAAACTGTATTTTTATGTATCATGTTTGTTTGTCCGCTCTAATATTCTCATAAATAAACACATTCACTACATTTACACACAAATATTTATGTCTGTGTCAATTCATGGATGTATTTCTGTATATAAATATATTTATGCCATCCTAAAAGCTGAAAAAGTCTATTGGGTTTTTTTTACTGTTAAGAAAAGGCTTCTTATGAACGCTTCAACAACTTCTCCATCACGTGATTAGTCTTTTTGTTTATTTTGTTTTATTCTGATTTCTGCTTGACATTTTGAGTGTCTCAAGAAAAAGAGGCAGAGTTTAGTACTAACAGCCCACACTATTTTCTGGAAAATCTTATTTGAGTTTAAAATAGTTTCTGTGAATAAAATCATTCCTTTGACCATCTGTTACATTACTAGAAATCTAGCTTGTCAGCTAATGGTCTTGTTGATGTAAACAAGTCGATTAAAAACTTTTGCAAACATTTTTTTCTTTCTTCAAGAACAACTTTTGAGTGTTGTGTGCTTTTGGAACTTTGGAACCCTTGAGATTTTTCCAGTAGTTTTAAGACTAAATGTCATTGCAGGAACACATTAAAGACATTTCTTAAGTTTAATTAATGTGATGTTGCTACCGCCAGTCAGAATTCTTTTCATTCAGCTTTTGGGTCTGTTCTGTTTAGTGGCTTTGCTGTGTCTGTTCATTTATGTTTATGTTCTTCAAAAATAAATTCTTAGAATGATTATGTATAATCTACTTTATATAGACTTCGGCTCAGTTTAATTTGGGCGAAGTGCAACTAAAGCGGAATAAGTGCGGCCTTGCATGTGTTCACAGTCTTTCCTGTTGTAAGACAAACTTTCGCTCTGTTTTGTCTTGCCTTAGACTGAGTATGAGTGACCATGAGGAACAGAGCAGGTTAAAGAGAATATAGAGTGTGATCACCAACGAGGTCAGGAAACAACCCAGTGAGACTAACCAGGATTATTTATTTAAATAAATTTGTGTGTGCAAGGTTCATAGTTAACTGTCATTTAGTTCATTTTATTTGAAAGCAGAAACCTGGATCAGTTCAGAACAAGACAAATTCATCTTTAAAGTATATATCCAGTCAGAGACAGCTCTAATACAAGCCCTTGTCATTATCATCCTGCTTTATGATGTTTGTGTTTCTGTTCCACTGGTCATTTATTAACAGAGAAGAAGGTCTAGCCTGCTGCTTTTCTGCTCAGTTGCGCACACACTGCCCAGTCTTTTGGTTTAAAATCTTTTTTTGTAACTCAACCAGTCAAAGATTTAAAAATGAGTCAAAGAATCAAGCCTCCATCTTTTTTTCACACCGCTCACTGCTTCTCTTCCCTGTTTCTGATCTTAGCACTGATGAACCCTAAGCCCTCCACCAGTTTTTATTCTTGTGTTCAGCCAACATGTTCAAACAGGATGTTACCTCCAAATTTGACCCAAGAATGAGTTCCACATATAAACAGAATCAACAAGGATATAAATACAGCACAGTATCCAAATCTCTGCTTTGCATAGCTAACTTTAGACCGAAGTCAGAAGTACAGGTCTGTTTGTTGCTTATTAAAAAGAAGAAGAAAAAAAAATCTCATATCATGTATCTTATGTTTCCCAAACTTCATGGCAAAATATTTTAGCTCCTGTCCACACAAACATGCACAGTCCTGTTTGCACCTTTCAACCACATGCAACAGTGTTTTTAAAGAGAAAAACAGACTTTCCAGTGCAAACATTTATTGTTTTTGTATTTATCGACATGCATGTAATTAGTATAGACTGAAAACTTTTTAATTTTCCTTATCCAGCACTTTTCAATATTTGGAAAAAAGAAAGAAAAAAGAAATGTGTACCTACTTCCATAAATAACCCATGCTTTTTAGTAGCTTTGTGCTTCTTCTGACTTTAGTTTTGAACACCTTATAGATGTTACAAATGGAGCCTGTACAGCTTAAATCACAAGATCCATGTTTATTCCTCATGTTTTACAGCAAATTTAATTTGTTATAATATTGTGATGTTATTTTATCCGTGTTAGAAGTAGGAAAATTTCCTCTAAAATCATTAAAATGTGTGCTTGGCAATAGGCTGTACAAATTGCGCATGGAAGTTTGGTGTGAGGCACTGGTGCAATGATCTTGTACTGGGCTTTCCCTGAGAATAGCTATGCATCCAAACATGTACTAATGCTATCCTAAACGCACATATCTGTACACCGTACATGGTAAATTACTATCCATCATACAAAATAGATAGCCCCTAATGACAATGCTTGACTAGTGACCTTATCTGTCACCAGTCAAGCTGAAAATTGTCAGTTTCCGTCACCTCCCTACTAATCAGGAAATGGGTCACAATTACACAGTGGCTTTTTAACGTCTCAAACTTCTGCAAAGCACTTTACAATGTTTCTCATTCACACACACTCATACAGTGCTTTTCTGTTACACCTTTATTTTATACAATATGTACAGCTCTTTTATATTCTCGCTCAAACAGCAATAAGCATAGTGGGGGCAGTGAGGGGGGTTCAGTGTCTTTACCATTGACACTTCTGCCTACTTTAGGGGCTGAGGATCGAACCTTCAATCCTATGATTGGAAGATGACCCCCTACTACTGGGCTAATGCTGCCCCAATTGATGCACTCCTTCTATTCTGGAAATTCAACAAGACATCTGCATCTTAAGTTCAGCGATAACAGACATATGGAAAAACTGTAAAGATGATTTTAATATGAATCAGACTGCCTTGAATTGAATTATATTTGGATTTAAATTGGACTTTGTCATTTGAACTCACTGTTTACTTTTTCCTGTCCTCAGATTACGTTTGTTGCAAAATGGCTCTATATAAATAAAAAGAAGTTAAATTCCGGGTAACACCACAGTCTCCATGCATGTTTTTCTATATACAGCATTATTTGTTTCTGTGCAGCCTGTTTCTTCTAAAAGAGGCCGTGGCACAAAAGCAGCTCTTGTTGGAGAGCGAGCAGCGCTGCCTCATGGCCTCAAGCGTGCGCGCACAGAGCTGTGAAGCCCCAGGGCCTTGTTGACACCTCTCAAGGTTTCAGCGGGGTTTGAGTGGTGTTAAGCCCTGGCTGATTAAAGAAGCATCTAACTAGGAATTACAGCTATGAGTCACACTGCCAGGCGGAAACACTCGCAGAGTTCAGCTACAGTTTCCTATTTTGCTATATTTTTTTTCCTGCTGATTGCTGCCAGTGGAAAATGAGCAGCCTCAGTCACTAAAGATCTAACATTCACCCTACAGCTGACAGGACTTTAATTGGTGCTATGCAGCTTTAGCACAGATTGCTTTTTATCTTTAGCCTTTACAACCTCCATATTGAGTTTGGTTCTGCCAGAGACACAAGCCAACCATTTCCATCTCAGTTGTCCTGGTTCCGTCCTAGTTGTAGGTGTGAG
Source organism: Kryptolebias brasiliensis (assembly GCA_028566095.1). Lineage (NCBI taxonomy): Eukaryota > Metazoa > Chordata > Actinopteri > Cyprinodontiformes > Rivulidae > Kryptolebias > Kryptolebias brasiliensis. The sequence goes on along the minus strand of JAOXNZ010000044.1, from coordinate 29,920,032 downwards.
CTACAGTGAAGAAACACTGTTGAAGAGGGAATGTCATGGTGCCAGAGTGTTGTATTGCCTCATTATCCCAACTGCACCAGCAAGAGAAAAGCTGTCTCTCAAAATAAATGGGCCTCAGAAAGAATGAATGCATGGAGCAAAAAGGAATGGCTGGGCAACAGATCAGAGACTACTGGAAGAGCAGCTCAGCTCAACTTTAGGCAGACTTCAAGAAGACGTTAAGATGTTTTTTTTAATAGAGAACTGAAGTGTTGCTCGTGGAATAAATGCTGTTCAATCAAAGACTTAGAGACAGAATAAACACAAAATGTAGAAAAACAAATGCATATGTTTCTTTCGTTGAATCCAGAGCAAGAAAGACAAAGCCGTTTTTGTTGCAGGAAAATAGTAACTCTCTTTATTCCTCCTCTGCCTTTAAAGTCCCAACCAGAATTTGTTCTCCCCTTTCCTCATCTCTGATTAATAACATGATGCCAGCTGTTGTGTTTATGAAGCTGTACAGTAATTGCAGAGTCTTTCAAAGAGCCTGTTTCTGTCAGAGGGGATGATTATTGTGTCAGACATACTTGCATTTTTCAAACAGGTGGTTAATATTGAAATCTAATTTTCCTCTGCTCTTTTTTTCTTCTTCAACAATCTACCCTACTGCTGTCCTTCTCTTCCTCGTCTTTTGTGGAGGCAGCTAGTGTAAATGAGGCAGATATTGATGGCTGTGGAGATGGTGAGTTTTTTTTTTTTGTACAATAAGTATATCTTAAAATACAAAAAATGTTTTTATTTTTTTATTTTTTTTTATCCTAGTCTTCTCCTTCCCTGCTCTGTCTAACGAGGAGAATCTAATAGGTGTCAGTAAACCTCTTCCCAGGCAGATATGGGAGGCCAAAAAGGTGAGATTCTGATTTGTTTCTGACCTTTTTCTTTAATGTTTGACACAAAAGAACCCAATGTAGAAGCAAATTATTGTCATTATAACTTGGTGTTCACTGCTCTCTCATATCAGGTTGTATCACTGTTGTATCAACTTAAAAAAGGGCAAAAGATCAAATTGCAAAGATTTACTTGTTAATCATGTCAACACAATGCATGTTTAGAGCTTTTAAACTAAGGCAAGCTGTCTTGAGATTGGCATAACCAGTGTTTCTGTTCAGGTAAACCAAACCTTTAAATGTAACTTTTAAGAAAACTGAATCTGGCTCTTCTGCTGGGCCACAGGAAATGGAGCCAAATAAATTTGATATGAGTGTTCTTTTTTTTCTTTTTTTGTCTATTTTCTGCTCTCTTAAAAGCTTTTAGGACATCTTGTTTACATGATTAAAGTTCAGTAGATTGTTCTGAATGAATGTATACCCCCAGTAAACATGCAGATGCCACTGATGGTTCTGCACAAACTTAGAAATATACTAAATATAGATTCTTGATGGCCTTGATTATTCTTTGTTCCTGCAGATACAAAACTGTTTTTTTTATCTCCAACTGTTTCAAGAACTAAAATATTTTTGTTCAATCTGAAAGTGCACTGACTGCAAGACACGGCACCTTAAATTCCTGCTGTGACTTTGCAAAAATGTCACCATACTTGCTGAACCAGTCTTTCCTGTCTGGCCTTAAAAAGACAGAATGAGCGAGACACAATTTTCTGCAATCAAGGCTTGTAAGTAAAAAGGTTTTGGGTGAGGCTTCGCCCCCAAGTTTAAAGAATCTCTCGCTTAGGTCAGGTGCTCCTCAAGGAGGACCCCTCTCTGTCAGACGGCATCACCGGTCCAGTTCAGCAGTTTTTCCTACCTGAACAATAAGTTTAAGCCAAGACCTAAACAGGCGTTAGTCTGAGTCGTCCACTGATTTGCTCAAATTTTTAAGACTAATTGAAAGTTTTAACTATATCCTCCCAAACTCATCTCACATTTTTGATCCTGAGACCCTGAAACCACGGCGTGAAGATTGTATTCTTGAGGTGTCAGAACTATTTAGTAAAATAGATATTGAACTTGAAATAAGCACTCCGATTTTATTTATTTATTTAATAATGTATTTATTTTTATTTTGTCTTGAGCAGTACCACTAAACATGTGAAATTAAATTTCATATTAGGAAAAACAAAGAATCTCTACATCCTTAGTCAGAAATTAACTAAGTACTTATGGCAGCTACCTTTTCCGTTCCAAATTTATTTTTGTTTGCGTTTGTCCGCAAATGACGCAGGTTTTTGCTGGGATATTAGAAAAAATTAAACTATCTGGCCATAATGTGATGAGAGGTAAAGTCAAAGTGCAACGTTTTTATGTGATTGTGGCAAGTCCTGGAATATGTATCACCTATGTGTAAAATATTTGTAATTCTGCTTTAGGTCCAATCTTTGGCATCGAGACCTAAATCGTGTGAAGTGCCTGGAATCAAGTAAGTGTTTTTTTTCCATACATATTTTTAAATAAAATTCTTCCACTGAATTACAGTATATTCCCTATATATTAGTGTGATGGTACACAGACCGTTTTAAAAGTGCAGTTGTAGTAGTTTCCAGGAAATAAAAAAACATTTTCTTTTGGCAGTTTAACATTCACTATCACAGCAGATATTTTAAAAAGCCACAAAAAAGAAATGCAAATCAGACAACTTTTCAATAACTGGTTTGAAGTGAAGAAACTTTGCTGCAGATGTCACCAGAGGGTGGCAGAATCAGCTACATTTGTTATGTTGTAATATGTTCAAAGTCGTAGGTGTCTTCACCAGGAACAGATTTTATAATGGGGAAAAAAATTACAGCAAATACAGTGGACATCCACAGGAAAAATATGTACAATAAGTTTGATGTTTTTTGTTGTTAAGAAATTACTTTTTGTCTCTGGGTTTATCTGAGATTTTACTTCTGGGAATATGTTGTGACGTTGCTGCTTGGCAGGTCGAACTGAAAAGAGTAGCTGGGTTTAATTACTTATACCTCAACTACACTACTTTTTAAAATGAATATGGTCCCCTTTGTTTGGGGAAAAATAAATAAAAATTAATTCCAGATTAGAGTGCAGAAATTATAAATAATATCTAAATGCTCACGTCGGATCAGTAGGTGGCAATAATGTCCATAGAAACAACAAGTCAAAATACAAAGGAAGAATATTTAAGCATGTCTAATGGTTTTCATGTTTGTAACATACACTACTTACAAAAAGTTAGGGATATTTGGCTTTCGGGTGAAATTTATGAAAATGTAAAAAGTTCACACTACGGTGATATTATATCAGGAAAGTAGGGCATTTAAGCACAGGCATGTAATGGTAATTTTCACATCTCAAACAATTTATTGAAATAAAAGCCAACAACAGTTGTGGGTATGCCATGACAAAAATGTCCATTTCTCAATAACTTGTCATGTGCCCTTGAGCATCAATTACAGCTTGACAACGTCTCATGCTGTTCAGAAGTCTACTTATTGTCTGCTGAGACATGGCATCCCACTGAGGAACCTCAGTGACCCAGAACCTCAATGACCTGAGGAGCGGCCCTCAGGTCCATTGAGGTTCTGGGGTACAGAGTTACAAGCTTCTATATGGCAACTCCACTGATCCCAAAGGTTTTTTATGGGTTTTAGGTTTGGAGAATATTCAGGCCACTCTATTTGAGGTACCCCAGTCTCCAGCAGCCATTCCCCAAAGATGCAACCTCGATGAGCTGGAGCATTGTCATCCATTAAGATAAAATTAGGCCTGTGTTGTTTATGCAGAGGCACAATGACTGGATTAATGATATTATTTAGTATGGGCTTGTCACTTTACAATTTACAAAGTGTAGCGCAGTTCTATATTGACTAGACACACCAGCCCACACTGTAACACCACCATCACCAAAGGCTCATCTGGTGACAACAATGGCTGATGCATAGCACTCTCCTTGACGTCTTCAACATTGTTGGCGGCCATCATTTCTGCCCAGCGTGAATAAACTTTCATCAAAGAACAGCACTGAGGCCCAGTGGTCCCTCGTCCAGCGTAAATGCTCCCTGGCCCATGCAAGACGATGACGCCTGTGCCTGGTGTTGTGATTAGGTGCCCCCGTAGGTCGACTTGCACGCAGACCATGCTGATGTAAACAGTTTTGAATGGTCTGACATGTAACAGGGGTGCCTCTCACCTCCCTTAAATGTGCCTGGAGTTGAGTGGCAATTATCATCCGCGGATCCGCAGAGCACTGTTCACAATGAAGCAGTCATCAGTGTGGGATGTGGCCAATGGACATCCACTTCTATGTCTTTCTGTGACTCTTCCAGTCTCTGTATCTCTGTTGCAACCTGCTGATGATACTCTGTGACACTAAGCTCAGTGGCCAGTTCCGTCTGAGAACAACCTCTTTGAAGCTTCGCAATGGCAAGGAACTGTGGATCAATTGTTAGGTGTCGTCTTGGTCTCATGAAATCAAAATGTGAACAGCATAATGATAACTGTTTAGAAACCAATTCTAATTATACCAGGAAATGTATTGATTGATTCATGGATCAAACACTTGTTGTGAATTTAGCTGTTAAGCTCTTTGTTAGAGAACAGGAAGTTGTGGAAAAAGTACTGAAACACTGAACAGTTGGACATGTACATTCAAAAGTTTAGAGAAGGTCACACTAAGTTCACCTTTAAAAGTTATAGTGCATTTTAGGTTCATCCTGAAATTTCACCCAAAAGCAAAGTATCCCTAACTTTTTGTGAGTAGTGTAATCATAGCCCATTTTTAACATGGTTCAGTATTTCCTTTGAATAATTAACCTTTCCAGAAAATGACCAAAATTTAATGACGACAAAGGAAAATGAAAAAATGAAAACAACTCAATTTTTGTTATTTCTAGTTCATGCTGAGCACACAAACCAATAGTAGAAATAGGCTGACGTCATTGTTTTCCCAAAATCTTTGTCAAGTAAACACAAAGATTTGGGAAAAATTGGGTATTTCAAATTTTGACTTCAGACAGTTTTAATAAAAATGTAGGATTTTGCATGTGTCTGAGAGGTCAAACAGGTGACTGAAAGAGTTTTTCCCTAAATATCCATCTTCATGTGGACAGGGTTTTTGTGAATCGCAGCATTTGACCTGGCAAAGTTTTATTCTTTTCTAGTGCATAGTAGAATATTTTTATTGCCTAATTTACTATGTTTGCATATTCTAAATACAAATCAAAATGTCAAAAGAAAACCGGCATGTGTTCCTCTTTATACCTTTGATCCCAGAAAAGAAGAAAATCAATGCAAGACTACAGCTTTCAGATCCTTTGGATTCATGATTAAAAATATACATACAACTACATTTTAACAACCATTTTTAAGTGATTTCTGACAGCATGTGGTTTGTAAATGCTACAAATCTGACAGCATTTTTAGATCATATTGATCACATAGAAGGTAAAACAGTTTTCTAAAAAGCTTTCAAAGATTTAAGACATTTGGAAGTTTGCTTTTTATAGGGAAAGATATGCATTTTGGGAGGTTAGTATTTGTACTAAATTTGTAGTTTTTGTTCACAGTTTTGTGTTGTGCCAATTTGTGTGAGGACAGTTATAGCCCAGTTCATTTTTATAATCTAAGGGAATAATATTTATAATATAAGGGAATAAT
>JAOXNZ010000044.1:29854934-29877914 GCA_028566095.1 Kryptolebias brasiliensis | reverse complement strand
AGAGTTTAATTCTTACTGGCTTAAAGAGCTACGGGCTAGTCCAAGTGGCTATAATATAAGATACTCAATATATAATATATATTCAAGCTACTTGTTAGCTTGTTAATAATTTAAACTAATAAAATGTGAGGTTATCTGTAGTTATATAATTTTTAATTAAGCACTGTACTTAAATTTAGCTGGTGTTAATTCAGTTATTTAGGCTACATGTAATTTATGACTTTTTAACATAAGCGGTCTTACATTAGTGCTGGAGCCTGCAGTCTACCCATCAATCTTCTCCATTCATTGTTGCAGGTTGTCAAGCTCAGTAAAAAGCAAAGGAGAGAAGAAATAGGAACTCCGAGATTCCAAATCCACCCCCACTGCCTCCTTACTATCATCTGTGAGGAGTTTTAAAGGGGCCCTTTTTTCCTCAGAAGCCTCTTCTTAAAGAGCAAAGACCTGTAGGTTATGAAACGTATACAAAGAGACAGTGAGTGCGTGAACGTGACGATTACTGTAAACACTCAGCTATCAGTCTCTCACAGGCAGCACTTAACAATGACGTGTGTTCAGTAATGATGGGAGGGCAGAGGTAAATCTCTCTGCAAGTGGGGACAAGCTCAGACACCTCAGAGCACTTAAATAACCATTATATAAAGTACACAGGTACAACTGAAGGAAAGATGTCTGAACATTTGTAACTCATGGGCAACTTTAGGTGCTGACGTTTTAGACCTAACAACATTATTTATCAGAATAAGAGTTTAAAGATCATCATGAAACTTCTTCAAGTGACTTTTTGCTCCTAAATGATTTGTGTTGGTCTCCACAATCAGGTTCACAATCGAAATATTAGCCCTCATGTACAGCTTCCCTAAAGCCCATCAGCAGCTCTAATGTTTTTGTTTTTGCAAACTCTCAGGACCTCTCGTGGACTTCCAATACTGCATCTGAACGAGAAAGCTCAGCAGAAGATAAACTCCATTCTTTGAGACCATTTGTAAGGAGAGCAAGAAGAAGAAGAACTCTCTCTACATTATTAGAGACTCATCACACACCTCCACTCAGCTAGTTAATCTCCTACCATGTAGAAAATTTTCAGCCAAAATGTGCAACAGCTTCATTCCACAACCCCTAAGACCTCTAACTCTGACCATTTTTCCCAGACTTTGTGATTTATTAAAAGATGAAAAAAGTAGCCCTGAAAGGCAAGTAGAATTTTGTTTTGGAGAGGCTCTTTTTCTTAGCCTGCCCAAAAACATCTCCTCTCCTTACTTCATGATATTTAAAAAAAATAAAAACTAATAAAATCTAAGCTGTCCCGAAATTCAAGCAGAAGCAGTTTTGTGGAAGAATTACATTTTTGCTAATCTTTTCATTTTCATCTGCTGACTTCACAATGTGAATTTTTTTCTGTGTAGTTTTAAGAAGAGTTTGAAAATCAATCTTTCAAATAAAAAAAATTCATGGCTGATGGGGGAAAATTTACCATTATGAAGTCAGGAGAGGAAGTATTGTTGGGCAGACTAAGAAATGGGACATCCCCAAAACATTTTGTTATATTTCTGTGGATATGAACATGAAAACAGACAGGCAGTTTAATGAACATGAGGCACTCTGCACTGCCATTTGTTTTTCATTATTAACACCAGGAAGTCTTTTAGAGATGCTTAATAAATAATTAACATTAGCCTTTAAATGCATATTCTTACCCCAGAGTCAAGGTGCTTCAAGTAGATTAATCTCATTGTAAATATCCATCCATCCATCCATCCATCCAGCTTCTACCTCTTATTTGTGGTGGGGTCGTGGAGGCAACAGGTCCAGGAGAGAAACCCAGACCTCCCTCTCCCCAGCGACACTCTCCAGCTCCTCCTTGGGGATCCCAAGGCGTTCCCAAGCCAGAGAGGATAACCCTACAGCGAGTTCTGGGTCTGCCCCGAGGTCTCTTCCCAGTAGGACATGCCCGGAGGCGTCCAGGAGGTATCAGCTGCCTGAAACACCTCAGCTGACTCCTTTTGATGCAAAGGAGCTCTACTCCAAGCTCCCCCCAGATGAAGGAACTCCTCACCTTATCTCGAAGGCTGAGCCACCTCTCTTCAGCTCCTGGTATCTGGGATCTTGTTCTTTCAGTCATGATTCAAACCTCATGACCTTAGGTGAGGGTTGGAACATAAATGGACCAGTAAATTGAGAGTTTTGCCTTTTGACTCAAGTCTTTCTTTACCACGACCGATCGAAGCAACTGAAGATAAGGCCCCAATCCGTCAATCCATCTCGTGCTCCATTCTACCATTACTTGTGAACAAGACTCCCAGATACTTGAACTCCTCCATGTGAGGCAGAGACTCACCCCCGACACAGAGGGAGCATTCCACCAGATTCCGGTTGAGAACCATAGTCTTGGACTTAGAGGAGCTGACTCTCATCCCAACCACTTCACACTCAGCCGTGAACCATCCCAGCGCATGCATTGTAATCAACCTTTCTGGACCCTCATGTGATCATGTGATAGAATTAAAAGCTGTGCTCATGAGAGCTCATAGGAAAGCAGCAGCAGAAGTAAAGCATAGAGACAACGCGAAGCAGCAGAACATGTCTCTGTCTGACTTTGGTAAACTCCTGGCGAGCAACAATCATTACTATTGAAAACTAATAACAGCTGCCCAGCATTTAATAGGGAAAGATTGCAGAAATCCTGCCTCTCAGATAAACCTGTCAGAAACTGTTTCTGCTGGCGTCTGGATTCTTCTGAGCGGTCTAAGCAGGCCATGCGAGAGAGAAGCCTTCCAGAACATGATGGTTAAATAGAAAAAACTATTTAAATTTAACTGGTTAAAGGAGGTCTTTTCACATCTGTAAACAAAAATACAACATAAGAAACCAATAAACTTAAAACAAAGTCAGAATTTGAACCCAAATCCCACAAAAATGCAAGGCTCATCTTTTATCTGCCACAAACAGTTTAATGCATTCGTAACTGTTAAAGCCAGTGGAGGTGAGTGTGAGTCTCCATCTGATTTTTTTAGAACATTTTCGGAGCGACATTTCTTGGTCAGAATAATTCTTTAATCCTCCACCCTCTAGCTGTGTAACATTCAGAGAGGGTGACTGTTGCTTGCAGCCGTCGTTCTGTCGCTCTTGTGGATTTAGGGCACCTCTGGCTCATGTTGTCTGCACGTCAGCCTTTGTGTGCTTGTCATTCTCTTGGTATTTGTACTAATTCAGGCTTCACATGTCTGTTGCTTCACATCCTGTACTCATCAGCCTCATGTTCAAAAACCCACCAGCATACCCTGCACAGCTCCAAGCTGTGAAACTGAGACTTAAGATCCAAATCTAAGACACGGCTTGGACATCCGAGTGGCGGCTCTGTTCGGCGATGGGAACGCCGTCGTGCTCCCTCTGTTATGTCTGCACGGCTCCAGATGAAAGTTCAAGGTTACGTGCTGAAACTGTAGCCCCGTTCAGATGAAATGTTTGGGCCTTGGCTCAGCATAAAGGGAATGTGGCAGACCGGGGAGGAGACAGGGCTCGGAGTTCACACAAAGGCCAGGTAGCTGCCGCGCCAACCCGTTTACACTGCCGGACATGCAGCACGTAGAAAACTGGAGATGGCCTGCATGTTTCCGCCTCACAAACTGTGAAATTAAGCCTGCTGAAAGAGGCAACAACCTGTCAAATCTGAAATGCAGAGACAGACAAAGTAGATGCCTGAGGGATACAGTTACACACAGTAGAAAAAAAAGATGTTCCTGTGGAAAAGTGGAGCTGCTGAGGGGTGATTAACACACAGAGGTGTCCTGACATGTAGTTCCTGATGAGCTCTGCTTCCCTGAAGCCATCGCCTACTGAATCTCAGGAATCACAGGGTGTGTAAGATATTAATACAATTTATGTTATAAGATATTACATTTACAAAGTTAGAGTAAAGACAGGGGAGTAAGTTCAAGGAATGCTAGGTATTTAATTAGATCATGTAATGAACTCTTTTCTTTCATGCCAGAGTTTTAAACTAAGATTACTTTATGATGAGAAGGGACAGAGTTAGTATAGCTGTTTTGGTCACATCTTGTAAACAATATGCACGATTTCACAAAATGTGTTGTGTTCAGAGTATGTGTTGAGAATGACCCTCAGCTACTACCCCATCAAACTTCAGCTCAGTATCTGTAAAATGGACTGTTATAGTCATGTTTGTGCTAGCCCCCTCAGCTCGTGAACTTCAGCCAGCACGGACATAATCTCAGTTACTTTTACAGATATTGACCAGTGTGGTAGTAAATGGTAAAATGGTAAATGGCATGCACTTGTATAGCGCTTTATCTAGTCCAAGGGCCCCAAAGCGCTTTACACTACAGTCATTCACCCATTCACACACTGATGGTGGTAAGCTACATTGTAGCCACAGCTGCCCTGGGGCAGACTGACAGAAGTGAGGCTGCCATTACATCGGCGCCACCGAGCCCTCTGACCACCACCAGTAGGCAAGGTAGGTGAAGTGTCTTGCCCAAAGACACAACGGAGGAGCCAGACAGAGCGGTAGTAGCTGAGAGTCATCCCCAACACATATTCCCAGCACGAACAGATCACACAAAAGCTTTGTTTAAAAACTTTGGGATGAAAGGAAAGCATTACGCGATCTGTAATTGATACACATTTCTTCCAAACATGCAAGTTTCACTTTTGAAGATCTGAAAAATGCAGATAGATGTGAGATTTGGTTATAAAGGTAATATTGAAAAAATGCAATGTGTAAGTACATTACAAAAAATTCAGTCATGCCTCCATTAAGGCTTGATACATTAAAGGAATAGTTTGGCCATTTTAAAGTAGGGTTCTGCAGAAATGTTTTGATAAATTAATATCTTATCTGTTATAGCTTCTTCAGGGACTCAGTTTAGAGAAATAAAGTTAATGTCTTACAGGACAGGACTTGTCCAAGTGGGCAAAGACCAAAGTGGACTGCTGCTGTTTTAAAACAACTCCATTCTCCAAAATGTCACGGTGGTTCATGCAAACTCTATTTTATAAACCTTTACACCACCATCAGTTTCATATTAGATGGAGATTAAAATAGAATTTGGTGGTTATTTGGAAGCCTGGCAACAGCAGTAAGCTGTAGCATTCCCTGTGCAGCCCAGGAGCACCAACTCAGGCAGAAAATTGAATAAGATTTCTGCTGTAATGCTGTGCAGCAGAAACTAGTTGTTACCTCAGCAATGCAGTCAGAATTCTCCAAACTGAGGTTGATCAAAGAGCTATCTACAACAGGTAAGATATTAATTGTTCAGAACCTTTTGATATAATCCCACTGAACTGTCCCTTCGAAGAGTTTTAAAGTTGGCTTTGAGTACACTTGTTATAAAGTCTTACCACCAAATCTTTAACTGTAAAAACTCCAATTATTTATGAAATATATTCTTTTCAATGTCTAGTTGCACTAGGTTTCTTCTCATGCTTCACTCGCCTCCTAGTTTAAGGAGCTTCTTTAGTGGTTAGAGTTTCTTTACCAGTGAGACTGACCGTTTCTGCGTTTAAATCCGGTTTCTAATCATGTTCCTGCAGCACAAAGGTGAAGCCTCCTGAGAGCTGGGAGCAGCTGGGGGGCTCTGATTGGAGGAGAGAAGCGTGTTCAGCGCAGGAATGTAGCGCTCAGGTGGAGGCAGTCACACACACACACACACACACACACACTCGGTGGACTACTCAGCTGTAGTCTCCGCCGCGCTGTGCGCACTTCAGATCGGTGCGGACTGAGAGGAAGGAGCGGCTCCTGGATCTACCTGCGGCCAGAGGCTTTATCTGCCTGCAAACTGTTAAACACAAGTCATGAAGTAAGTTGAAGTCATTTGGAGTGAGTTGGATGTGACTCACAGCTGGAGGGAAGGGGTCCCTTCGCGCACCTGATCGTGTTTTTCACACCCGGTTTGTGTTCTGGGAACTGAGGAGCGCAGCTGTTTGGATGGCTCAGCTCTGCAGCTGAGAAAAAGACACACACAAGCAGCTCCTTAAGTTTAGGTTTCCTCTGAAAGACAGAGAGAGAACGGGAGTGAGAGGAGCAGCCGGCGCTGGAGGGAGGACATGGACAGTGCTGCTGGGTCCGGACTCCGCGTGTCGGCTCACCCTGCAGCTGGGATGCGCTGTGCGTCACATCCGCGCCCCTTCACATCATGATACTCCACCAGAACTCCACCTGAGGGCTGACGTAACTTGACCCGAGCCCGTTCGAACCCACAAGGATCCACCATGTCCTCGGTCCGAACCAGGTGAGAGCTTGAAACGTGTCTCTGAGGAAGGAAGCTTAAACGAGGGAGAGTTTTGAGGAGAGGCGACACATTCCCGTGACTCCACTCTGAGCGGCTCCTTAGGGAGGAAATATGTGGGGACTTTAAATATTTACACTGAGGTATTTTGCTTGCAAGGAACTGCAAAGCCTTGAAGATTTGTTGACGAAAGGGAGGTGATAAATTCCAGGGACAGTTTGAGATTTTTTCACCCTGCTGGATGGTGTGTTCCAAGGTTGGCTTAATAGTGTATGGGAAACTGGATGATTAAGTCTTCATTGATGCATTTATAAGTCATGTATTATTTGACATTTGCAAAAACCTGCAGACATCTGAGCTGCTTTAATGTTTTCTCTGGGGAGTGAAGTTTGATAGGCTGCTTCCTGCCAGAGGGTGAGGTAATCCTGTCATATCTATGATATTACAACTCCTGACTATACACATCCTTTCCGCTACCTTTGTCTAAATGTCACTAGCTATAAATACCTGCTCATATTTTATCTAATCCCAGCATCCCTGCAACTAAGAACACAAACACAGCAGGCTGCAGAGAAACAGAACCTTTGCTCCAGTTTGTTCTTAAATCTTTCTCTTAATTGCAAGCATTCATTTGAAATGAAAGGCCTAGGATTCCTTGAAAGACTGCATATCGCCCACCAACTTTCATGCAAGAATTTTAAATGAAGATCATCTTATGATGAGAAATGACAAAGTGATAGCAGTTTCAGTCAAAGATGGAAAATACAATTATGCTCAATCTTATGCAATACCATGAAATGTCATGGTCAGACTCTCAGCTACTACCACATCAAATTTTAGCTCAACATCTGTAAATTTGACTGAGTTAGAGATGTTTTTGTGTTGGCTAAAGCTGATTAGCTTTGACAGCCATCTTAAATTGGATAGACTCCAAAAGGCAATTGGTTGTGGATGTACATCAAATGATCACTTTCTGAAAGTTTCATTAAAATTCATCCCAGGGCTTCAGGAGATATTTTGCTAACAGACAGGGTTGACTCCAACACTGAAGTTAAAAGCAAAAATCTCATGCACTGAGTAGCACTTGGAGTATGTGTTGTGAATGACTCTCAGTTACAATCACACCAAAGTTTTAGCACAATGTCTGTAAAAGTGACTGAATTCTAGCCATTTTTGGGTTTGCAATAGTCAGTTGGCTGTGGCAGCCATCTTAAATTATGTTGGCTTCAAAGGTTAATCACTTGTAGATGTATATCCAGTGATTATTTCCTAGACAGCTTCAATGAAATCTGTCTGGTGGTTCATAAAATATTTTGCTAACAGACAGAGTTTGCTCCAAATAGTTAATGGCAAAATTTTAAACAAAGATTTTGCACAATCTGTTGTGGCTCAGATATGTGTTGGGGATCAGTCTCAGCTACAATTACACCAAGTGTTTAATAATATCTGTAAAATGAACTGGGTTATATCCATTTGACTGTGGGAGCCATTTTGAATCTGGTTGACTCCAAAAGCCACACACAGACAAGGACAAAAACATTATCTTCCTCCTTTGCTTTTTGGCAGTAGACATAATAACTGCTCTCAGTAAGTAGATACAGTTGCTGCCATTTTTGTGTTAAAAACCTGTATTTCTTTCCTTTTCTAGGCTGTATTTGATGTGAAGTGTCAGAGCAATGTGCAGCCTGTCAGTCAGTTGCTGCAGTTAATCCTGACTGGTCTTTAAGGAGAACGATTTAGCTTTGGGCTCCTTTTCTATCTCTGTAATGATTCTCAGGAGGAATGTTTATTTGGGAATGAGCCCTCTCCTTCATGAACACATTTAATCTACTTACAATGGAACACTGAGCATAAAGCTTCAAAACCAGGACTCTAATTTGGTGCTACACACAGTGATGTCACTCCCTCTTTTGAGGAGGAATGTCAGTCCTTTTCTTTCCCGGTGAAAGGGAACTTTGAGTACAATGGAAGGACATCAGTGTTTTGGAAAGTGATGTTATTAACAAGGCTGTTTTTTTCTCATGACTTTGACAAACAATAAAGTCCAAAAAGTTTAGGCAAACTTTTCTCTTTGGATAAAAAATATTGCTTCAGTTCTACAAAGTTGAAGTGAGAAAGTATATTATTCTACAGATGCACCATCACAGATGCATGCTGTAATGGACACCAGATGCAGGCTGCAGACCCTAAACTACTTCTGATCCTCAGTGTAATAGCAGGTTTTGATTCTGAATGCACCTTTGCCCCAAGTTAGCCCAAAGTGAAGCTTTTGAGCCTCCAAACTGCAGCCTTTAATCTATTGTAGCTGTTAAGTACAAACCCAATTCCAAAAAAACTGAGCTGTTGTGTAAAATGTAAAAAAACCAGAATTAAATAGTTTGCAAATCTCATGAACCCAAATTGTATTCACAATGAAACAGAAAACATATAAAATGTTTAAACTAAGGATTTGCACCATTTTTTGAAAAAAAAACAAACAAACAAACAAACAACTTTTTGGCAGTAACACATCTCAAAAAAGACAAGGCAGGTTCATGTTTCCCACTGTGAAACATTCCCTCTTCTTTTAACAACACTCTGTAAACATCTAGGATCTGAGGAGAGCAGCTGCTGGAGGTTTTGGAGGGAATGGCCCATTCTTGTCTAATGTAGATTCTAGCTGCTCAACAGTGCTGGCTCTCCCTTTCTGATTTTTGTTTTTTTTTGTTTGAACAGAACAGTTTTCCACTTTGCCTCAGTTCATTTTAATTGAGTGTTGTTTCAGAGAAGACAGTGGTGTTTCTGGACAGTGTTCACATCTGGCTTCTTCTTTGCATGCTAGACCTGCATTTGTGGATGACACAGTGAACTGTGTTTACAGACAATGATTTGTGGAAGTGTTTCTGAGCCCATGCAGTGATGTCCAGAACACAATCAGAGCTGTTTTTAATGCAGTGCTGCTTGAGGGCCTGAAGCTCACAGACATCCAGTATTGACTTTCAGCCTTGACGTTTGAGCTTCAGATTCTTGAAATCTTTGAATAATATTATAGATAATGGGATATTCAAAGTCTTCGCAATTTTGTGTTGAGAAACATTATTCTGAAATTGTTCCACTATTTTTAGATGCAGTTTTTTTGCAGAATGGTAAACTTCTGCCCATCTTTACTTCTGAAAGATTCAGCCTCTAAAATGCTCTTTTTATACCCAGTTATTTTACTGACCTGTTGCAAATTAACCTAATTAGTTGCTAAATGCTTATCCACCTGTTTCCTATTTGTACCACGTACAGCCTTTTGTTGCCACAACTTCGAAATTTTAAATGTACAATTTCATTGTTTAAACATCTGATATGTTTACTGTGTTCCGTTCTGGATAAAATATGGGTTTAAGAAATTTGTATATCAATGCATTGTTGTTTTACTTTTTTATTTTACACAATATCTCAACTTTTTTTAGATTTGGGATTGT
Organism: Kryptolebias brasiliensis; assembly: GCA_028566095.1. Taxonomy (NCBI): domain Eukaryota; kingdom Metazoa; phylum Chordata; class Actinopteri; order Cyprinodontiformes; family Rivulidae; genus Kryptolebias; species Kryptolebias brasiliensis. The sequence continues at coordinate 29,868,214 of JAOXNZ010000044.1, read as the reverse complement.
ATGATTCTGCGATTCTCTTAATTCAGCCCAGAATCTGAATGTGGAAGTATGGATTTGAATGAATGTGTGTTAAATCATGTGTCAGAAGATAGAGTATAAACACCAATTAAACTTTTTTCCCCCTTTTAATTATCAGCTCAAGATCCTGATTATTTTATGATACCTGAAAAGAGAGAGTTATTTATTATTTAACCACATTGTGAAAAAAAAACCATGATGTTTGTTGTGTGTAATAGGGTCAAAAGTGCATAAGGGTATGGTGATTTGCACTGCTGCCCCTCAGTCAGAAAGCTTCCTGTTTTTAATATCAACAGGAGACTTATTTGGACATCATCTCCTAGAGGTACCTACAGAAATTTTTTAAAGAGGTGACCAGATGGAGGCCACTGTTAATCTTGGGGTGGCACGCCAAAACCAAAGGCTATGACTGAATTTCAGGAGATTTTTTATGCTAGCTCTTTAAAAATACTGCAGTATGAGAGTTAGTGAATTGCCTTCTGATATAGGCCAATTTCAGTTTTTTACTTTACAGTTGAGAACAGCATCGTCACTGCTCAGCTTATTAAATAAAAATAAATAAATAAATTCACATGTATAACTGGCACTAGCATTTCTTGAAGGAGTGCACATCACCTGCTGCACTGCATGCTAAAGTTTTAGACAAAGACCTGACATGATGTGTTAGTGCTCAGATTATATGTTGGGGTGACTTTCAGCTACTACCACAAAAAAGTTTAGCTAAATATCTGTAAAAATGACTGAGTTGTAGCAATTTTTGTATTTGCTAAGTTCAATAAGCTGTGGCTTTAGATTGAAATGTACATCCAATAATTACTTTCTGAAAGTTTCAATAAAATCCACCCACTGGTTCATGAGATATTTTGCTAACAGACAGATTATGCATATAAGACTGTTTGGCTGTTTGTGTTACAGAACATTAACACAAAGCATGCCAGAGTGCAGAGGTTTTGGAGAGATTTGACAGAAACAAAAAGACACTCTTTATTGGCAGAGTTTAAACAGTGAGGGTACAGGCCTTACTTTCTACACACTGGAAACATTTCACTCATTCATCGAGTCAGATACTAAAAGCTAAATACACTCCCCCAAACACAAAAAGACAACATTGCATTTGAGCAGCTTTTAGAGTTACAGGTAGCTAAAACGTTGAATAAATGAAAAACAGAATCAAATCCCACCTGTCTCATCAAACCAGGTTCTTTCCTTCAGGTTCCATAAAAAATATTGTTAAAGGTCAATAAAAGTGTTCATATAAATTCTCCAGTTTCAAAGTTCAGTCATATAAGATTTTACTGCTCTTTCTTTGTGTCTCCATGATGGAAAAAAGTGGATTTTACTGACTGAATGCTGTAATGAAGGATTTGAGTTGTGATTTTACTCATTGGGCGTAAAGGATTTTCTTTTGTTTTGTCTGTCAGCAGGATGTTGTAAAACTTTGCAAAAGAGTCTTCTTGAAATTTGATGGACATGTTGACTGTCCCTGGAAACAAATGACTTGGTTTTGTTTGGGATTCTGAACTATTATTGTATTTTAACTGTAATTATAAATCTTGTACAAGTTTGACTTCTAACTCTGTAGATGCATTTTTATCTTTTATTTATTTTTTAGGCTTTTTTTGTGTGTGCTGATTGTGTTTGAGTGGCTTCATTTTTATAATCCCAATTCTGATAAAATTGGAATGTTGTGTAAAATGTAAATAAAAACATAATGCAATGATTTGTAAACCTCATAAATCCATATTTTAGTCACAATGGAACTTAGTAAACACATCAAATGATTAAACTAAGAAATTGTATAATTATTTCAGAAAAATAAGCAGCAACACAACCTAAAAACATGGGGACAGGGGAAACAAAGGGATGTAAGTAAGTGGTATGAATAGGAAATAGCATAAGGAGCATTTCATAATTAATTAGGTTAATTAACAACAGGTCAGTAAGAGGACTGGGTATAAAAAGGACCTTTTTAACCTCCTAAGACCCGAACTCTTGCATGTCATGCATTTTTAATTTCTCTTTGCTGTTTGGGCTGATTGGGACCTGATGTGAATCAAAGAATGCTAAGCAAAATATGATGTCCACATATGTGGACGCCAGGTCCTAGGAGGTTAAAGACACTGAATGTCTCAGAAGTAAAGATGGGCAGAGGTTCGTCAGTCTGTGAAAAACTGTGTCTAAAAGATGAAACAATTTTGAAATAATGTTCCTCAACAGAAAATTGGTAAGACTTTACTTTGAATATCCCATCATCTTCAGTTTATAATATTAAAATAAATCTCTGAGCTCCAGCCACAAGGCTGAAAGTCAATACTGGGCGCCTTTGATCTTCAGAGCCTCAGGCAGCCACTGCATCAAAAACAGGTCTGATTCTGTTCTGGACATCACTGCACGGGTTCAGAAACACTTCCACAAATCACTGTCTGTAAATACAGTTCGCTGTGTCATCCACTAATGCTGCTTAAACCTCTATCATGTAAAGAAGAATCCAGATGTGAACACCATCCAGAAACGCTGCTGTCTTCTCTGGGCTAAAATGAACTGAGGCAAAGTGGAAAATTGTTGAGTGGTCAGACAAATTAACATTTTTTTTTAAACCTCAAACATAACATTTGCCATACTATAGAAGGGGGGGGGGGCATCCATCCCGTTCTCAGTGCACAGTTTGGAAGCCTGCCTCTCTGATGGTATGGGGGTGCATTAGTGGCTCTGGCACGAGCAGCTTACATATCTAAAAAGGTACCATCATTGCAGATAATTTTTTTTTCGTTTTATCTTTTTTATGGAAGGCCTTGCATATTTCAGCAAAATAGGGCATACTACATCCATCCACCAATCCAACTTCTTAGTTTAAGCATTTTACATGTTTACTGTGTATCACTGTAAATAAAATAAGATGTTTGGAGATTTCTAAACTGTTACATAAAGTTTTATTTTTTCCTACATTTTAATCCCACCTGTTTTGAAATTGGGGTTGTACCATGATGTTCAAATATCAGCTCCTGTTTGTGTTATTTCACATACCACCGCCTCTTGCGTGCGTGTCTTCATGTTTTTCATCTTGTAAGACCATGATTGTAGATGAGCTTAGAGGCTCTGCTTCAGTCAAAGTGGCTGTGAAAAGATAATCTCATAATCCCAAAGGTATAATGGTGTACTGAGTTCGTGTTCCTTGTCGTGGAAGGAGCAAATTAAGCGAAGTGAAGCAAAACGAAGAGGACGAGTTGAGCAAGAGGCTAAGACATTTTGGCAACAAGAAAAACAAAAACACAGCATCACCCTTTTCATTTTCTCTTTCACTCTGATTATCTCTGGGCTTCCCCCACCCCCCCAGACAATCAATGGTGTTTGATATCTTTTCACTCAAATGTTTTACTACCTATTTAAGTGAAGCAGCTGCTGAGGCACAAAGACTCTCCACTTCAGTTCAAAAATGCTTGTTTTGCTCATGCCCTCTGACTGAGGCTACTGAGCCCCCGATTGTTGCTGTCTCTTTCACAGTCAACACAAACATGGGGGTCAGCGCTGACCTCGAGCCCTCAAACACAAACGCAAAGGTCAACACTGACCCCCGAGCCCTCAAACACAAATGAAGGGGTCCACCAAGCCTTCACACTCAACATCTGTTCCTGCTTGTGTCACTTCATTCAGCAGCATGCTCCATATAACCATCAGACCCTTCACTAGGAATTCCCAAACACTGGGTGGGTCACAGCTAAACTTCAGAGAGGGTCAAAGGTCAAGGCTGCCCCCCCAACATGATGATGAGGTGCCTTTACAAACACAAAGAGTATGCAGACGTCTGTGGAATAGGATCTCCAAAACAGAAACTACCGAAGAAGAGATTTTTAGTCAAAGTGTCTCTGACATTGACTTCCACCTTTGCTGAGGTCAAAGGACACATTCTCACCTGCGACGCAGTCAGCCAGAGCAGCGCGCTGCTTGCCCTGTAATTGCGTGATAAGAGAGTTGAACTTTTGTTTATTTGTGCAGGGTGGGAATGCGAGCGCTACCTGTCTCTATGGGCGTGTTTGAGAAAAGGTTTGTGAGTTCAGCAACATTACAGAGGAATTAGGAACAAAAACAGGGAAAGTGCAGCAGGGTGGCCTCTATGACTGAAGATATCTAGAGGTGGCCTCCAACCAGAAAACTTCTGAAGAAATTTTGAAAGGTACTGCCTGAAATTCTTCTAAATTTCAGACAGTACCTTTAATTCGGTGCCCCTAGTTATAATGTTTGAGACTTACTTTTGTAACAATCTACATTGAACTCTTTGATGTATAAACTGTATAAGAAGAGTAAATGGAACCAAGATTAAATAAAATGTTAAAGCTGGTGTCAATGGCTCATTAGCGTCACAATGGTAACCATACACATACAGTATATCTCTCACTTCTTGACAACACTCTTATTAAGACAGACAGACAGAAACACAAACTACAAAGTAAGCCTCACACAAGCAATCACTGTGCAAAAACGATAAGTCAAAAAACTGAATGCCACACATGTAAGTCTTCATACATCTACAGCTTTTTATGCATGAGATAGTTAAAGAGAGTCTTCCAGTTTCCAGAGGAGAAAATTCTGAGCTCAAATAAAATACAAGTCAATGAGAGTTTCGTTGTGTGCACTCTACACTTTAGAGGGATTTGAGAGAAAACCACAAGTCGTATAGCAGTGAGAAGACGTTGGGTGAAAGAAGACAAAAATGTCTACATTTTGATGTATTGGAAGTGTAAAGACTGGTAGAGTTTGTTTGTTTGAAACAATTTTGGAAAGTCTAGACAGCTCAGAAGTAAGGCAGTTAGTCAGCTCAAACATTGTCATTCATAAGAAATGTTCCTTACTGATTCAAAAGTAAGGAAAACTTTCAAACATCAGAACTGTGTTGACTGACGATGGTATTTAGAAGCATCTCTGTAGTCCATGCAGTGATTTCTTTAACGCAGAATCATGTTTGTTATTAAAGCAGTGTTACATGAAGGCTCCCCAACATTCGTCATTTACAAGAGGTTCAAAAGCTCCTATAGAAGTACGGACCATTTACTATCATTTAGTTTGTGTAATAAATGGATTTTATGAAGCTATATTCTATGCTACATTTGCACTGAGAATTTTTAGCAAAAGTTTGAAGTTATAATTTTTACTTGAAAATAGCCTCACTGTGAAACTCTTTTTACTCATCTATGTTACTCACTTTCTTCCATTTATCCTTATTAATTATCCTGTTTTAACAGAAGCTTTCTAGCCATTTATTTAATCTTCAATTTTTGGACTATCAAATCAAAATGGACCAAATATTAAAAGCAAAATAAAACCCTAAATGAATAATTGAATAAAATGAATTTTATTTATGTCCAGCACATTTAATAAATATGTGATTTTAACTGGATGAAGCCCAGCTTGTTTTTAGTTGAATGCTGTCTGTGATCAGTATGGTGATGGGATTCATTTGGCATTTGTTGTGTCATTTGTTGTGTTTAGTTTCCTTCCTTTTTCCTCCCATGTCAAATGAGTGACAAACGTTACTCAAAATAAACAACCATTCTCACATTGATTAAAGACATTTCCCTCTCCCTGCCCTGGAGCTGTGCACTGATTGACTACTATAATCTTAATGAGGGGTGGGGGGGCTGCTGACCCCTGGTTTGGTAAGGGGCCAAGCAGTCAGTCTCCAGGCCTGCTGCCTTTAAATGTTCCAACATCTTCCCAACACGAAAAGAAACTCAGAAACGATTTTAGTTCATGGATTTTATTTAGTTTATAAACTCAACCAACATGTTCTCATGATGACAAAACTGTTCAAAGAATGCTCTTTGGGTTTTTGTGATGTTTTTTGTGTATGTGTGTGTTGACCTTTTTTGAGGCTTTTTTTTCTCTTTATTTGTATTCAGCTCCAGGTGTAGTAGTGTACATGTACTGTTTTTGAAATTTTACAGTGAATCTGATGAATTCTGGGCTGTGCTTTAACCAGTAGCTGATTTAAAACATATCCAGACAAGTTAACTTTATGTAGTTTTCTTGCAATGTTGCAGCCTGTTGCAAGAGTTGTATAAAGGGATAGTCTGGTGATTTTTGAAGTGATGTTATATCAAATAGTTATCAACAGTTAATAACTTATCAGTCATAGAGCATGGGGCATGAGGAAACAGGCAGAAGTCTCCATCCAGGCTCGGCTAATGACCAGCCAAACAAGGGCCAAGTTGTTTCGCAGGTTTATAAAACAAATCTTTCTCAAAAATGTCATACTAGTGTGTAAGAATGATACATAGCTAATATGACACCTTTTTCTTTAGTTTGTCTGTTTTCTTAACAAACAGTGTCCTTCTTCCTACGCCTTTGTTTATCTCCTGAGGTTGCTGAACGTATCAGCCCAGCAGATGATGAGTAAACCTTCAGACTGACAAGACGCACCGATCAGACGGACTGATACATTTGCAGCCTCAGGAGGTCAACCTTCACATAATAAGACAGATGTTGTTCAGTTGAGAAAACTAGAAGAGGAATAAGGCCACAGTGAAAAAAATAAAAAATTCTGGGGTGAAAAAATGGATCACCGAGGCCCTAATCCTCTTATTAGAAAACAGTGACAAACCACAAAAGATAATATTTTTGCCTTTTTCTATGTGTGCTTTGTAAGGGAATGTGTTAGCAAAATATCTCATCAACCATTGTATAAGTTTTACTCTCAGAACTCTCAGAAATTAATTATAGGATGAACATCTACAACTTGTTCATTTTTGGAGTTAACTTGATTTAGGATGGCTGCCACCTCTAATCAACCTTTATGAACACAAAAATTGCTATAACTCAATTTTACAGATGTTAAGCTAAATGGTAGTAGAGTAGTCCTTCCCAACACTAACTCTAAGTGATACACATTAACTAGGATATTTGACTAAAATGTTGGCATTAACTTTGCCAGTCAGCAAAGTATCTCATGAACCACTGGAAAGATCTTAATGAAAGTCTCAAAAAATAATGATTTTATGTTCATCAAGGACTGATTACCTTTTACAGTCAGTCCAATCAAAGATACACACCTGCTTTAGTAGAATCTTTTTCTTCAGTAAAGAAGTTTATATTTCCTCCTGGGACATATTTGTTTTTCAACCTTGTTTTATGAAAGTAATAACAGCTCAACAGGTTTGTTTGTTTTTTCAGATTACGTCACTGAAGTTTTAGATTAGGATGCTAGGAACACTGAAGCGCCAACATGGTCGTTTTTGTTTTTAGTTAAACCAACTTTAAGAAACACTGATAAATAGAGATGGAAATGTGTTAAAAAGTCAAAAACATACAAACATGCTACCTCTTATCTAAATAATCATGGTGTTTCAACACCCTATTTTGTCATCAGGTTAATATGGTGGTAATAACCAAAAATGGACAGGTAAAGGCAAATAAATTGATAAACAAAATATTTTTTTACAAGAGTTGTTTTTTAAAGGATTGGAACAGGCCTTGTTCCTCCCAGTCTTTGGTTTACACCCAATTTAATGCATTGTAACCCAAGGTTGAGTTGTGTAATCAAACATCACCATAACTTTTATTGTGAGTACAGTTTGTACAAATCAGTGGCCTTATGGACTTAAATTCTGACCAGTTTTACTCTGATTTGATGTTCATTTAGATGGATTGCATGCATTTAACAATTTTCAGGAGTTGAGCAGTTTTATGAAAACTTGCAAACATTCTAACTGTTGCTAAAGCCTCACATATAAGACATTGGAGATAAAATAAATGTGGGTGTGTAGGGTGTGTGTGTGTGTGTGGGGGGGGTGTATGTGTATGTGGTGTGTGTGTATAAGAGGGCCTCTTAAGTACTGATTTATGTTCTGTTTGCCTCTTTCAGTCAGTGCGACCCTCTTTGTTCCTCTGATAAGAAATCCCCCCATGTAAGGCCAGGACGGGAGCTGAGGGCTCTGAAGGGACTGGCTGCTCAGCCAAGTGTGAGGGAGATGTGGATCGTTTAATTGGACAGGGCAACTTACTGACCTGGGACTGAGCCAAAAGCCAACTTTAAAAGCTTTGGATCAGCTCAGGAGAGAGATAAAAGAGGCTGAGAGAGATGGATGACAGACAGGCTGGATGTGGGATGAATCGAGACATGAAAGGGGAGGGTTCAACAAAATGAAGAAAAAACAACTGGGCTGCCATTACTTAGCAAATACTATCTGTCCTACATAGTTTTCTCTAAAGTGGACCCTTAAATGTGTGACACGCTACAGCCATCAGTAAAACAGTGCCCGGAGGCAGTCAAAGAGAGGGACTTTCCACGTATCACTACTCAAGCGGAGCGCTAGTCCTTTGATAAGTCAGACAGAGAAAGAGACAGAGAATCAGTGTCTCTTTGTTGCCTCACAGTGTTTGCTTGGAGGAAAGAGAGGAGATGATTCAGTTTGTAGAGTAAATACACTCAGCACATATTTCCACAGAGATTGTATGTGTTGTAAATGACTCAAAGTGTTGGTACAACAGCAAGCTTCTGACTCAGTGTTAATGCAGAAATAGGACCATTTAGTCAAACAGGGTATTTTTCCAACACAGTCTGTTACTTATTCATCAACAACAACACTATTGTTCCTAAATTATCATCAACCCAATAAATCAGTGACTAAGAAGTATAAATTCACCTCTTTAATTCTGACCTGCAGAGCAAGGCTGTGCAGCCAAACAGTACTCAGACCTCAGCAATTTGGCTTTTTTGACAGCCTTCTTGTTGTAACAACAATTTTCTAAAAGTAAAACAATTCGTCCATCTTCTGTTGCTTATCTGTGGTCTGGTAGTGAAGGCAACAGGTCCAGTAGGGGAACCCATCCCTTTCCCTAGCGACACTCTCAGCGCCTCCTGGGGATCTCAAGGTGTTCCCAAGCCAGAGAGGATACATAATCACTCCATCGAGTTCTGGGTCTGCCCCCAGGGTCTCCTCCCCAAACAAGTAAAACACCCTACATCCAATTCAATAAAAAAAAATTATTTATAATAAATTATATCTGCTTCTGGTTTCACATATCAGTAGATTCATCAAACTGATGAAGCTGACTGGATATACCGAGGACTTGGTCATATGTCAAAAAATTTAAACAGAAACACGCTTTGGATCATTCTGTGAAGCACATTTTTATTTACAGTTTTACTTTTTTTATCTGAAGCAAGCAGAGATTTAGCATACATATACTGTAAAATAACATTTTAAAAACCAAAACACTATTTTATATTTGTTATAAAATTGGTTGATGCATTTTGAAGTATGGTTTTCAGCTGGTTTTGAGTGTTGCACGAGAGAAATATACAGTGTGCGCACAATTAGATAGATAAATGTATCTTTGTTGTTCCCTTGGGAAGACTCTTTCAGGGAAATTAAAATTCCAGAAACATCGCACAGGTGATAAAAAAAAGGAACAGTAGCAGTCCTTATCAGCAATTATCATCAAAGTTGCATTTTTCAGGACTAATTTTTCTTTAATCGGACAACTACATCACTCTCGGTCACTCCAACTTGTTAATAATGCTCAAACCTGAATTTTTAGGTAAGTGAAAGTGATGTTTTAGCTTTCTCAGGAAAACATTTAGGTGTGGGCAACTATTAGTATGCCAAATTATGAAATTAAATGAAAAAAAAGATCTCCTCACTTATTTATTTTATTCTGTTTAAGTGGGGGTAATAGCAACTATTTTTTGCAATAACAATCATAAGTCTTTCATTCATGGAGTCTGTCAGTTTCTTGATTTGTTGACAATCAGCTTTTTGTGCAGCAGCAACAACAACTACCAGACTGTTCAGAGAGGTGTATTGTTTTCTTTCAACATAAATCTCCCATTTAAGAAGGGTCCACAAGTTCTCAAAAAGATTCAAGTCAGGTGGGGAAGAGGGCCGTGTCATTATTTTTTCATCTTTAAGGCTTTTACTGACTACCCGCGCAGTGGAGGACTTTGAGGCATGCGATGGAGCATTGTCCTGCATAAAAATCAAGAAAAAGGCAGAATTCTTCCTGTAGCAATGCTTGAAGAAAGTGTCTTTTAAAAGTTGGCAGTAAGTTTGGAAGTTGATTTTGAGTCTAAAGGTCCAATTAGCTCATTTTAATAATACCAGGCCATGATTTGAAGTGGAGCTTTGTGGCAGTTACACAGGCCCATCCATCTGGCCCGTCAAGAGTCACTTTCACCTCATCAGTCCAAAACCTACGAAAAATATATTTTCAGGTATGTCTCAGCAAAGACTTGACAATTTAACTTATTTGTCTTGTTTAGTGGTGGTTGGGTTTCATCCTTCACCCTTTGATTCTTTGTTAATCTTTGGCAGTTAATTAGCGTCTTTTTCTCAAAATGTTTGATGGTTCTCAGATCACACCCTAATACACGCAATTTCAAGAGTGCTGCATCCCTCTGACAGAATTTTTAAAACTTATTTAATAATTTTTGACTTTTCAGAGTCAATTAAATGTTTTTGGCTCATTTTGAAAAGAAGCTGCCTAATAATTATGCACACTTTAATATAGGGTCTCCTTAAGCCATACCCTCCCTCATTACACAAATACATAGTTTATACAGCTTGGAGTTAGAAAATATGTATAGAAATGATAATATGGTCAAAACACTCACTTGCCTAATAATTGTGGACATGTTGTAAACTGAAATAGCAATACCTTCTAATTCCTGTTTTTGTTTTAAATTTATAGTAATTTAGAGTCCGAAATTTATTTTTTATTTCTTTGTAATGACTTTGCTTATATATTATGAAAGCTAGAAAGGGATATTTGTTCAAGCTAACTTTATTTTAAAAATAGCATAGATTGTTCTGTGGAAAGGTTATGAGCATTAAGCTTTTTATCTGTTGTATTTAACTCTTAGAATGACCTCAGGCCCCGGATGAGCATTTCAAAAAAAGTTATTTCTGTTTCTTGAACAACCTAGTTTCTATGTCTTTATTATTTCTGTTTGGGGAGTGGAGTCAATTTTGAGAGTGGGCACTCCTCTGTTGTACAGCACTCCTGTTGTTGCTGAGAAGGTATCACATGATTTTGGAAAAAAGAGAGGAGGGAGGAGAGCGGAGGACATGCTCACTTCAGGGGGATGCAGTCAGAAGCTTTAGCTGTCATGATAAGTAAAAAGGAAAACAAATAAAAAAAAATAAAGTCAATATTAACAAAAATAGTTTGTTTCATTAGTGTTTAGTCTAAATTTTATTTCATATATAATCAAATCACACAGTGTATGGCAGGCCATTTTAAGGCAAAGGAATGACTTGATCATCCATCCATCCATTTTTTTACCTGCTTGTTCCTTATATGGGTTGCAGGCGGCTGGTGTCTATCTGAATCTTGTCATTATCAGTAAAAAATTCTTTCAATATATTTACACAATGTAAATTTTCAGTATGCCAACTTCTTACATAAATTGCAAAAATAATAAACATTTATTATGATCAAGAAGGATTATTTTAACTCAAAACTCAGAAATCTATGGTTACAATGTTTTGTTGCAAAAAACAAAAAAATATTTAGCTCTAATTCTGATCATTAATAAATTGAAAAGGCTTCAGCAGGTGATGTTGATTTTCCAGCATCATTTTATGTAAGGGGGTCAAAGGTTGTGCCATAGATGATGGGGAGGAGTTGAGTTTCAGTCCAGCAGGTGGTCCATGTTAGTTGGGTCTGAGTCAGGGACCTAGGCAGGTGGGATTAATAATACTTGCTGGATGGGAGGACATTCTTGACCTCAGCTCCTGCTGAATGGAGGTTTTCAGGAGTGTCACAGTTTCTTTGTGAATATTATCAATGAGTCAGTCATGGTTTTGTTCTCGTGTCCCCACATTAAACTCTTCTGGGTTACAACTTTACTTTTATTGCTCATGTTTATTTGAACCTTCAAACGCCAACAAACTGACTGTGTTTATTTCACTGTGTGTCCTCAGGAAGCCAACTCTGTTCCAGGTCCTGACCTTTGTTTTTCTGCTGGCCGCTCCCGGCTGCCTGTCCTCCCCGCTGAGTGTAAGTCTCACATCAACACAAATCCCTGCATGGCCTTAACTAAAATAACTCCTACTGGTTTTGGCCAAGGCTCATCAGCTCAAGTTATTTTTAAATTACATCTTATGGGAAGTTTTGTTGAATTACCAAGCACAGTTGAGAATTTGATGATTTTCAAACTGAATTACAGAGCCTTGAAAAAATATTCAGTATGCATTTGTTCAAACCCCTTTACTCTGATACCCCAAACTGAAATCTAATGCAGAAGTCACCTAATTAGTAAATAGAGTCCAGCTGTATATAATTTAACCTCTATAAATTCAGCTGCTCTTTGAAGGCCTCAGAGGTTTGTTACAGAACACTATTAGTGATCAAATAGCTTCATGAAGACCAAGGAACACATCAGACAGGTCAGGAATAAAGTTATTTAAAAGGTAAAATCAGGGTTAGGTTTTAAAACAATATCCCAAACTTCGAACATCTCATGGAGCCACTGTTCAATCCATCATCCAAAGAATGGAAAGAGTATGGCACAACTGCAAACCCACCAAGACATGACCGTCCACCTAAACTGACAGGCTGGATAAGGAGAGCATTATTCTGAGGAGAAGCTAAGAAGTCCATGATAATTCTGAAGGAGCTGCAGAGATCCACAGCTCAGCTGGAATAATCTGTCTACAAGCCAACTATTAGTTGTACACTCCACTAACTAACTACTGTCCGCTCTTGACGGTAGTGCGCTTCATACCGTTACCCAACGTACAGTTCCTCTACCATTCATCGCCTCAGGCAACCATCATGAACTTATTTCTTTTTTTTTCATTTTCCCCACCAAGAACTCACCTATTGTTCTGGGTTTCCCATGGCTCAAAGAACACAATCCTCACATAAACTGGTCTCAGTCCCGAATTGAGTCCTGGAGTCCTGAATACCTCAGGAGATGTCTTCAACTCTGCTCTTCCACTTAGTTCTCCATCTCCGCAACCACCACCTCCAGACCTTTCTAACATACCTCCTGAGTATCACAACCTTCAACGTGTTTTTACTAAAGAACTGGCTCTTTCTCTCCCTCCTCACAACTGCGCTATCAATCTCCTCCCTGGGCTCCTCTTCCTTCTGGTCGTTTGTTTACCCTTTCCATACCTGAAAGGGAGTCTATGGAAAAATATATATCTGATTTTGTTAATGCAGGCATCATCCATCCTTCATCTTTGTCACATCCTGCTGCTCTTCCCCTCCCTCTCCTGTGAATGCTCCACTAATGGTTTGCAGCTGGTTCTGATCTCCCT
>JAOXNZ010000044.1:29814617-29824666 GCA_028566095.1 Kryptolebias brasiliensis | reverse complement strand
ATTAAAAAATAAATAAATAAAAATTCAAATCTCTGTCTCTGTCTGCTAGCTGGGCCTTTTGGATACAGTGAAGTGGCCATGATACCAGCTGGAGCCACTCATATCCGAGTGACTGATAACAGCAGGAATTATCTTGGTAAGGTTCAGCCTCACACACACACACACCCACCCACCCACACACACACACAATTCCATCCTCTCCCCAGAGACTAGGGAGGGGCTCAGCAGTCCCATCTGGTTTCTTGACCCAGTGTGTTTTTTTCCAAGCAACATAATCGCTAAGGGTATCTATTCTCATCCTTGTTTATGTGTCCTAAATAAAACCAGTCCTGAAATGGCACACAGTGTGGTTTGTGCTCATAAAGACTGTATCTTAGCACTGGGGCAGGGCAGGTGAAAGGTACTTGTTTCCAACTCATGTCATGGAAAATCCCTCCAGCTGCCTTTATTAGCCACCGACATATTTCTGCCTCTGACCTTCTTTCTTAACTTTAGTTTGACTCCTTACATTAAAAATATTGTAATTTATGTGATAAGAAGTGTTTGACTTTTACCATTCCATTAACACCAAACCCTTTAACCTTTTCCTTCACTTTCTTCTTTGTGTGCAGCCCTGCAGAATGGTCGCTCCCAGTTTGTGATCAATGGTAACTGGAAAATCAACGTTCCTGGTGAGTACAATGTAGCCGGGACCAAGCTGCTGTACCGGCGCTCTGCAGACAACTGGGAGAGCTTTGAGGTGCCAGGACCCACCCAGGAGGATCTCCATCTAATGGTAAGACTCGCTAAAGATGCTGTGACAGGGAATGTCAGTAACCAGTGGCCTGTTTCATTCAGTTTGTTATAAAATCATAATTCATGGCAAGTTGGACACTTTGAGCTCAATAAACAAAAACTGTATGTCCAAAGTGTAGTTTTTATTGCAAAATTTGCATTCTGCCTCTAAGAATGGCTTTCTTTATATGTAGATTGTTTAAAACAGACTCATTTTGGTTTCATCTTCAAAAAACTGTTAACATATTACAGTGTTTCTACATCTTGGCAGGATCATAAAGCCATTCTAAGCCTTTAATTCCTTTAAATATTTGCATGTGAAGATAATTGTAGTGATTTCAGGCACTTTAGGAGTCTTTTAAAGGACTTTGTACTCAAAACATTACAGCATAACTTTATACATCAGTGGTTCCCAACCTTTTTTTAACCCCTCCTAGCTGTAAAAAACAGCCCTTCCCACATTCACATATGCACAAGTGTGTGTGTGTGCCCAAAGGTAAGAGAAATAATTTGTTTATTTATTTGTCTGAACCTGTTTCCATAACATTTTGTTGCTATTAAAAAACAAGCTCAAAGCATCTTGGGTTTTTATATTTCTGTCCAGGGATCACATGACTTAAAAAAAAAGTTTTATTTTGGTTATATGTTGCTAAAGGCTTTGATAAGAGGGAGACTACCGAAAAAATCAAGCCCAGCTCACTAACAATTTGCTCGGGTTTTAACAATTTTGGACTTTGCACATCTGTCTAATTCACAAAACCCTTAATAAAGTGAGCTTTGTGCCTTCGACTTGGCTGACAGTCACACAGGGTCCCTCTGCACTGATGCAGTTTGGTCACATTTAAATGAGGTGTAATGCAAGATTTAGAGGACATCCCTCTATTTATGGAAATTACCGCCAGAGCAAAAAGATTCTCATAGACCAGCAATGTTAGCAACATGCATTCAAAGTGAAGTATTTATTGTGTCCTGAAAGCTGGTGGTGTTTGTGTCTCTAAAGAACAAAGTAAGAAAGTTTAGCAATCTGCTGCCCTGTTGCCTTCACAAAAACAGGATAGGTATGTCAGAAAAAAGTATTAATAATCCTCTCTTCCAGTGATGAGTACCTGGCTTTATTGCATTTACAAAAAAAATGTTATAAATGTGCATCAAACTTTGTTGTTGCTGTTTTATTTATAGGATTAACAATAATGTTAGGATTATAGATCCATAAGCTTCACATCCAGAGATAAACAAACAGAACTTAAAGTAATTATTTGGTGGGATAATTATTGCAGAGCCACACTCCCACCTACACTCAGAACAGCTCTCCCACTCTAAGGGCAAGGGGGCGCTCTAATCCATCCTGCGAAGAAAGAGTCTGCAGTGTGCACCTCGAAGTCCAGAAGGATCATTTCTTCAATTTATTAGGCAAAAATACAGAGATGCAGTTATGGTCCATGAAACCCAAAATGTCACTCATTGATTTAGTGATTCCTCTCTGATAGTCAGATGTTCATACAGTGGCTCTGAACTTCATCTGTTAAAACCTGGAGCTCACTGTGAGAAAACATGTTGCTCTTTTTTTTTTCTGTCACTTTTGTGGCTTTGACAAACCAGAACTTTTTGTCATTGTTCTTCTGAAACTAGATAGCTGACACTGAATCAGGTCCGTTTATCTCAGCCAGAGTATTTTATGTCCTTTATGTTCAAAATGTAAAAGTATGACACTCCCTCTTTTTAAGAAGTACTTGCTAACGTCAGTCAAAACAGGATTTAATTTTCGCCTGAAACAGGTTACAAATTGGTGCATTAAGACAAATGTAAAATAACAAAAGATATTTTTTTTGCCACAGGTATTAGTTTATCTCACTTTTTTAAGTTTAGGTCACTTTGTTTTCAACAATAAATCCAGGACCCTGCTTTTGCATTTTTTTCTTACTTTAATAGTAAGAAATGATTGTGTCTGCAAACTTTTGCTTCTGTGAAACAGTTCATTTTTTAAATTATGCTTGGGCAGAAAATGTAAATGTATAAAGTCCTAAAGCAGAGAGAAACAGAAAAACACTGGAGACCTTTTCAGGCCTGCCTGCATGTTCTGAGCTCTTCTTGTTTGCAGGTTCTGGCCACAGACAGAAACTCAGGAATCGAGTATGAGTACTGGCTTCCACCAGACCAGTATGCTCTCTACCATGGGAGGAGTCCATTGCGACAGGCTCACCACACAGCCAGCTACTTCCCCTGGAATCATCCGACAACTTCAACCACAGTCACCACCACCTTCACCACCACCCGGCCCCCTCCAAACACCCCCAGACCCCACTGGTGTAAGACCCACTCTCAGCTTCTGTTTTCTATCATCAGACAGTGTCATTCAAAACAGTCAAAAAACTTTTTTGAAGAGGCATTTTAGGTGCCTTTTTGCAATCTTCCAAGGAGGCTGTCATGGACCTTTTAGTCCTTTTTTAAAGTTTCATGTGGTAAGGTTGACCCAACTCCACAAAGAGACATTTAACCCTACTCATTTTGACCATTGGTTTGTGAATAATGTATCTGACCAAACCAGATCATACTGTTATTTACAAAGAATTTGTACGACTTTTTCATCCTTAAGTAGTGACAGAAGCATTGCTGTGCAGCCTGTGGCACATCCTGCAGGAATATTAGAATATTTCTGCAGAAACAACCGGATAATTAAAAAAATGACTATTGTGTAAAGGTTTGTAAAATAGCAATTGAATAAACTGGAATTTTTGTGACCAGAGGTGTTTTAAGATGGCAGAAATCTACTTTGTTTTTTGCCCCACTCTGACTAGCCAGTAGCTCATCAACCTGGTCAGAATTAGGCCCCATCCTCATGGTGTTTTGTGAATCTGCAGTTTTTTTATCGTTTCAGCCTTGTATCCATATGGAAATGACATTTTAGGAGCCTCAAAACAATGTTTTTTTGTAAATTAGTTCCAGAGTAAAAAAATCCAGTCACTGCTGCGTTAAGGTGTGGACAGCTTAAACTCAACCTTTAGAAAACAAGGATGTCATAAACTCACCACCTACCAATCCTACAGCCCCAAGTATGACAGACATCACAACACTAATAACAGATTACATGCTTGCGTGTGTGTTGCAGATGCTAGTTGCTCAACTACAGCAAAACCTTCATACACTTTATTACAGTCTTGAAATAACCAAGTGGTGCATAGTGATGCATACTATAACAGTACAAAACAGATAAATCCAAGTTCAGTGAATGAAAACATCTTTGGTGATTACAGTGGATGATGGGTATGATCCACCTAGAACAAGCCACATCTGTTTTGAAACAGCTCATGTGTTTACTGACCTCCTGGCTGCAGCAGTGGGATCCTCTGGTTTAACTCTTTTCGATAAGCATGGAATAAAAATGTGCTGAATCTCTGTTTGCCCCCTTAAAGATTCTCATTCTCCTGAAAATCACACAGCCTGAGGATCTGTGCTTTCAGTCGGACTCCGTCCAGTAATGCAATAAATCTAAGAAGCCTCTCAGAAAATCGTTCCCAGCTGCTGGATTTTTGCCAAACAGAACTGATCGCAAACTGTTACCAGAAAAAAAGTATGGTGTGTAAAATGTAAAATTTTAGGTAGATTTATAACATAGGATCAAGAGACAGTGAGCTCATGATCACCTTAATCTAAAACACACAAAACTGTTCTGCCTGTTTCAGTCTGAAGGTGTCCAGTGTTGAGCTCTCTTCATTAAAATTAAGAACCTGTTTAGTTTGAATTTAGCAAACAAGACAATAAAATAAAAGCAACCTTTTTATTGTATTTCAAACTAAAAGCAGAGTGTTTGCATTGTGTGGCATGAGCACTTATTTGATTTCGTACCTCACATGGGCTGGTCTGGGACAGTTAATGGGCCAGATGTGGCCCACGGACCATGTAGTGACCAGCTCTGTGTCAAAGGGATGAAGTCAGACCCACCCAGTCTCTTAAAAACACTTAACATCTGCCAGTCACAGCAGCCCCACCTTCATGATCATTGACTTGGATTCATTATGTTGGGCAAGTTTTTAAAACTGCACACATTTGTCATTTATAATAGGCCATTTTATTTTATAAGAAATTTGTTAAAATTAATTTGAAAAGACTTATATTTGGTATTGACCCTTTACTGAAAAACATGTTTGTTTTTATCTTCTAGTTTTAAACCTTTTAAAGACCCCACGCCAGTCTCCTCCCCACAACCGCCACCAGCATCCTCGCCAGCCTGTCACTCGTCTGGAGCGGGAGGAAAACCATAGGAACCTCCTCCCTCAGGTCTCACCTGGAAGTATGTTCACCATTTCCCCAACCCATCAAAAAACACAAA
Source organism: Kryptolebias brasiliensis (assembly GCA_028566095.1). Classification (NCBI taxonomy): domain Eukaryota; kingdom Metazoa; phylum Chordata; class Actinopteri; order Cyprinodontiformes; family Rivulidae; genus Kryptolebias; species Kryptolebias brasiliensis. The sequence continues at coordinate 29,819,565 of JAOXNZ010000044.1, read as the reverse complement.
CAACTCAGCTACACATGATTCTCTTACACTTTAAAATGGGTGCTCAGGCATTATGGGTCCACTTTATTTAACTTGTAGAGGACTATAGAAACTTCTGTTTACTTTAGATTTTTTTTTTAATCAAATCTTCCGTCCAATAAAAAACATCAAACTCAGCCTCAAATTTATGCAGCATAACAAGGAGCTCAAACACACTGTACAGTCAGAGTCATGAAGACTCACAAGAATACACTTAACTCATATCAAATTGATCTCAGTTTCTTTTTGAGATTTGTGTTGCATTAGAACTATAATTTATTCAATATTATAATTTGAAAATGCACTGGATGTAGAAAATCATTTAAAAAGACAGAAAAGATCATTATTGTATTATTTTTTTCCAATAAGACTTGTTTTATCTCATAGTTATTGTTTTTAACTTAGTTTTTGGTTTATTACTCAGGACATTGCGGAAAATGTCGGCGAGTTAAAGGTCGAAGGGAACGCCAGAGACAGTATTGCCAAAAGGACTTTGGTAAGGCTAAACTTTAAAGGGTTGTATTTTTAAGGGGGTTTGTGTAGGATGCTTATAATGAGTCAGAATCATATCTGCAGTAGACAGCAGTCAGAGTGATATATGTGTAGAGAAACAGGGAGAGATTCTTATAGAAGAGTCAAGCTTACAGCTGCTCAGAGCCAGGTTCGTATGAGAGTGAATTTCCAAAATCTAAAAGCAACTCAAAACACTCCTGTCAGTTCAAGCAAGCAATAGCCTAAAGATGTTTACCTTTTGTAACTTTTTTTTCCTTATTTTACCTCAGTTACTTACCATACCTCATTTAGGACTACTGATGTTGTTTACAAATGAATGAGCTCGTAATGAGAGCTGCAAGACATTTTTTCCACCTAACCAGTACAGTGCCTAATATTGGTCAAAACATTGATGTCCTGCTGCATGCAACCAATCAGGTAAGATGACACACAAGGATTATATCATTAGTTCATAAAAGGGAGGTGAGTGAATGCATTCCTTTTGGCAGAAAGTGATGACGTGAGCCTCCCCCTAAAGGGAGAGAAAGTAGGTGATTAACTTTCAGTAGATAACACCTACTCCCATTGGGGGTAGCCGTTAGTCTTATAGCTACTATCCAACTTAAACCTTGACATGGAGAGACAAAAAAACTCCTGACAGACTCAGATGTTCAGCTGTAGGATATTTTAGCAGCAACAGAGCAGTTGGCTACAAAACATAAACCTTGTTCAGCTGATAATGTGGTAACAACGTAAATGACTGCCTCACCCAAAATTAATAAGAAGTAAAAATACAGCATTTGGTCAAATTATTAAGAACAATTATAGGATTGATTTGTCTTAGATGGTGGGAATCTGAGTAGTTGTAGGCTTGACTCTTCCAAGAGAATTTCTCTGTGATTCTCCAAACTGAGATCATTCTGACTGCTGTCTACTGCAGGTAGGTCCTTTTACCTGCTGTTCACAGGTAAGCCCACAAAATCAAGCTTAAAACAAAACGAAATGCGTCTTAAAAGTTTTATATCTTGCTAATTTGTTACAAAAATACTAACCCGTTATATTCTGTTAGTGTTTCGGGCTAGAGTTCTTGGGAAACTGTTCAGAGGTGAGGAGACTCGTTACGACGTCCAGATCATCCACACATACCGAAACCGCTTTCGCCTGGAGCACCGAGAGTTCCTTTGGGTTCCAAATCTGTGCGACTGCCCTAACCTGGAGGTGGGAAAACAGTACATCCTGATGGTGCGGCGCCACATTAACTACGAGCACACGTTAAACCGCATCCTGCTGGAGGAGGAGAGCTACGTGGTGCCGTACAGACCCAGAGAGGACGAGCTGCTGAGACCACTTGAAAGGCTCTGCAGCAACAGAGGGCCCAAACAACATGCAGAATTGAGAGGAAGAGTGTAGTTTGTGTCCAGAAATGAGGCTCATACTAATACTGATTCACTTGCTGGGTTTCATTAGTGAAACCTGAAGTTGCATAATGAATTTTCAGGTGTGGCATCATTAATCGGTGACGACAACTTGATTGTTGTAAGTTTTAACCTCATTTGATACTAGCCACATTAAAAAAGACATTCAAGTTTAATACAACCATGACCAGCTTACTGTACCAAATAGAGCACTTTAGGTGGATGTTTTTGCCCACTTTAAACAAACACCAAAGAGAAGTACATTGACTGAAACAGCCTTTTTGTCATTGCTGTTTTTCCAAGTAACCCATATTATTTTTGTCCTTGTGTGTGTGTATTTGTGTGTATGCAAATTTAAAAGAAAAGTCCACCCAAAAACACTTGCATCAAAGTCCACTGAACTCAATTTTGAATTATTCTACTGAGGAAACATGACCCAGAATAATTTATAAGCTCCAACTGCTCAGTAGAGTCGGTAAAGCAGCAAATATTACACACTTTGAGTCAGTCTGGCTGACTTTTTAATGCAGTTTTTTAAGGGGTAGGTTTTATTTGGATTTGTGTGGAGTAGTCGTGAGTAGTCCACATCTTACCTGCATTACACAGCACTTCAAAAAAACCCTACTTTTTTTAGTACTGAAAAAGCAGTTCCATAAGCACAGAAAACTTTTGGTCTACCTAAGTCTTTGAATAAGCTTACTTGATTTAAAGTAGGAGTGTATAGGTACATGTATTCACACCAAACATGGTAGATATGTCAAGGTTCATTTACACTATATGCTTATATATAGCCAAAAAAATGTTGCCCCACTTGTAAATTGTTGAATTCAGGTGTTTCAGTCTGAGTTTGAGCTAGGCCCCTGATCTACAGTGATGGACCTCTTAATGCTTCAGCACACCAAGACATTTTAAACAATGTTATGCTTCCAACTTTGCAGCAACACTTTGAGGAAGGCCCTCTCTATTCCCCAGAGCACAAAGCAATGACTATAAACACCTACTCTGAGTTCAGTGTGGAAGAACATGACTGGCCTGCACAGAACCCTGACCTCAACCCCATTGAGCACCTTTAGAACCAGAACAAAGACCTTCTCGCCATGATCGTCTCATTCAACAATAGTGCCTGACCTCAAATATGCTCTACAGAATGAATGGGCTCAAAGTTCCCATAGAAACACTTCAAAATCCTGTGGAAAGCCTTCCAAGAGTGGAAGCTGTTGGAACTGCAAAATTGGGGCCAACTCCATACAGTTCCTGTTGGGGTGATGGTCAAGTGTGACCTGAAATGGTGTTAAAAGAAGCAAATTACACTAAAGCAAAGCAAGAATGGTTGGTTCAGATGGCACTCAGAGGCTGGAAGACCTTCCTGTTTGTTTCAAACCAGCTGTGGGAAAAAACATTTTACGGCAGCTGTGGAGAGTGGGATGTGGGTGTATGGAAAGCCAAATGGGTCATATGTTGCACACTTTGAAACACCCTCTGATGTATTATATGCATTATTAAATACATCACTGGGTGTTTATTAATTGCTACCTGTAAATGATCAGAACACTAGCATTCACCTAGCTGAGACTCTAGGTGTGTTTACCATGCTTTCACATTAGGAGATGGTTTTCAGTTCAGTATTACTTTTTATTTTGCATCAAGTTTAAAACAAACAAAAAAATGTTTCATTTGATTTTTGTTTCATTACTTTTTAGCTTTTGGATTTTATCAAACTTTTTTTTGACACATGGCCCAAGGCACTGTTTACAGTTCAAATCAGCTGAATAAGACAGCACAATATGACTTTTTTATTATCATGTTATCACAAAGTTACCAGGTGACAAATCCTGCTTTGATAAACATGACCTGCTACCTTAGAGCCTCCTTACTTGGAAGGCAGTTTTTTTTTTCTTTCTGGGAGTTATTGTCTGTCTACCACTGTATGAAACCCATCTCAAACTGTGACCTGAAAACTGATGAAGGTCCCAAACCATGATTTATGTGTATCGTTACACCCCTAGTTTAAAGTAAACATGTATGTATTTATTTTTTTTGTAGCATACATTGCTGCTGCACATCTAATCTCATTCTACTCCAAATACATTGTTTATTCTTCAGACTCTGTTGAGAACTGCAGAGAGTTTAGAGCTCTGATTGGCCATCTGATTTTCCAGAAGTGACAGTGTAGTATGTAGTACCATGCACTAATATTAGTTAGATGACGTACTGGGAGGAGTAATACATTCTGTATATTCTGCGTCCAACATGTTTAATGTGCTGAGTTTGGCAGACGAACACACGCAGAACAGGATCAGCTCTCCACCTCTTATTTATCCAAAGAAGGACAGCCAGAACAACAAACTACAACTGGCAGAGCGCAAGATGGCTGCTCATTCTATGTTTGGGAAGTGACCAACTAGGCTCTTGGCAGGGATTATGCAAGTATATTTGGTAATACAACTCCTTTAATTGTGGAGTGACTCCTTTGCAATACATTTTTTACATAGAGCACAAGAAAATGCCATGGACTTTTTATAGTAAATCATTTCAAAACTAACAACTATTCCCACTTAAAACAAAAACAGGTTTCTTTACCTCAGCTGCAGAAAATCCACCAGATTATAAGGCAGATATTTAAAGTCTTAACCTGCTGTGATGTGTTTTTTCTTTTTTCAATGCATTCAACCTGCAGCTGACTGCAACAAGATCCGCTTCATTTTCTGTAAGAATAACAATATAATATTTGGGATGGATTATTGTATAGATTTCCCCAACAAAGGACAAACATTACAGAATCACATATTTTACTTAAAAATAAGATATTTTGCTTTATTTCTGCATAGAACAAGCTTAAATCAAAACACACAGCTGACATGTCACTTGTGTAATGGACTTTGTGATGTCTGTTGCTTTTTGTTGTATTAATTATTGAATATCGCTGGTAATAATAATAATATTTTTAAGTTGTTTATTGTTAATTAAGGTAAGTGTTTTGATATTTTACATGAAAGTTATATTTAAATATACAGTATTTTTTT
>JAOXNZ010000044.1:29724379-29744584 GCA_028566095.1 Kryptolebias brasiliensis | reverse complement strand
GAATTTTGGTTCAACTGAATTATTTTGAAAAATAAACTTATGAAACTGGCCTTGACATAAAGAATAGTACCTCAAGAAAAGATTTAAACTAATTTGCCCACAGAGACATGTTAAAATGTGACAGTGTCAGAAAGCTTGTCTCAGTCACAAGACATTGGTCCTCCAACAGGATAATGACCCAAAACACACAGCTATAAACACCAAGAATGGCTCGGAACAAAACATTGGACCATTCTGAAAGTGGCCTTCTGAGCCCTGATCTAAATCCTGTTGAACATCTGTGGATGGAGCTGAAACATCTGGAGAAGAAACCCTTCAAACCTGAGACAGACGGAGCAGTTTGATCATGAGGAGTGGGATATAACACCTGTGGACAGGTGCAGAAGGATCAGAGAGAGGTACAGATATTGGTTGACTGCAGTGATTGACTCAGAAGGTTGAACAACAAAATATTAAGTAAAGGGTACCATCCTTTTTGTCAAAGCCAGTTTCATTATTTATTTATTTTTTAATATTACACTGCAGTTGATGCTCCTGCTCGATGTGAACACAAGACAATAATTTACTGTAAAAGAATAAATTACATCACAAGACTCAAGTATTTTTTATGTTTAAGAACTACAGATTTTACTCATTCTGGTATTTAGGTTGTGAATACTTTTTCTACTTTAACTTTCAGATTGTCTTTTGGGGTTTTAATTTTTGCTTAAAGGACAACATGTAACCTTGGTTTAATGATCCCAGTAAGAATACTTCATATTTTCTGACATTTCGGCCTGATAGCTCCTTTCATAAATCTAAAACCGGATGCTCAAGAAAATGGAGTGAAAAAGAACATAAAAGATGTGATATATAGATGTGAGGATTCACAGTCAATCAGATATTCATGCTCTGTAAATGTGAGTTAGTAATCATCACTTCAGCTGTTCTGGAAAACAACTCAAAATTAATAAGTTAAATTTTCTAAAGATTGGTAGATATTGGAAGCATCTGATCAGTGTTAAATATTCAACTAATGCATTTTCCATCTACAAATTAAGATGGTTGTCTTCAGTCAAAGTAAAGCTTGTGTTTTTACAGGCAGGAGACCAGCGGTGGGTGAGGACAGCTGGGAAGGCTCTGCACCTCCTTCACTCCCTTTATGGCCCATTCTCAAAGATCTACGGCATCGGACGCTGTTCTAAGGTGCACAGTGAGCAGACACCAGAGACTGGTTTACCTTGCAGAACTGCTATGATGATCTGGCTTAACATGAGATATTGTTTCTGCTGCTGTGCTGTTTGTTCTGTTTATCTGACGCCAGATGACCTACGAGTCGTGGAGGAAGCAGGTAGAAGAGGGAGAACAAAGACCTCGACAAGCTGAAATCGGCAGTGTTTTTCTTATTGATCGAGGTGAAAAACCAGAGTGAATGACTTGCTGCTCTCTGTTTTATTCCAACTCTTAACACTGTTGTTTGTGTGATTTTTCCAGATGTGGATTTTGTCACTCCTCTGTGCTCACAAGTTGTTTATGAAGGCCTTGTAGATGATATATTTAAAATCAAATGTGGTGAGTATAGACACTCAGTCAACTGAGTCTGAATAAAAAGAAGTGACTGCACTCATTTTGTTGCTTTTAGGAAAGATCTTTATGGTGTTTTGTAAAAACAAAGCACCACTATAGCAATGTAGCTGGCATACAGTAATGCTGTGAAAAAGACATTTTTATCAAAATCATAATTTAGTTTAGACCAGGGTTTTCAAACTCAGTTACACAACGGGGCCAATCCGTCCCTCATACTGATACACTCATACACACAGGCACGTGACACACGTGCGCACACATTAATTCTACGATACGTGTCTCCGCTCCCTCTTTACATGACAGCTACAGCTATAGCTGTAGCACCCAATCCACTCATCTTTCCCTCTTGTAGTTTGTAGCGCAACTAAGGTTGCACACTTGGGAACGCTCGTAAACTTCGGAACTCATACATTTACATTTAAGCACATATACTTCAGTTCGTACTCACCTGAGAGGCGTTGGCTAGTCAGCCTTTGGCGGCTGGAGTAAAAGTGGGCGTAATGGTTGCGCATTACGTATAAAGGAAGTGTGAATTTAATTATAAATAATGTTAACTAGATAAATAAGGGTTTCAAAATAAAAGTAGGAAACGAGTGTTGTTGTTTTCAGACATCAGTGGACATACAGTGTTTCCAGTCATTCATATAGAAATATCAAATACCTTTTCCCGGTTACATATTATATAGGATGTAGAACAAACACACTTTAAGAAACAAAGAAAACTAGATCAAACTTTAAAAAAGACATCATTAGCATTAATTTATTATGCCTTCTTATGAATTTTTCTCCATTATAACAGCTTCACTGATTTATTTTTCTGTTTTTAATGTCAAAACTTTTTAAACAGCATTAAAAAGTGAAACCTGTGACTTTGTTTGAACTTTTATCTGACAGAAACAAAAAAAACAGAAATGTTCTTTATTGTCTTCATAAACCAAACCCTGTTGTATTTAGAAAAAAATAAATAAATAAAATTTAGAATTTCAGGCCAAGAACATGTTAAAAAGTTGGGAGAGACAAAGACGTAAACACAATGAAAGGAAGCGACTGCAGTTGCAGATTTTCTTTGCGTCAATGTCTCATCACAGCGTCTTGTTCTGCAGGATGTGTGGAGTTTGGACCTGATGTTACTTCGTCTGATAAAAGTTTAAAAGTCATGCTGAATTCTCAGGATAAGGTAGGGTTGCTATTAGAGTAGAATGACTCGAACTGTTGTGGTTTTAGCCCAAACATCTGTTTGAACTGTTATTTCTCGCAGGTTTTCAGTGAAATTCGAAATGAACATTTCTCCAACGTCTTTGGATTTCTCAGTCAGAAAGCCAGGAACCTCCAGACTGCATATGACGTAAGCAAATATTTACTACTGGAACTCAGGTAAATTACGTAGCTGACACATTTTGTTTTATGCCTGCAGAAGCGTCAGGGGATGGACATCCAGCAGATAAGGGCGTTTGTGTCAAAGGAACTGAAGGGGTTGAAGCAGGAGCATCGGCTGCTCAGCCTACGTGAGAGCTGCTTTCTCTCAGACTGATTATTACATGTTTTTAAATACATTTTGGAAGGCTGCATTGCTTAGGAGCCTATTTTTTCTTTCAGACATTGGCGCCAGTGAATCTATAATGAAGAAGAAAACAAAGCAGGACTTTCAGGAGCTGTTGAAGACCGAACATTGTAAGGTTTAGTTTGTATCTTTGTGTCAGCTCCAGGTGTTCGAGCCACTGCTGTGTTGTAAAACAGAAAGTTCTTGACTTGATCTAAGAAGTCATGTAGGAATATTCAGATTTCTATAGTTAAACTTGGTGTATAAGTTTATGTACTGTAAGAATATGAGAAAAATGATATAAAAAAGGTACGTTCTTTCAGCTGCTCCCTTCTTCAGGGGTTGCCACAGCAAGCAAACTCACACCAACGATTTGGCAATTGTTTTATGCCGGATGCCCTTCATGCCCTCCATTAGAAAAATTATATGATTCCTTGAAACTAGAGCGAATTGGTATTGAAGGTCTTTCAGGACTAAAAAAAATATATTTTTAGCAGGTGAGAAGTATCTATTTTATCTTAACAAAATAGAAAAGACCTGACTGAGCTGCATTATCCTTCAGTTGATCATTGACTGTATGTCAAGTTTTCAGCTCATAGCTCTTTGGAAATCAACTTTGTTGGAGCTAAAATCATATTTCTTCTCAAGATGTGAAAGAAACTGGAACAAATTGTGTCTTTGTGGGAGGCTGCTGAGAACAATGAGCTTAAAGATCCAGTTTGAAATTGGTTCTTTAAGTTGTCTAATATCAACACAACTCTGGCTCATCCCTGGTTTTAGGAGCCTTTTGGTCCATTAGTCAGAGTTAAGTGGCTTAAAAAAGAAACATTTCTCTAAAATGGTTAACAAGGACTTGACTAAGAATGAGTGAAAAAGCAGCCAAATTCCAAAGAAAAACTCTGGAGAACTATTGATCAGGAGCTCATTTAAAGATGCATAAGGCTTTTAATGCCCCTAAAGCTTGTTTTAAACACAGAGGGATCTTATTTGGCAAATGAAATGGTGATCAGCTCACATTGTGGTACTTGAGCTTACCCACCAACACTTTGCTGCTTTGAAAAGGCCAGAATGTTATGTAACGCAGAAAACACAAAATACTTATTGTCTGTGTCACATAAGTGCTTTACCGTTCTGACAGTATGAAGCTTTACAAGCCCAAGTAAATAAATAAAAATGTTAAATCAAATAGTTAACTGAGATAGTTTAGTCTGCTGTGCTTCGGTTGCTGCCTCTCTCATTACGAATTTGCTCTTTTCCTTTATTTTTCAGTTTGTAGTTTTAGCTGCTCCTGCTGAAGTAAACACAAAGCTGACATTTTTCCTCTTCACTGAGCTCTAACCCAGCCTGTTTTCTTGTTTGATGGTTCTTCAGACAGCCTGTCAAATGAAACCAATTTAACAGGTTTAACAGGACTTTTATCGGCCACCGCAAAAGGCGATAATGTTTTTGAGCATCTGTGTGTGTGTTTGTTTGTCTGTAGTGTTAGCAAAATATCATGAACCATTGTAAGCATTTTGAAACTCTCAGAAAGTAACTTTTTAAGAGATTAACTTCTGTAGCCAACCCAATTCATGTGTGGTAGTAGCTGAGCATCATCCCGACCACATCAAGTGCTAACAGATCTTGCAAGATGTCACAATATTACATGACATATTTACCTTAATGAGACACAATTCCAGATTATTCCTATAGATTGTTGTGTATTGAGATGTTGCTGTCCATGTTCTCCCCCAGGTTTACTTGAAGGGTTTGAAATCCGTGAAAGCATTTCTTTCATAGAGGAGCACATCAACAGACAGGTGGGCTTTGTGTCTCACAGCAGTTGTGAAAGAAACTGATTCAAAAATAATTACCTGCCTACAAAGTTTTTATTTATGTTTTTTTGCAGGTCTCCACGATTGAAAGTCTAAAGCTGCTATGTCTTTTGTCAGTCACAGAAAACGGTGAGGAGCCCTTCGTGGTTCTGAAAATGAAATTTCACTTATTCCAGTATTGTAAATACAAATGTGTGACGCCGCTTTCTCACAGGACTCCTGCCAAAAGATTACCGATCGTTAAAAGCACAGTTTCTTCAGGTAAGCACAGAAAGACTCTTTAAATGTTCAGAAATAATCAGAGATATTTGAATATAGTGTCAAATATTACTTATTCCTGAAAGAAATGTTTATCACCTACCACCCTGAAAGACAGACAACCATATAATTTCTTATTGTGTCTGTTTGCAAATTATCTTGTGAACCAGTGAACAGATTTTAATGAGATTATCAGAAAGTATTCACTGGACACCTGTAGTACAGCTGATTCACTATGGAGTTACTTTGATTCACGGTGGCTGCTACAGCTAAGTGATCTTAAAAACAACACATTCAACATTAGCCAACACAAAAATGGCTATAACTCAATCAGTTTTGCAGAAATTGAGCTAAAATCTTGTCTGGTAGTAGCTGAGAGTCATCCCAATACATACTTAAAGTGCTAATAAATCAGTGCTAACAAAATTTTTGTTTTAAACTTTGCCATGCAAGACAGTGGGCGATATGCACTGGCTTGAAGGAAAGCTACTTTCATTGTATTTGTTGTGGTCAAAGCACAAACACTAACAACTTCTCTTCTCTGCTGAGTATTTTTTTTATTGAAATTTGTCATTTCTGTTCCTTTTGTGTTGTTTTATGGTAGTTTTGACTGATTAGTTTGATAAAAATTCTTGTAATTTTTTTTAAAGGATCTAATAAATAAAATTGTAAATTTAGCAGGAAGTTGAGTTCTATTCAGCCATCCTTGTGTTGAATTGACTTTGTGAATTAAAACATGATACGACTGGTTGTGTTTCTCTTCTTCTAACACGCTGACAGTAAAGCTGATCACACATCGCTGATGTGGTCTGTAACATTTTCTCTGCCTTCATTAGAGCTATGGAGTGGACCACCTGCTCACATTTTCTAACCTGAGGCAGCTCGGGCTGCTGGTGGAGCAGCAGCCGGGGGAAACTCTCACTGTTATGGAGAGCAAAGTGGGCAAACTGGTCAATGATAAAACTGCAGGTAAAACAGGTCTTTAAAAAAAACACACTACCACCTCTTCACATGGTGTGGTTAGAAAACGCTGAGACAGTATGGACAATGCAGAGATTCTTACCATGACTTTTCATTTAATTAAAGATATGTACATTACATTGATTCCTGCATTTTAGAAAGGCAGCACATTTCAAAACGTTGGAACATGAACCTTTTAACCACTTTGTCATGTTGCAGGGATTGGAGGTCACGGCTGCTCAGCTTAGTCTTTGTTTTTCTTTTCACACTGACATTTCTTCACATTCCTGGAGTTGTTTTAGGGGTTTTATTTATATCTAGTGAGAAAAGTATGCAAATTCTCTCTTGGTTTTCTTTTACCTTTGTGGAATAGTTCAGTGATTTTTCTCATACTTTTGGTGACAAATTGGGAATACTCCAGCTTTTTGAAAGAACAATTTTCCCCTTCGATCATTTTTAGCTCTAAATTGCTCCCAATTTCTTTTGGATTGTGTTGAATGCCTGAAGTGCAGGAGTGAGTGTTTATTTGCATATAAAATGAAGGTATTGAGATCAAACATCAAAGGTCTCAAGTTCGAATCATCTGCAATAAATAAAAAGTCAAAGTAAAAGCCAGAGTCACTGTTTTTTTTTTTTTTTGCATTTCCCATATTGTCAAATACAGTATTAGTCTGTTTTGTTGTTTGTCTTTTGTACTGATTTTTTATTTATGTATTTTTGAAGGAAAGCTTACTGATGCCTTTTCCTCACTGGCAAAGAAAAGTAATTTCAGAGCATTGAGCCGAAAGCTCAACCTGGTAAATGATTATTTTAACTATTTGTCCCCACAAAGTACTTTAATCATGTCAAAGAAAAATTGGCAAAGGTAATTAGTTTTGTCTCTACCACACCAGAAAAAATGGATGCTAATAAGTATATTTTTTGTGAAAGGTGCCAAAGTCAGATGAAGAATACGACCTGCGAGTCCCTCGAGACATGACTTACATCTTCAGCGGAGCTTACGTCCCTCTGAGCTGCAAACTCATCGAGCAGGTGAGGACAAGAGCTGGACTCAGTCCACTGGGTGGAAGTGATAACCAGAATCACATTTACTGTATTCCTGATTTTATTTCCACAGGTGTTAGAGCGAGATGGTTGGATTGGGCTTGAAGAAATAAGCAGACTGCTAAATGGGCATGAGTTTGCCGTTACAGGTTAGATCACCATGTACAGTAACACAATCTGAAGAAGCTAGGGTTACTCTTGGTACATGAAGATGAATCCTAGAGTAATCTGTTTTGAATCGATGCACACTAAATGTTTTCTTTCTGACTTCAGGCAGCAGTGGAGCTGATTTAAAGCAGAAGAACGATGCTCATCGCATCATTCTGGTCATGTTCCTCGGTGGATGCACCTTTTCTGAGATCTCAGCCCTGCGGTTCCTCGGCAGAGAGAAAGGTAAACATGGCATGAGTTACTCTGGGGGTTTTATTTCTAGTGTTTATTGTTTCCGTTGGAGTTCAGTTTCAGCTATAATTTCCTGACCATAAATTAGGATAACATTTATTATTCTTATTTTTTCTAGTCTTTACTGTAATAGTTTGAGGTTCTTCTGGGGACCTAATCCCCTGAAATAAAATGGAGCACTGTCCACATAATTAAAATAAGATCCAGTATCAGTATTTTAAATTTATTTTATGTAATTGATCAGAAATCCCTTTTCTATTTATTTAAATTGTAGCATCCATGCATGGTGATTTTTCTTTTGTAATTACCAACAAAGGTCCTACAGTGAAACAATCTCGAAATAAATGTAAAATTATCTAAAAATTACAGACCTAATAAAGTAATTTTTCCCCAAAAAAGGAGATTAAGAATAGATTTTCTTACATTTCTGTTGTCTTTCCCCCCAGGTTATAAATTTATTGTGGTAACAACAGCGATTACAAACAGTTCAAGACTCCTGGAAGCTCTAATGGACACTCCTGTGTGAAGCTTGTGTTTAAATACTGCAACATGACACAAAATGGACGCTTTCAAAACAGAAATGTAAAAAGTGAATAAATCTGTCTTTTTAAACAACTGCGTTTTTCGTATTTTTTTTCCTACAATTACCATTTTGATCAACTATGAGTTCATCGTTCTAAAAATTATCCACGCAACGACACGCCACACCTCTCAATGAGAGCGGTGTGTTTGTTTTTACTCATGAGCGTTGGGCGAGCCGTTACGGGCGGGCGGCTCTCTGTCAAACCACGGTGAATGGGAAAAACATCCAGCGATCCAGGGCGGTGTTAGATATTACGCGCATCTACATAACGAGCCAATCAGAAGGCAGATCGCTGTAGCACGCGTATTTTGAACCGAGCACAAACGGTCTAAAGTGAGATCAGGCAGACAGAAGGTCGTTTGTTCCACGTTGTGCGAGTTACTTTAAAATTTCCACTGCTCTGGGATAAAACAATGAGAAAGAGGTAAGATTGGGACTTTTTATTTACGGTAGAGACAGGGTTTTGGAGCCTAAAACTAAGATTAAGTGAATCATTTTTAACGTTAGGTAAAGCAACTGTTAGCTAATCTGACGTCAGGATCGGTCAGCTCAGGCGATACGGTTTTGTGAATGTTTGGTTTAACGCCGTGAATAACTTTTAGCTTAAATGTCTTTAAAAAAGTCCACAAAGGAAAGAACTAATCTGTGTTCCTACCGGCTGTTTTGAACTTCGTAGCGAGGTACTGGCGGCGGAGGCAGTGTCCTGCCTGAATAAAGCGCTGTGCCACCTGAAGGACATTTGGGAGGAGATCGGCATCCCGGAGGACCAGAGGCTCCAGAGGACGAACGCTGTTAAAAAGCACATTAAGGTGGGACAAACCGGAGATATTAGCGTTAAATTGGTAATAAGTAGACACGGTTCAGCATATGCAGATGTTTCTGTCGTGTTTGAATTAGTGTGGATGTGTGTGGAGAAAGTTTCACTGGACTAAACCTTCAAAATGCGCTTTTCAAAAATAAAACAATCAAACAGGAGCTACACTTTGCTGCAATGATACAAAAGGTTAATAGTCTTTTATATGTATATGTCGTTTTAGCAATAATTATCTGGGCATTCTGCAGGTTTCTACAGTTTTATTCTCGTTCTTCTTTATTTTTTATTACTATTATTATTTCGGCACTGACTGCTTTTTCAGTCATTTCTAGACTTTTATCAGAAAATCCGTATTGTTTTTAGGCCACTAAACAGAGCCGTATGAGTCATTCATGCAATGCTTAAAATCCTAGCATTCCTTAAAGGAATACATGTCACCTGCTGCATTTTGTGACAGAGTTTGAAACTAAAATGTTGAGAAATAGCAAAGTTATAGCTGCTTTGGTCAAGCTATACCAATATATCTCATTTCACCAACCTGTTAGCACTCAGAGTATATGTTGAGGATGACGCTCAGCTACTACCACATGCAGATGTAGCTTCATATCTGTAAAATGAACTAACTTAGACCCATTTTTGGTTTGGCTAAGCTAGATTAGTTGTGGTTTATGAGATATTTTGCTTACAGTCAGATAAGTCTAACTCCACCAGTTAATGCCAAAGTTTTAAGAAAAGATTTCACTCAGAGTATGTGACTCTCAGCCACTACCACACCAAGTTTTAGCTCAAAATCCATACAATTACCTGAATTATTTTTTGTGTGTTCTAAGGTGAGTTGGCTTTTCCTGCCATCTTGAATTGGGTTGGCTGTAAAACTTAGCGCTCTGAATATGTGTTTGAGCTCCATCCCTACTAATACCACATCAAATCTTAGCACAGTGTCTGTAAAATTGAGTTATAGCTACTTTGTTTGCTAAGGTTGATTAGCTGTGGCAGCCATCTTGAATGAGGGTGACATGTGAATGTCCAGCCGATGATTACTTTCTGAAAGTTTCATTAAAATCTGTCCAGTGGTTCACAAGACATTTTGCGAACAGGCAGACAGAAACACACAGACATGGGCAAAAATATCATGACGTCTTTCGACAGCAGGCGATAAAAATGCTCCTAAATGTTACGGATAAACTTTTGTTGTTTACACATAACAGACAAATCTGATAAATTGGCAATACACCAGATATTTTTTGTTTTGATATGTAAACCTTTGACATTTTGAGGGAAACACACTGACTTTTTATTATGCATCTCTGAGCTTTCTATAAAGTTAAAAAGTTTTGATTATTGACCCTCACAGATATTTGTTTATATGTGAGGAAAAGCTTATTTATTTGAGCGAGCGGTATGTCGGTATTAAATATTATTACTTCTACAGATTGAGTTCAAGTATTTGTCATTAGTATTTGTAGACCACTATGGTTCAGTAATTTTCCACAGTCACTGCAACAAGTATACAAGTACACACAGATGAACTAGGAGGCGGTGTCTGAGTCTGGAGTTAGTGATCCTGGTGGTTTTCAAACAAAATCTGCCTGCAGCATAGATCATAGTTGTCACCAGCAGTTATTAAAGAACTACACATCCACAGGTAACCATTAACATAACCTCATTTCTTTATTTGTCCTGCAGGACTTACTGGAAATGATGATTAAAGAAGAGGAAACTCTGAAAATGAAACTCCTGAGCAGCATTCAGACATGCAAGACAGAAATGGAGAAACTCTGCTTGGAACTCCAGATTGCTGTTTTTGAGGTAACAGCATCTTTATTTCTCTACATAAAACTGTCAGTGAAACGCTCGACTGTTTTAAATGGTTAGGCTCTACAGACCTCTACAGGCTGGATAGTGAAACACGTTCCATAACTTGTTTTTACAGCAGTTCTTACCAGGTCTGCCACCAACGGCTGTTTTTATTTTAGTCAATCTACCGACTAACTTTTTCATTTGTCTGTAGGATTAATTTTCTTGCTAAAATTGAAATCCGCAAGTTTGTTTAGTCCCTTTTTTTAACACTCAACTGTACAGTTAGAGTATACCACAAAATAAAATATAAATAAACTTGTAAATAATGTTAATGTTCTTTGAACTTTTCATATTATACTTTTGAATTTTATTTCTTCATTGTTTGTATCATAAATGAATTTGTTGAAATTAAATGTAACATTAACATTCTCTACACAATTAAATGTGTTTAAAACTAGCAGAAGTAAAATTGATGCTGTAGGGTGGGTTACAAAAAGCCTGCATGGTCCAGCTGTGCTTCCCCACATAGGTATAGTAGATTTCCAGCCACCAGGATGTTTCCCCTGTTACAGTGAACATAAAAAGTGAAATAAGATCAGTCTTTTCTTTTACCATTTTGTTTAAAACAAACGTTAAGAGGAAAATGGAAAGAAGCTGATGAGGGAAATTGGATGACAGCGGAGGAGCAAAACTCAATACGACACCGGCAGTGTTATTGAACATAGGCTCAGATTCCAAACGTTTCCTCAACCATTTATTCATTGGAAAACGTAGCAGACAGACAACCTTTGTAATGTCATAGTTAATTTTCCAGTTTAAAAACCTTACTGGTGGTTCTGTTTTTCCTATCATCTCATCATAGCCCCTGTTTGTCTTCTGCTGCAAAAAGTTTCAAACGTCCAAACCACCGTTTTATTGTCAGCTAGCTTTGAATACTCCCATACTTCAGACTTTGAAAACTTTTATTACCCAACTTGTTCTGAAACAGTCACAGCTGTGGACTCTGTTTTTCCATCATGAAAGTTTAAAACTGTAGGTCAGACAAAGCAAATAGGAACTTGTCTGATTGTAGCTCATACTAGTGGCGTAGAGAAAACTGTTATTGCAGCGGAAAAATTGATGTTGCTAAATTTTTATAATCAACATCATCGTTTATGCCGACTAATCATGGTGACCCTGGTTCCCACATCTATTTTTTTGTTTTTCCTTGTGTTTACCCAAAGTATTCTTCTGCTTAATGGTTTTGAAATGACTGATTTCTTAAGTTGCAGTCTCAGGTACTTGATGATAACCAGTTGCACGTGCTTAAATTTGAGTTCATTAAGAAAATTACTTTAGAAGTGTGAGAATGAAATTTTCTTTCTCTGTGTGTAGGAGGAGGAAGGTCTTAGCATGCTCCAGCAAGAGAAGAACATCCGCACACAAATGGAGGCTCTGAAGAAGGAGAAGAACCAGCGGGTGCAGCAGCTGAAAACTCTGCTGGAGCAGGACCAGGACCTGTGTGACATTTTGTGCTCAATGCCATATGGCATCGCCCCAGACTCCGTCCCCTCCCTGGAACAACTGCAGAACTTCCACCTGCACATCGCCAACCAGAATAAAGAGAAGGTGAGAGCACTCAAACATGTATCTTCTCTCTGTTATCTCCCGCCGCCAAAGACCAGAGGTGATACAGGTTTTGCCTGTGTCTGCATGTGTTTGTTTGTCTGTGGCATTAGCTAAATATCTCACAAACCAGTGGATAAATTTTAATAAAATTCTCAGAAAATAATCTTTAGATGAACATCTACTACTGATTTAACTTTTGGAGTCAGCCCCATTCAAGATGGCTGCTACACCTAAACAACCTTAGCAAACACAAAAATGACTAACTGGGTGAGGTCTACAGATATTTAAGTTTGGTGTGGTAGTAGTTGAGCATTATCCCCAACACATACTTTAGGCACTACACACTGCACAATTTATTTGCTTAAAACTTTGGGAGTAACTGTTACAGTCAACCCTGTCTGTTTGTCAACAAAATCTCTCATTAACTGGTCAAATTTTAGTGAAACTTTCAGAACGTAACAATTTTATGTAAAACTGACTGGATTAACCCAATTCAAGATGGCCACCACAGCTGATCAACCTTAGTAATCACAAAAAAAATGGCTGTATCTCAATCAATTTTAGATACTGACCTAAGATTTGCTGCGTCGTAGCTGAGAGTCCTTCACAACACAGTCTGAGCGTAACGTCTTGCAATCTTGTATCTGTCTTCATTTTTTCTTATCCTCCTCTCTTAAGATCAATATTTAGTGTTCATTAGACAGGCACTGGTGTCCTATATAGACCACACACTAATAATGCATTTGTTGGGATTTATTCTTTATATTATCAGATACCCAGTAAATCTCACTACTGGTAATATTATCAATTTAGTAAATCAGAAAAGTGTTTTTCTTATGGCTGAATATTGCATATTTATTTCTGAGTTCTAAATGCTTTTTAAAAGTTGTTTTTTTTGTTTGTTTTTTAAGGAGGTTTAACTACACTCCTGTGTGGTGGTTTTACAACAGCAAGAAACAATTCAGTTTCTTGACCCAGTGGTGTTGTCTCTTTTGTCGACAGGCAAAGCGATATGCAGAGTTCATGGAGCTCAAGAAACAGATCACTTTGCACATGGAGGAGTTGGACCGCATCCCGGAGACCAGCTTTGAAAAGGATGTCGTCTGCGAGGACGAGGACTCCTTTTGTCTTTCCAGAGACAATATCACGGCCCTCAAGCTGCTGCTTTGTCAGGCAAGATGTTTCTGTTCAAACTCTGAATTAGATTCAGTTTACAAAATTCAGTTTGAGGTTTAATGAAAAATCAAATAAAAATGCGAGTTCCACACATGAAAGATGACTTGTTGCATGCAGCGTTCTGGATGTTTTTGGGGACTTCAGTTAAACACCATTTTGATCCTGCAGCTGGAGGAGGTTAAAGCCGAAAACGAAGCGACGTGTGAAAGCCTTAGAGAGCGAATCCAGCAGCTGTGGGACCGACTGCAGGTTTCCCAGGAGGAAAGGGAGGCTTTGAATGAACACTTGGTCTCTTCCAGGAAGAGGAACCTGGAGGCGGTGAGAAGACTGTAGACACTGCTGTGTGCTTTTGAGTTTTCTAGTCTTTATCGTCCGCTGCCAAAGGCAAACGTGTGATAATAGTTTTTTGTGTGTTTGTGAATGTTCATTTGTCTGCAACATTAAAATCTGTCCAGTGGTTCATGAGATATTTTGTAAAAAAAACTTTCAAAAAGTAATGACTGGGTGTACATCTACAACTTATTGACTTTTGCAGTCAACCCAATTCAAAATGGCCGTCACAGCTAACTAAAAATGCCCATAACTCGGCCAGTTTTATAGATACTGAGCTAAAAATTGTCGTGGTGGTAGTAGCTCAGAGCAATACACACTCCCCAACACATAATCATAGCAATACACACTGTGCAATATTTTTTGCATAAAACTCTGGCATTAGCTGTTATTCAGCACTTTGTTTCTCATGAACATTTGGAGTTGACTCAAATCAGATGACTGCCACAGCTGACACACCTTTGCCAACTAAAACATGGCTATAACTCAGTCAGTTTTATACATATTAAGCTAAAAGTTTGATGTGGTTGTACCTGAGAGTCATCAACATGTACTTCAAGTGTTAACATCAAGCAAGACGGTTATGTATGTCATTTTCAAGGTTTGAGAAAAATTTTCAACATAAGATGATCTTAGTCTAAAACTCGGTGGTGGGCAGCTATAATCAGTTATGACTTCTGGTATCAGGGTTGCTGTCTTGCTGTTTATAACATACTTTTTAAATTATTATTATTCAGTTACAAGCAGAAGTTCAGCGTTTGGAGGAACTAAAACTGCAAAACATCTGTAACGTGACAGATGCTATTCGTTCTGAGATCGCCGTGTTTTGGGAGAAGTGCTTCTTCAGCGCTGATCAGCGGCAGGCTTTCGCTCCATATTTTAGTGGTGAGTTTTCTTGTTTATTAGTTTTTATTAGAACAGCTGATAGTAAAACAACCGAATCGTAAGGAATTATGTTTTGTTACCATATTTATTCATTTTTAGAGGACTTTAATGAAGAGCTGTTGGCTCTGCACGATGCTGAGATCCAGCGTTTAAAGCAGCATTATGAGGATCACAGGGAGCTTTTCGAAGGCGTCAACAAATGGGAAGAAAATTGGAGACTCTTCTTGGATCTGGAGGTGAGTTGATTTGATTTGAAATGGAACCTGTAACTCCTGTCTAATAATTTAAAGTTGTATGTGTGGTTACACAAATCTTATCCCACTATGAATCAGGGGTTCCCAAACCTTTTTGCTTCTGACCCACAAAACAACAGTAGCAGACACTTGTAACCCATGCTGTTGCTAGTTGAAGTATTCAAACATGGCTAATAAACCAGTTATAATGATGGCACAAATAACCTTGACAATTATTATTGTATTTTTATCCATTTTTGACCCCTGTTTTCAAAAGATATGCTATTAGCAGTAATCCCCAACTTTAAAAGCCTTTATTACATTCAGCTTATCCACCATCAGAAGTTCACCAGGTGAGACAGGAGAGTTGTATAAACTCTTTGACAGTATAGATCAGAAAACTAATCCTGAGATAATCATTGCTACTCAAGACTATGCTTGTTTGTCCTTTTAAGTCTCGGCTTGTGTCATTGGTGCACTGATTGAAAGTAATAACAATACTTGCACTTGAAATATTTTTGACATAAGTCACATGACATTGCATTGCACTGCGTTGATGAACAAGGCAGGGAGTCTCACGTGATTAAAAAATATTCATCCGTTTAAAAAAACAAAACTGCTTCAAGATCTTCCTCAGCTCAGCAAGAGGATCATGGGCATTTTATAAAGACGTTGGCAGTCCACCTCTTTTTCTGCTTTAATCAGTCACTGTCAAATGAATGTTTAAAAGATCTTGAAAAATAAAGTAAAACAAAGTGACAACAGTTTAATAACTACTTGGCAGGTTTTCTACATCAAAGTTGCTGAACATCAGGCAGACACGTTAGATACGTTTTATAATACTGGACCACTTGTCCCTGTCTTCTCTAGTTGTGGGAATTGAAGCCAGCAGGAGAATCGATTTACAGAAGCTGCCATGTTGCCAGCTAAACGTATTAGAAAAATTAATATTTGACAGCAGCCATGTAAAGATTATGTGAATCAACAAAATTCAACACCTGGAAACTTTTTTTATGATCATCTTATGGAGTCGCTCTACCTGCTCCGGCTTCAAGCTCAACAGTGCTGAACATAAATCTTTTTTTTTTTTTTTAAATCACCTTGGTCTTTTGTAGAAAAAGGCAACAGATCCAACAAGGTTCACCAACAGAGGAGGAAATCTTCTAAAAGAAGAAAAACAGAGGTCAGAGCTGCATAAAAACCTGCCAAAGGTAAGACATAAACCCACTGTAAAGTTTCAAAATTACCACAACAATTTTCGCAGTATCCTGATATTGGTATTGTTTCTGTTTTAAGCTTGAAAATAAATTAAAAGACCAAATAGATGCTTGGGAGAATGAACAGGGCCGGGAGTTCCTGGTGAACGGCCAAAAGTTCCTGCAGTATGTGGCTGAACAGTGGGAGCTGCACCAAATGGAGAAGGAACAAGTGAAACTTCAGAGGGTATGCAAGTTGTAAATTCTTAGCTCAGGTCTGTGTTCACTAAAATGTTAACTCTTTGATTTTACAACATCTGCACAGCACCTAAAGAAGAGCAAACAGACGGAGGAGGACATGCTGTACGGGACAGCTGTACGAACCCCAACCAAACGCAGATTCCTTGGCACTCCTACCTCCAATAAAGCACGAAAGGTGCCAAACCCAGTTTCTGACTGACTTTATAGATAATGGAGTCTTTGGTCTTTTCAGCACTAATCCACCTCTGTCTCTTTGGCCAGTTCAATGCAACTTCCAGCCTTTCTAGCGGCACCACTAACAGCACCATGCGCTCTGCTTACGGAGGAACGGTCTGTCACTCGCCTGTGCCTCGCCTCCCCCTCTCTGCAAACAAGGTTCGTCAAACGTTTTAGATGGAAAAAAGATAACGCACACCGGCTCTTAAAGTCATGGGAGGATTAGGGGGGGCAATCAGCATGTTTAGTTCAAACTCCCAGCGGGCTTTGAGCCATTTTAACAATCAATGAATTACACAAAAAATTAATCAAAAAGCATCTTGTGTCAAACAAAAGTGTTTGGATCAGAGTGAACAAGTTTATTATTGCACGCCGACAAAGGCGTAGGAATAAGATAATGTTTTTCCCATGTCTGTGTGAGCATGTCTTTGTCTGTTAGCAAAATATCTCATGAACCACTGGATGGATTTTAATGAAACTTCCAGAAAATAATTATTAGATGTACATCTACAACTTTTGGAGTCAGCCACATTCAAGATGCCACCACAACTAATTGACATAAGCCAACACACAAATGGCTAATTGTACAGATATTGAGCTAAATGTTGACGTGGTAGTAGAGAGATGCGAGAGTCATTAGCACATCCTCTGAGCACGATATCACATGGGAGAACATCATTTTCAAGGTCTGACCAAAATAGCTTCAACTCTGTGATTTCTCAATATGAGATGATCTCAGTCTATAACTCTGAAATGAAAGGCGGCGGGTGATAGGCATTTGTTTAAGGAAGGTCAAGCCTTCAGTTATAACATTTTGGTGCTTTTCCTTTCATTATTGCAGAAGCTTTTATTTTAAAACGTCACCTGCACGTAGAACTGTTTACATCATCATGAGTCTGTTGAATTTTGGGGTCTGTGTTTGGTTGTATGTTTTATGTTAGATCATGTAACTGATGCAAGGCCCTTGTGTAATTCGTCTCCTAGGCTCCAGCAGCACGGACACCAGGTAGCGGTAAGCCCCCCTACCCAAGAGTTCAGGGCTGCAACAAGGAGAACAAAGCCCAGCTGAAGGAGACCCCTCTGAGTGGTGCGTTGCAGACCCCACCTTGTCCACAGCTTAACCTCAGCATAGCATCTGTTGCCAGCACATATTCAGAGTTTGTGGTAATTTACACTTTTGTCTCTAATGCATTTTCTCCCACTTTTTCCCCTCATTGCTGTGCTAGAACAAATTTCCACACATGTAAAATAATGTCGAAGTTCTTAATTATGTAAATTTTATGTTTTAGAGGGACTTGGTCAACACTGAATCGGTTAAGTCCAGGTGTGTTTGGTCTCCTAAAACCTTGTGAACTAATCTCTGCTTATTTATCACATGTCTCTGGCCAAAAAGAAAACAAATCACCATCATGAGGAACGTCTTGTGTTGTAGCGAGTGTTGAGCCAAGAAATGATCCAAGAAGTTTAGTAGTGACCATGATACCTACAGGGGTATCAACACATACACATTTTATCTTTGGTTCGTATTGTGCACATAATATTAAATATACAGCTTTCTTTTTATAAATTTGAATATATTCTATCGGCCAATGCAGCAAAACATTATCCACTGGGGAAGAAGTTAAGCAGTCAGGGACATTTCTGTCAGTTTTGTTGTTTTGAACTCATAATAAAACTCTTAACACACATATAATGTAATATCTTATCAGAGATGAGGATTCTGTGGTGAAGTGTTTCTGTTTACTAAACTGGTTTGGTTAATGTAGGTAACTGCAAACAGATGCAGAAAAGAATGGGACAAACTGCACTAGAGTGTTGCTGTGGTGTCTGGGGCACACAATGGCAGTGAGCATGTGTAAACTAGGCTGCTCCAATATTTTTGAAAAACTCTAAAAACAAAACAAAAAAAAACCTGCTTATAGTGAAAATGTGTATGCAGGAAATAGTTTATAAAAACACACTATTTCACTAAAAAACATTTGTGTGTGGGTGGGAGGCAGAAATGTGGCAGAAAATTTCAGTTTCTAAAAATATCTAGGTTGGAGTTGTATAAAGAGTTTAGCTAGCAGTCGACCGATATGAAATGTATATATTTTTATTATTATTTTTATGGCCTTTGCTAATCTTTAGAAATTGAGCAATCAAACATGACTTCAGTATTGTTTCTGAAATACTGCCACACTTATGTTTCCTCTGCGCTCAAACTTTTATAACCAGTGATTTAAAATCTGTTTCATCAGGTTTCTCTGACAATTTTCTAGCTGAAACTAACCGCTTTTCACAGAGCAACATTTAAAGTCCCTATGAAATCAAATCCAATAAAATGTACTGTAATAATCTGTGTGTTGTCTGTATGCCAGCATCCAGCTGGACAAAAAAAAAACTTTTTTTTTTTCTCAAAATAACAATTTGAAGGTGTGAAAGGAAACACTGCAATGCTGAGAGTTCACTTTTCTTAACCAATTAGTGATCTCTCATACAAAATCATTGAAAAGATGTTTCTGACTGCCGACTGTCAGAAATTGACAAGCAATTAAAAATCAGATGACAATTTCATGGAAACTTCAAATGATTTGCATGTTTCCTGTTGGCTGGTTTGTTTTTAAACATCTGTTGTACTGAAACAATCAACCTTACGAATGATCTTCTTTTTCCCCACAGCGAGACCTGTCCAAGGCCTCTAACTCCAAAATCCAGCCCAACATCCTGAATTCAACCACAACCAACCTTTGACCTCTCCACTCTGTTTGTATTATTACTGTCCCTCCACAGATGGGTTCAGGTGTCATTAATGATCACTGCTGTTCACTGTCATCAGATTTTATGGATAGATGAGGGTATTACTGAGTGTTATTAGTGATAAACGATTGACTGGGAATCAGCCATCAGACGCCGATGGTGCTGTCTCTGTTCGATATGTCACTGTCCAAAAAAAAAATTGTACTCTAAATTATACTACTACTACTTTAGTTAGATGCATTAGTATCGTCTGTATCTTAAACTGCACCTTTTTATTTTCTTTTTAAACGAATGAAAGAAAGTGTAGCTTTCTGAAGTTATGCAATTGGAGTTACAGGCCAAATGTATTATGAATACACCGCACTTTTATATATGTATATATCTCGCAACATGTATTGTAATTTTACACAGACTTACACTGTTTCTCCCTAATCTGTTTTAAAAATGTCCTTTTTTGTTGTATATATTTCTATCCTGTTCTTTTTAGGAACTGATGTTTCACATTAAGACTGTTATCTTGATGGTGTATGATCAAATCACTTAGATTTGATATCATGATTGGTTTTTAAAAAGCTTATCAAAATATAATAAAGTGTTGAAATCATAAACACTGGCCTGTCTTCTTTGTGACCAAACAGTCAATGTTCTGTCATCAAATTTATGTTTAGGTTGTAATACCAATAGTAAAATTATTCAGATTCACATGTTTAAGATCACTTTATAATGTTACCACAAAAAGACTGGCAGATGGGAGAAGAGTATTTAGTCATGTGTATATAT
>JAOXNZ010000044.1:29657561-29673415 GCA_028566095.1 Kryptolebias brasiliensis | reverse complement strand
AGGATAATGGAGAAAAAAAACTTTTAGTGCAAAATAGTTTACATCTTTGGTCTGCTTTACAGAGTATCATCACATTATTTATAGCTCACAGTCCAGTCTCTAGTTTTTACTGTTTCAGTCTCAGTCACTCATTTTCAGCTGCAGGAAACTGTTAGTGTCAGTAAAAAGCTACAAAAAAACCTTCCCGACAATCAAACGGAGCATGTGTGTAACACTACAGGTGTTTGTTGTTGCTTTTTATATTTATCGTAAATGGCTTTTTTCTCTCCTCTTTCAAACATTTTTTTAAACTGAAGAACTAAAAAAGCCTTTTGAATGAGAGGTGAAACATCTTCAAGACATAAGAGGAAAAGTCTGGTTGCTTTTTAATCACCTACTTAGAATTTTTAGCAATTTACACACAGACAACACTACTGGCCTGAACAGATAAACCAAACTCTGTTCAGAAACAGGGCTCTTTAGCAGCCACGGTACCCTTTGAAAGCCACCTCAATAAGAGATGGACAGGCAGGTGTGTTCACTTGGTTGCAATCTATAGCATTACCACTAGATGTCACTAAACCCTAAACGTTTCTTTAGGCTTCTTTTTAAAGAAATGCTAAACTCAGAAACACAAGAAAATGTATTTGCTAATGAATTGTATTTGTCGTGTTTTTGTTTGGCTCAACAGCTTTTATGCTTTATGCTTGTTTCCAAATTGTTTATTAAATTTGGACTGAAATCTGAAAAATCAGCTCAAGTACGCACTTTATATTCTGTTTTCAGAGTACTGCACAGATCAAAAGAGACCGAACACGGAGCGTTCCTGCAGCCTTGTTCTTCCCCGTGCCCCCCACCATCTAACTCTACATGTGTTTGTCATTATGTCTTTTTCTCAGACTGCATTTCGGTGATTTCTCATCTGACCTTGAGTCGTGTTATGTAGTTAAACTGAACCTGTTGTGATAGCAACAGTAAGAAGAGAAAACAGTTCACATTACTGTGGGTGAAAACAGAGAATACAGAGAATTTATCTTGTTATGATAATCAAACATTGATGCCAAATGTTGCTGCTGATGTTTTAGACTCTGAACAGGATAAATATGTGCACACAGGGGGTTTAATCTTTGCAGGTTATTTGGAGGAAATATAACTGGTTGAGCTTTAAATAAAAAGCCTGATGAAGACATTGCAGCAATATATGTTTACTGTGAGTTCAACAATATTATCTGCAGATATAGCTGAACCAGTGTCTTGTGTCATTAATATTTCTGTCCAAAGTAATTCTGGTCCTGATGTTTTGAAAACAGCTTTTGTATTGCCCTCACTCAAAGGTGGCAGCCTCTCTCTACCTAATATTTATCACCCCATTTCTACACTTTGTACCCTAGCCAAGGTACTTGAGAAACTTGTGAATAATCAACTGAAGGATTTCCTGTTTTAATAACGTTTTATCTTCCCATCAGTCTGGCTTTAGAAAACAGCACAGCACTGTAACTGCGTCCACTAAAGCTCTAAATGATGTTATGAAAGCCTTGGATGTGAAAGACTACTGTACTGCTCCAATTTTAGATTTGTCAAAAGCATTTGATACCGTTGATCACTGCCCTTCTTCAGACTAACAACTTGTTAGTCTGAAGGACAGACTTGATCTGTTTTTGATTCAGCAACCAATCCAGTGGATTTTTGGATGCGCCTGTTATTTTGTTATCCCATAGATCACAGCGTCTTATGTCAGAAACATTCAGATGTAGGCCTCAGACTAAGCTGTTATCTGGTTTTCTAATGATCAACCTGGTTACAAGCAGTGTGTACAACTCAATAGTCTCTCTTCCAGTTATCTAAATATCACAAAAGGTGTGCCTCAAGGCTCTGTCTTAAGACTTATCCTCTTCACAACTTACATTGACATGTGGCAGAATATTACTGATGCATCTCTACATCTTTATACTGATAACACAGTTGTTTATACTGTTGGTCTGGTCTTTGACTGCCTGCAGTCGGCATTAGACTCAAGCAAAAAGAAAATCCCTCACTTCTTCCCTCAATTAAATTCACTCAAGCTCCCCTATTGAATTTGTATCTTCCTACAAATACCTTGGTATTGTATTCAATGAAAATCTCTTTTTTAAGTTTCATATTGACTTTTAAAAGAAGTAAAATTAAAACTGGGGTTCCTTTACAACTTTTTGCTGCCATCTTTTTTTTACCTCTTTTTGACTCTGGTGTCATTGTTTTTTATGAATGCTCCTCTCTAAGAATGTGCTTACCACGGAGCAATAAGATTCATAACAGGATGTAAACCTTTCACTCACCACTGCACTCTGTACTCTCAGGTTAACTGGCCATCATTCTCCACACTCAGACTTTTGAATTGGTACAATTTCATTTACAATTTCATCCATGATCTTCTGCCAATATATTTATCTTTCTATATTTCAACTAATCATAGCAACCTACGCTCACATTTCTTTGTCACCTTTACCTTATCGTTGATATGTGCTGAACTGGTAAAAACATACTGTTACATAAAGTAGGCATTTTCCTACTCTGCTTTTTCTTCTTTAAATAAGCTAGAAGACTTGAAACTGTCCAGCTTATATTCCTTAAAAATGTCCACTCCCCATTCCCCACTCATGCCTTGTAGCCTATAATAAGATATACCCCAGTTTTTGCTGAATGTATTTGTACACTCAACTGCACTACTGTTTTTCCCCATTGTATGTCGTTTAGAGTCTTTTTGCAACCCAGCAAGCATAGGGCTGGGAAGTGTGACTTCAATTTTTATTTACCTCAAGTGCATCACCTCTATAATTTAGCATTTTTCATGATTTCCTATTTTTCTAATACTGTGCAGTCCTGCCACTTTATCAGATTTGTTCACATAAATATGAAGTCGGAAATGTGATTAGGTAATTAAGATTTTCTTAAATTCTGTAGTTTTAGTTCTATAGACCCACGGAGCAGCTTAGTGTACATTACGTGTGGTTGGAGCTGTTTACTCAAACACTTCAAAATGTCTCCTTCCACATTTTTTAACCTCATGATCTTTAAAATAAAGTCAAGGAAAATGTCTTAGGAAAAGATGATAGGAAGTAATTTTTTTTGACTCCTTGACCACATCCCTGGACTTCTCATGTCTGGATAGCACAGTTTTATATCAAAAGTATGTGACTTTAATTCTGTGGCAGATTGGTATATGTAACAGTTCTGCACATGACTATAAGACTAGACAGGACTAGAGGCATGAGGAGTGAGATAGAGTATAAACAAACTGTGAGATCAGGCAGTTTGAAAGAGAAATAAAAGATAATATTATTTCCCAAAGTGTCTGCTGTAAACACTGATCTCAATAAAATCATGGAATAACTGTAGGTCTTATTGTACCTCCAGAGTGTCTGCTGTTCTTTGACTGGTTTAATTGTGCAAAGAACATGAAAGAACATGTTGCAGTATGGGATTTTAAGAAATCCACCAAAACAATCACTTTTGTCTAGGTTTAAATCTTTCAACAGCTATTGAAGAAATTTCTGATGCTCATCAGAAAGTGGGGCTTCACATCTGGCCTTGATCACAAACTTTCCTCCTTGGCATGTTATTGTCACCAACTGCTGAAAGATGAACAACAATGTTTTTACCTGTGTGTGTGTTCATTTGTTTGTAGTGTTGGCAAAATGTGGATTTTTAATGAAACTCTCAGAAAATATTCATAAGATGAACATCAACTGAATACCTTTTCCGCCCAATTCAAAAAAGCCACCCAGTTAATTAAACTTAACAAAAACAAAACTGGTAACAACTCAGTCAATTTTACATATATATTGAGTTAAAATTTGGTGTGTTTGTAGCTGATACTCATCCTCAACTCACACTTTAAGGGCTAATTGATTTCACAAGATTTGTGTCTAAAACTTTGCCATTAACTATTGATGTCAACCCTGTTTGACTATTTGCAAAATATCTCCTGAACCACTGGGCAGATTTTAATGAAACTCTCAGATATGTATCATTAGATGTACATCTGCAACTGATTATCTTTGGAAATTACCAAACTTATGAAGGCTGCCACAGCCAATTGACTTTAGCGAACACAAACAATGCTAAAATTCAGTCAATTTGACACATATTTACCTTAAATTTATTGTGGTAGTAACTGAGCATCATCCCTAACACAAATGGCCCTTTTCCACTGGCGCCTCTACAGCGCGGTTCGACTTGGCTCTCCACGGTTCCAAGGCTTTTCCACTAGCCAGGATTCGTGGAACCAGCCCCTTTTTTAGAATGCACTTTGCTGTGGTTCCAAGTGTACCGTGCTGGCCTGAAAGCGCAATGTCAGAAGACTGTTGGTCACTGGTTAGGGGGTGGAGTCACTGGGAATGGGAACCACTCTCCTGTACTTCTCCAGAGTGTTTCGCCTTGCTGCCCACAGCCTTTTCCAGGTCTCTTCTTTTTTGAGTCTGACAAAAAGCCACAGACTCAGCAGAATGTTCCGCATCGCTACCATGTCCTCCATTGTTGTGTTGCGCATCTTTTCGGGGGCTTCTTTTCTACTACCTGTTTAATGGTGGCTGGCAAGCAGCTTTATGGAGCATTACTGCCACCAGCTGGTAAGGATAGTGGTGTCAATTTTAGGACTCTGGGACCACCCAAATTTATGATGAACCCACCCACTAGAGGCGGGTGTAGAGGCGCCAGTGGAAAAGGGCCAATACTTAGATCGTTGCACATTGTGTGACATCTTTGCTGAAAACTTTGGCATTAGCTGTTGGAGTCAACCATGCCTGTCTGTTAGCAAAATAGCTCATTAACATTGGATGTATTTTATTTAAACTTTGAGAAAATAACTATTGGATGTACATCTACAACTGATGAACTTTTCGGGTCAACTTAATTCAAGATGGCCGCCACAGAAATGGAAATTAGAAAACATATAAATGGCTACAACTGAGTCAATTCTACTGATATTGAGTTAAAATTTAGCGTGATAGTAGCTGAGAGTCATTGCCAACAAATACTTTGACTGCTAACAGATTGTGAAAATCTTGCAATATACAGGAGATCACACGTCAACAGTATGTTTGAGGTTGGATCAAAATAGCTATAACTTCTCAACATAAGATGATCATAGCTTAAAACTCCAGCATGAAAGGCAGTGGGTGACATGCATTACTTAAAGAAAGGCAAGGACTTTAATTTTTATTAATATGTATTTTTTTATGTAAATTACTGGATAAATATGATAGGATAACTCTAAATGAGTTGCTAACCTTACCAAGTCTATCTAGTGGGTGAGAGATTTTACATGTCTAAAATGTATCCAACTTTTACAACATAAACTGACATATTTATATCCCTGATTCTAGGGTTTCCAGAGGATGTAGAAGTTTAGGACCGAGAAGATGACCAACTTTTGAGATGCTTTCTGAAATGTTATTGTCTTGATTGCTCATACTTTGGCTCTGTTTAACAATTAAACTGGTTTGTGAAATTGTTACTGATTGGATTTATTTACCCAACTTTTAAAATTGATTAAAAGTTGTAAACTATGTTTAAACAGTTGTGCGCTAAAACCATCTTCATCCACCACAGCCTAGAAATTGAAGTCAATCGAGTTCAGTTCCCTGTGGGACACACATATTAAGTGCACAACCTCCCAAAGGACTTCAGTGACCTTTCAGATCAATTGAGTGTAGCCTCTTTGAAAGAGAAAAAAAATCAATATGTGTTTTGCTTGATTCATTCAGTGATGCTGAACAAGTGATTCCAAATAAAAACCTCTCCAGGCTAACTAGAAAGAGTAAAGAAAAAAAACAAACATTTTTTTATCAGTCACTTCAATTAGTCAGCTTTATTGCTAACACATGCTTGGTCTCACATTTACAGAAAAATCCCAGCACTTTCTTGTTTCCATAAAAACCAAAGCTGCCTGTTGTGTTTAACTGGTGCAGTGTGTGTGACTGATGTTCTGAAGCTGCCTCAGTTGGACGCCTACCTGCTGGGGGACAGAAATTAAGGAGCAACAATCTGAGTTAGGCTGCATATAAAAGTCCACACCTATTACTAGAAATCAGTATTAAAATGTGCACTTGGACTTTGGATAGGCATCAAAATGTGACACAACATGAATACCTGAAATCACAAGCTAGCAATGAATAATTTAGCTTTTTCCTACAATGAAAGAAAGGTTTCTTATACAAAAAAATGTCCCTGTGATGTCTTGGTCAATATTATCAGACGGTTTTAGACCAAATCCAATGGAGCCTGAACGTTCTGCTCCAACAAAAATCGTTTAGTTTGTTCTAAAATATGTTCTGTGTCTTCAAGCTTGTTTTCAGAAATAATAAAATTAGTGTCCAATGCCAACTATGAGTCATCCATGTTAAAGACTTGAAGAGGATGTCTCAATCAGGAGCTTGTGTTCCATGAGGACATTACAGTTTACCAACATGTCAATCTTTTTTGCAATGCAGAAAACTGTTCTCCATCAATAAGAACAGTAATGTTTTTCAGTTTGCTGTTAATTGCTTTGATAACTCTAAATTGTCCCTAGGTGTGAGTGAGTCAACTTGTTTAATGAAACATTTTTGTTATCAAGTAACTTTGTGTACTGAGTCTGCTAATCAGTTGCTACTTGGTAAGTCAAATTTAATGCCCAAACAACTGACAATAAAAAAGAGTTCTCTCAAGTACAAAGACAGAAAAGACCATGTCTGTGTGATTCTGACTAGTCAAGAAAATGGAACAACCCCTGGTGGACTCACCTGATCCACCAGCAGTTGGATGTTAGCAGCTTCACTGCATCTATTTTACACAGCAACACCAACAATGTTCAGATGAAAAAAAAATGAAAACAAACAAAAGCCTAGCATTTCTGGAAGAAATGCATATCACCATCCACCTATTATAACAGAGTTTTAAACTAAGATCATGAAAAAAGATGGAGTTTTGGTAAAACCTTGAAACCTTGTGCGATTTCACATCATATTGCGCAATTTGCGCAACTTGTGCAATTGGAGTATAGGTTGGGGATAACGCTCAGCTACTATCACAGCAAATTTTAGCTCAATATCTGTAAAACTGACCCAGTTTGTGTTGGCTAAGGTTGATTAGCTGTAGTGGCCATCTTGAATTAGGTTGACCCCAGTGCTGTGTTTGAAATGTTCACTTGTCCACTGTATAGTACCTTAAAAACTCGCCACTGCAGAAGCTTTGTAACAGTATCTTCTGTCAAGCTGTCAGAGCCATGGACATGCACACTCACCCCTGTCCCCTGAACTTCTGTCTGAGAACTCACACTTTAAATCAAACATTAGACAGAATTTGTAAATGCACTTTATTAGATAATGTTACTGCCTTTCATTCATCACTATCTCTTTTGTGCACCAGTGTGCTTCTGATCTTTAATCTTTGCCTTGCTGCTCAAGTAATTTTCAAGCTGCCTATTTTGCTGCTGCTGTTGTTTCTGTTAATTGTTGTGTGCATATGCATCGAAATGACATTTTGTTCACCTGCATGGCCTGCATGTAACTGAGATAAGGTTGAGATGAGTAGCTCTTAACTTGACTTCTCCATGGGAATTTCTCACCGATTCTCCAAAGTCAGATTTGCAGATTTTCAAATTTGTTGCTTTGATAAATGCAAATTTATTGTATGTTGTTGAGTCATCTTAAGTGATTTCTTAAACAGTTTGTTCTAATATTTGATCTGATCCTTTTTTTAGGAGTCAGCTTTTATAATTCTCATTTTAATTTTGTTGCATAGTTTGTATATTTTGGCTAAGAAGCTACTAATTTCAGCCTTTTGTTTGGTTCCTTATGAGCAGTCAGGTGTGTAACATTATACTATTATTTCCACTCTTCAGTGGTTTTAATGTTGAACCTGAACATTAATGGTCCATTGTTTTGTAACAACTCTGGTCTGTAGGTTCGTAGATTTGTTGTTTTTCGATATAAAACCCCTCCCCCCGCCTACTGCAGCCCTCCATGCAGCATTTTGTGTAAACAGTGAGAGGAGAACGAGTTGGCTGCAAACCTGAGTGTCTGAATAATCTTGAATTAAACCTTTTGTTTCTAAGAGCTGTTTTTTATATTCTGCTTATTTATGTGTTCAAGGTCTGACATCACCCTCCTTCCTGTCCAAACGCACAAAGTGGAAAAAAAAAGGGAAAGGCTGGAGAGACTAATGAGCACCTCTACCCCAACCTCACAGCCACAAGCTTGTGTAGCAACCTGCTCACTTGGGACACATATCAAAGGGGGTTGGGGGAGCTGTTATCTGGAGGTGCATTGACAGACCCCTGCTGCTGCTGTCCCGCTCATTAATCCCCTCTTCCGCCCTCCCTCCATCGCTTCTCATCCTCAGCACTTGTCACCATGCTGTCAGCTGCCTGCTCAGCTGTAGACACCAGGACCTGCCTGGGGAACGGATGCATGGCAGGGATGGAGACAGAAATGCAAACAGAAAGAAAGACGAAACACAAAGGAAACAAGACTTTGAGGTGTAAGCCAGGATTTACAGTTGTAGCACGCAATAGAGATCTACTTCTATGAACTGAAATCAGCTTTGTAAACTCTGTTGTTCTCTTGGCACAGTCGAGAGTACAAAGTGAACCTGGAGCAGAAAATGGTGCTCGCTAAAAGCTGTCTTTTTTACTGCAGAGCCAGAAGGAGAAGAGGAAAAGGAGGAGAAACTAGCAACCTGGTGTCCTGCCAGGAGACACAGCAGGGTTTGATCCATCCATGACAGACAGGACACGAGCAAGGCAGCAGACTGGATCCACTGACTGCTGCCTTGGCTCATTAGGAGTGTGATCACAAGGAGCAAATACATGTCAGTCATGTAAGAAGCAGTATGAGATTACAATGTAAATGAATGGGTTGAAGAAAAAATAAAACAAGCAAACATGTAGTTTTGAATTTTTTGCTTTGTTATATTTTTGATTTTGGGTTTTAGTTGCAGAGAATTGGACCATTAAAAAAAAAGGTAAACAACAAAACAATAAGACATTTTCAATTATGCAAAACCAAAATGAAATTCTAAAATTAATCTCTTTAATGTTTAAAAAGGGCTGGATTTTTAAATCAATGTTCACTAAAATCTGATTTGCATCCTTTTAAAAATTTCTTACAAGAGACAACAACTTGAATGCTGAAGAGGAGGAGAGTGCATTGAGGCAGCTTTCCTCTAGAGGCTGAAAGTAAACGAAAAGACCTTGAAAGTCAAAAAACAGGACAGGAAGCCTCAGAGAGATGCAGCTCTGCAAGGCTTCATGAAACAAGGCTTTGATTTATATGCTTGCTGTAAAAATACTAACAAGCTCACAATGACAGAGCTCACATGCTGAGGATAAACTGTCACAGTATTCAACAGATTCATTAAGTTTGGCATTTTACTCTGTTTATATCAGAGGAGGTAGTTTGGTTATTTATAAGAGAAATCAGAGAAATTCATCCTGAGGGAGAAAATGAATGTGAAAGCTAAAGTTTCTGAACATTTGAGGGTTTTTTTATATAACATTTCACTTAATACTAGCAATAAACACTCAAGGATAAAACCTAAAAACAAATCTGAATAAAAGCAGAAATCTTTGCCAATCTATTATTTAATTCACTCCTTCTTGCTTACTCTTTTCACTCATGCTGACCTTAAACACATTACCAACAAATCCAGCAACATGTCCTACATACAGAACTGCAGACAGCTTTTCAATGAAACATGCTGAGTGAAACTAGTCTGGCTTATATTTTTATAGAATGTAGGATGAGCTGGTTATTTATTTCCCCTTCAAGTTACAAAAAGAGACAGTCTGGATGTCTGTTTTTCATCTTCCACTAGATTTTTTTTCCATCTTAGTGATGGGACACTAGCTAGAAAACTGGAAGGAACCAGAATCACTAGTGTAATTTTGGTACACAGTATACTTTAAGCAACTATTCAGATTTATGACCTGGGGTTCTGTAGAAAAGTTATGAATAATTAATATATTGTCTTTTGTAAATAGCTCTTTGAACCACCTCAGTTTATAAACAGTTTAATTTTGACCAGACTGACAAGGTAACAGCTAATCAGAGTGAGGGCAAGACCAAAGTATAGAGCTGCGGTCTTAAAACAGCACTGACCTCAAATGTTTCACTGAGGTTTGTGTGAATGCTATTTTAGAAAAAGTGTTGGAGGAATTCGGAGAGGCCATGGAGAAGGACTTTTGGTTGGCCTCAAGGAGGTTAGTTGGTTTAAGTGGGGAACTGCTGACCTGGATTGGGAATATTGTCAGAATGTAGAAGGAGCACTTTGAGGATCTCCTTAATCCAGTCACCATGTCCACCTTTAAGGAGTGTCAGGGGTTTATGAGCTTCTCCCTAAGATGCTGAAGGCTCAGGACATTGTGAGGTTGTCATGGTTGACATGTCTCCTATACGTATATACGCAGTCTGGAGGGCCGAGTGTGAACCAAATATGGAAGATGTCACTTCTCAGCCTTGACTTTCTAGTCTACATGTGTTTTCTGGATCTGGAGAAGCTTATGATTATGTTCCCTGAGGCATTCTGTGGGAGTCTGTTGTTGGAGTATGGGGTGCCCCAGTCACTTTTAACCCTCCTGTAGCACAAAGTCAAGTTTGTTACTGGCACTGGTTGGACACCACCAGGGCTGTCCCTTTTCTCCAATCCTGTTTGTGATGTCGAGGGTGAGTCTCTACCACAAGTGGAGGAGTTCATGTATCTGGGAGTCTTGAAGTGATGGTAGGAGGGAGTAGAAGCTGGATCAACAAATTGGGGCATTGCTTTGGTCTGCTTTGAGGTGAAGAAAGTGTTGATTCAAAAGCTAAAGCTTTCAATTTACTGTTCTGTTTATGTTCTAACCCTCAGCTATGGTTATGAGGTATGGATCAAGTCCAAAAGAACAATACAATTTAGAGTAACCAATTAACCTAACATGAACAACGTTAATGGTCTGTGGGAGGA
The DNA here is from genome assembly GCA_028566095.1 of Kryptolebias brasiliensis. Lineage (NCBI taxonomy): Eukaryota > Metazoa > Chordata > Actinopteri > Cyprinodontiformes > Rivulidae > Kryptolebias > Kryptolebias brasiliensis. The sequence goes on along the minus strand of JAOXNZ010000044.1, from coordinate 29,662,477 downwards.
AACTGGAGTATGCTGAGAAAACCCAGCATGAGCGGGAGAACATGTAAACTCCACACAGAAAGGCCATGAGACAGATCTGCGACCAGTGAGGAGACAGCTCTAACCACTAATCACTTTAGTTATAATTGGCTCTATAGAAACCCATCTGTAAAAAAAGGCATTGTTCATAACCGAGGTTTTCAACATTTCCATCTCCACAAAAATAAAACATTGCTCTGTTTTCTTAAGCAGAATATGCTATGATTCTCTGATCAGTCTGCTTTTTTGTTTGTTCCTGCCCACAGTTAACGTTTGCCATCATCCCAACACTTGTTTGCCTTTTAACCAACCTGCCCACAGACTGCTCTCTGCTATCCTTGTCTCAGTGTGTTATTTAATTTGTGAAAATATCACTGAAAGTCAACTGGGGTTGTGTGCATGAGTTCTTTCTGAGCCATGATAGTAAATAACACATTTCTGATGCTGAGTTGAAATGCCACTCTGATAAAAAAAATCAAAAACAAAAAGCAAAAAAAAAAAGCAAAAACAAAACAAACAAAAAACGCATAAAAACGTCCTTGCAAATTGCTGGTAAGTATTAGTACTTCAATATTTTTATGTTGAACTTTTGTTTTTTAATGTTAAATAACAATCTGTCTTAAAGAGAATGCCATAATATGCTTCCTGTTCAGGAACATGCAGTGCAATGACCATATATACTTTTTGCCTATAAAAAAACAATATTTTTTTGATAGATGCACAATCTACTTTCAGGTTATGTTGTTTTGTTTGATGGATATCTCTGTTTCAGAAGACTTGTTGCATGCATTAAAAAAAACTTTATTTTATTTTTTTTGTCAGCCAATCATTTGGATGGGATTTACCACTTTTTTAATTAAAGTAGCATCCCTTGAAGGAATGCATATCATCTGTTGCCTTACTTGCCAAAGTTTAAAGCAAAGACCTTGTGCAATATATTTTTTTATTTATTTTTATTAACCATTAACATATTAACATTATTTAACCAGGTAAAAAACCCATTGAGATCAAGGCCTCTTTCACAAGGGTGACCTGGTCAAGAAAGGCAACAACAGCACACGTCACGATAGACAGGACAAGTAAACAGAAATAACAAAAATAGACATAAGAAATAGATAAATGTCAACAATTTGACAATGAAGGGCAGTGGTTGTGACAATACTAACTTAAAAACAGTGGCAATTTATGATTTAAAACACAGGCACTGTTGACAGGATATCTGTTGTCGTTTTTTTAAAATTTTACAAAAAGCGTTCACTGAGACGAGCTCTGACAGTTTTAGTTCAGCTTGCATGGCATTCCAAGCAAAGGGGGCAGAAAAACTAAAAGCTTTCTTTCCCTTTTCAGTTTGCACACGAGGAACATAGAGGTGCAAACAATCCTTACAGCGTAAGACATAAGTGCTGTCCGTTGGATGGATCCATCCATCCATCCATCCAGCCATAAATTCAGAGCTTTGCCTTTTCGCTCACCTCCTTCTTTACTGCAAATGATAGTGTGATGCCCCCATTATTGCAGATGACGCCCCTACTAAAGGGTTTAACTGTGACTCCATTCAATCTTCTCCGCTAGAGACAGAGACTCACCGCAAACAGGAAAGAGTATGCCACCTTTTGCCATTCAAGACCCATGGCTTCAGATTTAGAGGAGCTGGCTTTGATCCCACCACAAGACCAGATCTCACCTAGTTTGGCATCTTTGAACTCGCTCCCTGTTCACTTTAAAATCTAGTTTAAGATTTTATTGTTTGTTCGTAAATCATTGAATGGGTTTGCAACTTCTTACCTGTCAGATTTTCTAACTTTGTACACAACTAAAAGGTCACAGACATCAGGCAAGCAGATACTCCTGTTTGTACAGAGGAGCAGATAAAAGAACAGAGGAGATTGGGTTCTTACTGTAGCTGCACATAAACTATGGAACAGCGTGCCCCTTCACATTAGGACATCACCAACACTCAACACTTTTAAGACCCATTTAAAAACTATTTTTTATTCCTTGGCATTTAAAACAGACAAAGTTATTATATCTTGTATTTTACTTTTAAGCCTGTACTAGTGTGCTTGTTTATTGTTTTGTTTAACTCTATATTCCTGGACATTTTATGTATACAGCAGTTTGGTCAGCACCTGCTGACTTTAAATGTGCTAATAAGTAAATTTGACTCTGACATTCAACTGTGAACTGTCCCAGTGCACCCTAAAGGTCATGGCTTGAAAAAGCCAACAGAACCACACCCTGAGTTCCCAAACCAGACACCCTCCTCTCCATGACTGTATCTTGAAATTGTCCATGAACACCACAAACAGGATCAAAGAAAAGGAGCAGCCCTGGAGGAAGCAGACACAACTCTTGCTTTGGTTATAAAGTGACTGAATAACCTGAAAAAGCAACCACAGCACCCCATACTACCACAGCACTCTACAACAAAGCCTCTTGTGGGACACAGCTTTTTCCTTTTCAATAAAACACACAGGAACTCAACAATCAAACTTTCATGCGCCTTTCAGCAACTTTGCAAGAGTAAAGATCTGGTCTACTCTTTTATGACCTGAACAAAAGCCACACTTCTCTTTTTGAATCAGAGTTAAAACAACCAGCTGAAGCCTCCGTTTCAACACCAAAGAGCAGATTTTCACAGGGAGGCTGAGTAGTAGAACATGCTTTCCAGTCTCTATTCTTAAAAACTGGGATCACCACCTTGGTCTACATTTCAAAAGTGTTATCACATTCTATCCCAATTGCGACAATGAAGGAAGTTGAAATGTGCAAAAAAGAGATATTGCAAAGAAAAAAACAAAAATGTTGCCAATATTTCCCACACTGCAGGGATGTGCAGCTGTGGCTATAGATCCCAGATATGAGCTTGGAAAATCCTGCAAGCCTAAAACTGATGTTTTGAGGGTATCTTGTATTTGTAAAACTGATGCAGTGGGCTCCTACACAACAGTGTGTGTGATGAGTTAGGAGTGAGAACGGTTTGGGTAGGAAAAATGTGTAATTATGAAAAACTGAGCTTACCACTCCAACTTTATCTGCACATGTGATACATATGAGTTTATATATTTACATCAACAAATCATCAGACTGAAAGAAATGAAATAATTTGCAGATTCAAACAGAGAAATCTTTCCTGCTGCTGTAATTAAAAAGAACTCGCTTTACATTCAGCCAGGGGTCCATTATGTTTTATTTAAGCACTGGCAACGTGTCTCCAGCAAAGACAGCACACTCACACTGTTTTGATCTGAATTGCATAAATGTTCAATAGAAAAACAACAGAAATAGTTCAAATAATTAAACAACTGTTTCACAAGTCGATGACACAGCAAAAGATAATTCACAGGATTATTTTTCTTGTTGGATTGCAGAGGGAGGAACTTTGTGTCCAGGTTGCTTTCAAAACGTTGCAGGAGTCAGAACAGTGTAGCTCTGAGGGATTATCAGGTGTTGACACTGAGACATCCTCTGATACAGCACCATCATCTCCCTCTGTTTTGAGCTTATCCAACAACTTGTTTATAACAGACAGTAATCCAAACCTCCACATGTGAAGCTTAAAGTCATCTAACTTGTCTGTTCCTTCATCACATCTCATTTCACACTTTCTACTCACTCTGCTCCACAACATGCTTCTCTGCAGCTGGACATTAATTTCTACTGATTGGTTTCATTCTGCTTTTTTGGCCTGTGTGGGAAGCATGCCGTGTGTTTAAGCTTGCCAAGCTCAGAGCAAGCAGACCTCCACCTGCTTTGAGTGGTGCTTGCAGGAGTGTACCTGGTAGCAACAGAATCGTCTCTGTAAAAAAAAATAAAATAAAATAAAATAAATCCCACATTCAGTTTTATTTGGAACGTGTTGCCAGAGTTACTGTTGCAGCAGCACCAGCCTGGTTAAATATCAAATGTTGTCAGAAAAGGAGGTGAGCATCTCTACCAACATCTGTGCAGATGAAACCCATCCAAAATACCAGCTGTTCACATTATTGGACTGTCAAGAAGGACAACTTCATTGTGGCTAAATATTTTTGAAAAAGCCCTCTTGACTGTTGTGCTGTGATTCTTTTTGCGACTTGTACACGTTTAAAAGATCAAACCTCTGCAATTCCTGGATGACAAAACGCCAAACAGCTCCTGTCTTACCCAAAAAGGTCTCAATATGCAACTCAATCTTATGGTAAAGCTCTTAAATCAAAGTATAATTTAAAGAATAAACCATGTTAGTATCACCGAACTTCTTAAATAACTTAGAAGCAGAAACGAACAGGTTACAGCAGCTTCTCAGTAATTACAGAAGTGTGATCAAATTCTCGAAGTCACAGGCCATAATTCACCTTTTTTTTGTTTGTTCTATATTGTTTAAGCCATTAAGCCAGGCCCAGCTAGGAACCCAGGCACCAGACAGGCCCCCCAGGCACCCCCAACCTCCAGACTCTTCCTCTCTGCCCGGAAGTAACCCGGCCCTCATGGGTAGCCCAAACCCCAACACCCCTGCCCACCCCCCCCGGACCCACAGGTCCCAGCCACCGCGGCCCCGGACCTGCCCGCCAGGCCAGGGACGCAGGGCAGACCTCCCCCTACCCGGCACAAAGGCAGATCCCCCCCGAGAGCCAGAGCAGACCTCAAACCATCCAGGGACCCAGCCCTGGACCCCCCGCACCAGCCAGGAGCGGCAGCAGGCCAGGTAAGAGGGCATAGCGGCCCGCGGCCCAACCCCGCTTCGATGCCGGGAGTACATTCCCATTTTAGGTCTATTAGGATTTTCAAAATTATTTCTATTTGCTAAATGCCAGAATAATGAGAGAGAGAATGTTTTTAAGACAATTTTTGTTACTTTCTTCAAAGTCAAAAGTTTAAATACACTTCATTAGTCTTTGGGACCATTGCCCTTAAACTGT
>JAOXNZ010000044.1:29444234-29460732 GCA_028566095.1 Kryptolebias brasiliensis | reverse complement strand
TCGTTTGTCTCTATGTGGCCCTGCGATGGACTTGCGACCTGTCCAGGGTGTCCCCCGCCTCTCGCACAGTGACTGCTTGAGATAGGCACAGGCTCCCCATGACCCAGAATGGAGAAGCGGTTAAAGAAAATGGATGGATGTTTTAGAAGCTAAAGAGTAGAGTTTTATTGAGCCCCTGAAACAATTTTTACCTCAGTAAAAGAAAAAGTTGTTACAGAATGCCAACATGTTTCAGATTATTGACATTTTACTTTTTTAACACAGTCTGACATTTCTACTCATCATTTAAACATTCATTCTTATAAACCACACAACATAAAAAGTGGTTTGGTGAAACTGATGTTGAGGAGAACAGTGATTCCTTAATCTGTCTGCTTCCTTACTCACATCAAATGTTTTTAGGTTTTATTTTACGTTTTGCCTTTAGATAAAACCTTCCTTTTATTTTCCAGCAGTCAAATGGTCTCTGGAGAAGCAGCGATGAGAAAAGCCCAATGCTTGGATTTAGGTGTGTCTGGTAGTCAAATGATTTCTTTAATGTGAGACAGAAAAGAACAAAAGATCTAGTTGGACTTTAGTGGCTTATTAAGCAACAGGAGCAGCAGGAGTTTCTCAACAGAAGCTCCCAGAAAAAAAAGCCAAATCAACACATCAGGACAGGTAAAGATTTGAACAAAATAGAATAATGCTTGGAATAATGAAGATGGATGACAGGTTTGTGGCAAGTAAATGCTTGTATGTTCTTTTACTTGCAATAAACAATTTGCTCATCCACATCTATTCTTACAAGCCTGACATTGTCTCCTGTTTAAACTCAGTTTTGTACAACAGACTTTTGAAGATGAAGAGCAGTCTTTCTGGACCGTTTCTCCACGTCCTCTTCCTCAGCTGCTGTGCATTTGGACTGACATCAGTGGTGTCAAAAAAATACATTCATATCGGAAGTGGTACTACATGGAAAAATGCACAAACCATGTGCAAGGAGTGAGTATTGTTTTTTTTATTTATGCCTGATTAGTAATAATAACAGTTATATTTCATTTGACTTAGTAAGGATTTAATGTGACATAAAAAAAGTGTCTAGATTTGATTTTTGTCAGAAAAATACAACCTACAGCACATTTGGAAAGTATTCACAGTACTTTTTCCACATATTGCCTTATTCCAAAATTAATTAAATTCATTTTTCCCCTTCAAAATTCTACATCAAATTCCCTATAACGACAAAGTGAAAAAAGTTTGTTTAAAATTTTTGCAAGTTTATTATCTCCGCCAAGGAGGTTATGTTTTCGTTTTGTTTGTCTTTTAGTAAAATTACTTTAAAACTAATGAACAAAAGTTGGGGTTGTCACAAGACACAATTGATACAATTTTGGTGGTGATCTGGATCACAATCATCTGATTGTGATCAGATCGGATCACAATCTGGATCAGACTGTGTTTTTAATGGTGCTATTGCCTTGGCGGAGGTTTGTGCTCTTTGAGTACTTCTAGTTAAAAAAAAAAGAAGTAAAACATGTACTGTACACAATTATTTACAGCCTTTGCCATTAAACTCAAAATTGAGCTCATGCATCCTGTCATCATCTTTCAAATGTTTCTATAACTTAATTGGAGTCCACATGTGGTAAATTCTGTGGTAAAACTGGTGTTGACTTTATCGACTATCAGAACAAGTTGATCTATACTGAGCTCATGTGACATTTAAATTGCCCACAGATGGATTTTATTAAACTATTATGTGGTCTGCTTTTGAAGGTAATTGTTGGGATTTCAAAACAAAAAAGGTAAATACAAATGTCAGCATCCCTTTTTGTTTTTTTAGGTTTATTCAAAACAAATTTTCCTGAGTAATAGTTCATTAGTGATGTATTTTCTTTGTTGCATTATTCCTATAATATAACTACAACTGAAATTAAATTCTAGGTTTTAAGGCAACAAATTAGAAAAACTAACAATGAAAGTACTTTTGCAACCTACACTATAAGTTAATATGCATTTTAAACAATGTCAGGGAAAGCTAATAATTGAGCAAAATCTCAGACCACATAACCACTTGCATGCTGACAAATAATTTTGCAATTGTAATGTTTGAATTTTTGTCTTAACAGCTACTATACTGACTTGGCCACCTTGTATACCCAGTCAGATTTGAACCAAATGAGCTTGAACCAATATTACGCCTGGGTTGGACTGTACAGACAAACAAGTAATGGAGGGAATGGCTGGATCTGGACTAATGGAAATATCGCCAACTTTAATGACAGTACGAACTACAATAGAAGCTGTGGCACAGTCGGCTTTAATAAAAAGTAATGTAAGACTGTTCTTGAGCTTTTTTTTATAATTAAATGTTCTTGGTATGTCAAAGAGGTTTAAAATCAAATTAATGTATAGTTTACTTTTAAAAAGATATCTTAACATACTATGTGCAGTTTTTTTTAAGCCATCAAGATTGGCTGACTGACTCTGAACAAGACAAAGCAAGTGTAAAAGATGGATGGATGGATAAAATTTTATCTCCTCAGAGAACAGAGCTTTTTACACTGTCTCTGATCAAATGGAATCAAAAAAATCACTAAAGAGAGAGTTTAGAAAAAGGTTGTGGTACTTTAATCATATCATGGTTTGACCAAAGCATTTCAGTGACTTTTCATCTGAATCTAGTAGGTCATTTCAGCTTGTGAAAAAAAAGTAATGAAAATTATCTGTGGCCAAAGGCAAAAAGCCAATAATATTTTCGCCCCTGTGTGATTCTGTGTGTATGTGACTATGTGTTTGTCTGCTGTACAAGCAAGATGTCTAGATGGCATTAGCAGATTTTAAAGGAACACACATAAAGTCATGGATGTACAGTGCCTATAAAAAGTGTTTGTGCTTTTATTTCTGCTTTTATTGCTGTTAACTTATACTTAATTGTTATCTAACGGCTAACTGATCTGTTTCTAAAACTTTGCTATTACCTTTTGGAGTCAACTTTGTCTGTCTGTTAACAAACTACCTCATGAACAACAAGACTCTTCGAAAGTTATCACTGAATAAACACTAGAGGTGTAACAAGATCTCATGCCACGAGATCATGTGGTATTAAAACATCACAAGATTTCTTGTCAGTTTAAAAACTGTGTCGTGGAGCAATATCAAGTTGGTCAGCTTGACTTTGTTTAGTGAAATTAGCACTGAAGATGTACCCACCACAGTAATTTACATAACTATGGGCAGGTTTTCTTCATACATTTGAAAACCTCATATAAATGTGGGGAAACGAAGCGCACATCTCCCTTTGCAAGGCCTTTGAGAATTAAATGGAGGCAAAAAATCCTTATTTTGCTTTTGCAAAAGAAGCATAGTCCATTGGTGAATTCAAGTGCATTATTCAAGAAGAATATATAGAAATACAGTATGCCTTTATCCCAGTTTTTTGATATCATGTCATTTTTTTTTGATAGCTTAAACCAGATGCAAATAAATAAATCAATGATTTTATTTATTATTGTTCCATCTTTCTGGGTTGCTGAGGCTCAAGGTATTTTCACTAATAAAAAATCAGGAAACAACGCAGCTTTCCTTATTAAAAACAAGCCAGATTTCTCAAGATGGCACAAATAAATCTCCTGTTTAAAGTTTTATCATATCAAGTTAACAAACTAATCAATTTGGGTAACAAAAAAATAGTAACAAAAAACAGCAGATAAAGCCATTTCAAGTCTGAGTGGATGGGCTTAAATGTAAAACACTATTGAGAAACCCAATCAATTGTAAATAATTGTTCTTTGAATTTGAAAGTGACAATTTACTGCGTAATTTTTTTTCCATTATCTACTGATAGGTTTTATGCTACATATTGTGGATCTCAACTCTTCTTCATCTGTCAGAAGACCACCTTCCCCCAGAGCATAGTCAGCCCTGAGTACTATTTCATACTTGAGTCAAAGTCCTGGTCCCAGGCTCAGAAGTACTGCCAAGATAACTATGATGACCTGGGAAATTTGGATAGCTACAATGGGAATCCATATTTATTTTTCCAGGATTTTCCTATCTGGATTGGATTGCACAAGGATGGTAAGGCTTTTCAGAATGGATTCTGAGGTTCACGTATATGTAATCAAAACTTTTTAACATTTTAAATGTTTTACAGAAATCTGCTGTGGACAGTCCTATGACTGGTAACAAGTGATCTGCACATGTTGTCTTTCTTTTTAGTAAAAATGTTTTTGTTTTTTTTAAATGCTATTAAATTTGATAAAGAAAGCAGATCCAATTTTGTTTTGTTTCCTGCATTGCTTTTCTTTTCTTTTAATACACGGTAACCTCTGTTTAGCTATTTAATGTAACTGACCTTCCAACAAAAGATCCGTAAACTGTCAACTCATCTGTTTGCACACATTTTCTCCACCTGTCCAGCAGGTGGATCATGGAACTGGAGCACAGGCTTGTCAGAATATATAAACTGGAACGCTGGTGAGCCAAGTAACAACGGTGACTGTGTCTCCATCACCTCAGTGACAAAAAGGATGGCTGTCAAGAACTGCAGCAAAGTTTTTCCCTTCGTCTGCATGTCAGAAAATATGTTTTTGGTAAAAGAGAACAAAACCTGGGAAGAAGCGTTGGAACATTGTCGAGGTCTCACTTCACCCACCAACAGCAATCTTCACTTCGATCTACTTAGTGTGAACCCCGGAAATGAACATGACTATGTGATGAACAAGGTCAAGGAGGCTGACACGGAGGAGGTGGGTTTTTTTGGAAGAACCAAAACTGATCAATTTTTTTTAGTTATATATCAAATGCTAACCCTGGAGAAAAATCTGAACTAAATATGGCACCAGAGAGAAAAAGAAAGTCATCACTGTGGTCCTGTCAGAAACAAATTAAGTCTCTCCATACTTACATATTATCAGTACACATTGTTTCCATTTGTAGGTCTATGGTGGTTAAACAAGCTGTTAAATGCCCTTAGAGCAGGATTATGCGATTGATCATAAGAGAAGTACTACAGTGACTGACATGACTAATGATCAAACTTAAAATAACATCTACTTCGATTTTCAATGTGGATGATATCCTGTGGGCAAGTAGAGCCTGAGCACCAGTGTACGGCAGCAAACCCAAGATCAACAAGTGACATCCCACTTTACCCAGAATAGGTTTTGTACAGGACAGGTATGGGGATACTCCCAAGCTCCTAGCTGAGAGCCTAGAGTCTAGGCTCTAGATGTTAAGATTCTCCCCGGTGAGAGAGAGGGCTGCCTCTCTGCAACTTTATCATCTCTCGTCTCTCTGGGAGGGGTGCCATTTGGAAATTCAAACAGTCTCCTGTGAGAATTTGATGCCCGTGTGGACAATGTAGGGGTGTGATTTTACTGGATCTGCCTCCCTGATCTAAATCAAGTGTTATGTTTGATTGTTTGATTGCTGTGTTAAGCATAGGTTTAAGCATGAGTGTAAAGTATTATTGTTAGATAGTTTGTTTGATGCACTTCTCACAAGTTTCTCTCTTACACAATTGAACACTTGTGATTGAATAAAAGCCTAAATAAAGGTTAATGAGACTAATAATGAGAAATTGCTGTTCCATGGCAGAAATGTTCCTTTTTATTGCTCTTGCTTCTTTTTTTTGCAATTAATATAAAAGCTCATGTACATGGGAACAAAACTAAAACTCAAATTTCCAGAGTAGAGGATCTTTAAACAACCTTTATAAATCTGACCCATGTCGTTTTCTGTAGGTGTGGGCCGGCCTGCGTTTCCTGGCTGATGGATGGCTGTGGGTGAATGGGGAAGAAATGTTGTACCCTGATCTGCCACTCTGCCCCATCCCAGGAAACCGCTGTGGAGCCTTCTCCAAGAAGGACACTGGGGGTGTGAAGGACAGAAACTGTTTACAGATGAAAAACTTTCTGTGTTACAGTTACAAGTCCAATTAGCACAATCTCTGGCGTCAAGATGTGTGATCTTCTCTGCAAAGAATGGCTACTACCCCCAGTAATGCTCACTCACGACCAGAGGTTTGTTACACTTAGATAATAAATTTAAATTACCTGAAGGGCTTTAGGAAATCAGTTTTCTCAAAGATAAGCTAACAGCTATATTCTATATTCTTAACCAATGGTTTGGATTTTATTTTCTGTGTTTATATATTATTTATTTAAAAATTGAAGTGTGAACTAATAAAAGTGATCCAATGACAGAAATGCAATGTAGCATTTATAAATTTTTATCACTGTGTAATGGAGAATAAGAAGCAATATCAGGATTTGTACCAGTAATATAAATTCCTGAATATTTTTGTGGTGCTTTCTAGGTTTGAAAAGTGCTTGATTTTGAATAGAGTGCTTGAAGCTGCAGCTGCATTGCTTAATAATTGACTGCTTCCTGATTTAATAGTTAGCCTTTAAAAATGTGTTTATGAAGACAACTGAATGAGCCTTACTGCTCCTCTGAATTTATGTGTTGTGTTAATTATGTTTTGGATTTGTATAATTTTTATTTTAAAAACAAAGAAGATGCTTCAAATAGTTGATAGACTACCTTTTTCACATCTAATACCTCTCACCATTTAAAACAACAAAGTGGTTGAATTTTAAGTCGTTTGTCTGAAGACTGTTTCATATCAGTGCAGACATTTTATTTTTAATGTAAATCATACATCAAAATAAGTGACAGCTTTTGAAACTTTTTTTTTCTTTTTCCCCTTCTCTAATGTTAAACTATATATATATATTTTGTATTAGAACTAATAAAATCAATTGTAACATTTAAGTGGAATATATAATATTTATTTACGTGGAAAAAAAAATGATGGTCTTTTTATTGTAAGAGGATTTTGTTGTCCCACTTGATGTCTTGAAGGGAAAAGTAAAGCAGTGGTGTTCAGCTGCAGTCCACAACTCCACCACCAGGTGTCGCTAAATTCAATCTTTGAACCATCCATCCATCCATTTTCTTTACCGCTTTTCCTTTCTGGGTAGTGGGAAGCTGGTACCCAAATCCAGCAGTCACTGTGCGAGAGGCAGGGGACACCCTGGACAGGTTGCAAGTCCATCACAGGGACACATGGAGACAAACAAGACAGACAACCACTCACACTCTCACTCACACCTAGGGACAAGTTAGAGTTACTAGTTAATTTAACATGTGTGTTTTTGGTCTGTGGGAGAAAACCAGAATACTTGGAGTAAACCCACATCAGAACAGGGAGAACAGACTTCACACACAGAAAGACTCAAGAAGGCGATTATGGGTGAATTTTCCTGCCATTAGTTGAGAGCACGCATTTTCAGTTTGAAAGCAGGAATTCATCTCTTTGTTCTCAAAACTTGTAATGCTTGCACTCAAAACTACTGCTCTCTTTCAAATATTCTCTGTGATCTCTCAGATTTTCTGCTCTCGCGTAAAATTTTCTCTCTGCACGGATCAAATCTCCGCTTGCAAACCTCTCTGCTCACTTGCGAATTCTTTTCTGCTCTCTCGCAGCACAAGGAGTACCATCGCCTGGCAACCATCTCAGCCAATAGAATGAAAGTGTTATACTGGGTGGTGGGAGATTCCTCTAGGTTGTGTTTGTTTCCTTCTAGTGGGTGTGCCTGTGTGGCTACAATCGATTGTAGCACCTGCTGTTTCTGTGCCGCCCACTGGATGTAGGGAGAAACAACCTCAGCTTTCTGCTCCGTGTTACAATTTAAAGATAAGGATTTTGCCCATACAGACTGCAATCAATAGCTTTGATTTGACTTACATGACAGACAGCCAGTCTGTGTTCTCTTCCTCACTAAATGAAAAATAAAGGTGTGCATTAAAGCCACCTACTGGTATGGAGTACGGTTCATTATGATTTAATTTCTAATATCTATCTATCTATCTATCTATCTATCTATCTATCTATCTATCTATCTATCTTAGATTTATTTTTCATGGGTCTTGTTGGTGCTGCGTATCCATTTTCTTTGGTCGGGTGAACAAAACTTCTGCCTCAGATCAGTAGACTGTTAGCAATCAGTAGCACACTGCTGGTAGATATTTGGTCATATTCATATTCATATTAAACAAATCTTTATAAAGTGCAGCATTATTAACAGTATCACCTTTCTACAAAGAGAAATCTGACTTTCTCTGGTGTTAGCATCGCCATATTGGCCACCTGTAAATTTAAAGTTGCTTTTAAAACCCTGTAAAACTCTTTGTCAAGTAAAATAGATTATATTATTACCAAAATGTATATGTTTTTGATTGCTATTTGTTACTAAATTAATGAACAAGAAAATGGGTAAAAAGTTAAAGGTTTTGTATTTCTCTAGCATTTTAGTTACGTTTAAAGTTCAAAGATTGATAAAAATCAAGTTGATTGAATTTGTTGTTTTTAAACATGCACACATCATGTTCACTAAAGCTGAAGTTGGTACGAAGAAGCTGCTGGCACTACTGTGAAATGTCTAATATGTAATTTTGGAAACAGATAACAGCTGAATAGACTCAAACAAACGCATATCTGCACTGAATTAAAATCTGGACGTAGGATGAAAGAGTTAGCTGTGATTGAATTCTGTGTTTCTGTTGTTTAATAGTTAACGTCTCACTGTGTTCAACAAAGCTGGCTGCATTTCAGGCGTGAATATTTTTCAGATGTGTCACAGGTTTCTTGATAATGAGTGATGGAAATCTTCCAAAGAGGCGCTGAGAACTAGATGGTTACAAAGAGGTGGGAAGCTCACTTTTCAGTTTTTCTGTGACTCTGCTAAAACTGATTTATTTTTTCTTTTTGAACTTTTATTTTTTTAAAAAGCTTGTATTGACTTGAAAAAATAAATGGGATCAATTTTATTTAAAAAGTTATAACCTCAAAATTAACAGAAGCCAGCCTTTGAAACAAAGTTTCCTCACTGCCTGTCGACACAGTCACATGATCATTTCTTGAAAAGACGTTTCTGGGTTGAAGACAATGTAAAGACCCTTTTAAGCAACAGATTTAGGTGAAAATTAGGGGCATTAAAACAGAGCTTTTCAAAACTTAGGACTTTAACACTAAAACTTGGACTTCCTTGGAACAAACATTTTGCCAACTGCATTAGAGAGCTGAATCCTAAACAAATTAGTGTTTAATATTTACCTATACATGCTGGTTTAATACTTAAGAAACTGAGTTTTTGTTGCACATTTGTAGAAGTTTTCAGAAACTGCACACAATACGCTTAAAATGACCTGACAGCTGTAAGAGCTGTTCAATGAAGAGCTGATTGTTTCGTTTGGTTGGCTAAATGACAGAAAAACTTTTCTCACAGTTTATTGGTTAGGATTAAAGATTAAAGATATATTTAGTGTTTTGCAAAATTTCACATCAATTCCTGGCGTTTATTTGTTATTTTTGATGCTCTTACCTACCCAGTGCATTTCTAAGACTTTTGGTGTAATGATGTTAATTTAGATCAGTCGTCAACTGTTTCTTTACATTTTCTGAAGTTGTGTAAAAAAAAGAAGAAAAAAATTAAAACCACTGGCTGGGTTATTTATTTAATTTGGATTTTTAGGATGTGAATTTCCATCTGCAGGACAAGAAAGATGGACATCTGAAGGTTGATAGAGTCAGCCTGTAAGGAATTTGGCAAAGTTGTTGTGTTAATGATGTACTGTAAAGCTGCAGGAAGCACATGCTTTATTTTCCTTTTGTGTTCCTTTGAAACAGCTCGTTTCCTGTGAGAAAACATTAACATTAACCTTTTATAACAAACATGTTGTTAATAGGTCATGCAATGTCCAGATGAAATAAAGCCTCATATGTTGCCATTTTGCTTTTCTGCAAACTGAAAATAAATGTTTATGTCATTTGAATTCTTCCACACAGTACAATGTGTACACACTTTATAGGTCTTATATTTCTTCATTTCATATTTCTGGAACATATAAACAAACAAGTTTGGGGCCATGTGTGAATCTAGCCTCTTATTAATGAAAGGTGGAGGGAAAAATGATCCAAAACCACGGTTTCCATGTGGAAAACACAAGTATCATTCTTTGTGTTGCACATATATCACATGAAATTTCCACATTTTTGTGAAGTTCATGTGTTTGTTCTGTAAAGGGTTGATTTAAAAAAGAAACTGTTCTTCAACTTTTGTCTGATATTCACTGCCTAAACCTCTGTGAAGTCACTAAATTGTAATTTCACATACAACCCAAATTCCAAAAAAGTTGGGATGTATAAAAATAAAAAACAAAATGCAGTGATTTGCAAATCTCATAAACCTATATTTAATCACAATGGAACATACTAAACATATAAAATGTTTAAACTAAGAAATTGCACCTTTTTTTGGAAATAATATGGTAGTTTTGAATTTTAAGGCAGCCCCACATCTCAAAAAAGTTGAGACAGGGAGAGTAAAAGGATGTAAAAGTAAATGGTACAATTGAGAAATAATTGGAGGAGCATTTAGCAACTAATTAGGTTAATTTGCAACAGGTCAGTAAGAGGACTGAATATAAAAAGAGCATTTTAGAGGCTGAATCTTTCAAAAGTAAAGATGGGCAGAGGTTCACCAATCTGCAAAAAACTGTCTGAAAACTTTGGAACAATTTCCGAATAATGTTCCTCAACAGAAAATTGTGAAGACTTCGAATATCCTATTATCTACAAATCATAATATCATCAAAAGGTTTCATAAATTTGGAGAAATCTCTGAGCTCAAAGCACAAGGCTGAAAGTCTATACTGGACGCCCCTGATCTTTGGGTACTCAAGGACCACTGCATTAAAAACAGGTCTGATTCTGTTCTGGACATCACTGCATGGGTTCAGAAACACTTCCACATATCACTGTCTGTAAACACAGTTCACCGCGTCATCCACAAATGCTGCTTAAAGCTCTTTCAGACAAAGAAGAAGCCAGATGTGTCCAGAAACTTACTCTGGACCAAAGCTCATTTAAAATGGACTGAGGCAAAGTGGAAAACTGTTCTATGGTCAGACAAATTGAAATTTGGAATTCTTTTTGAAAACCAATGGTGCCAATGACCTCTGCACTAAAGAGCAGAGGGACCATCCAGCCAGTTATCAGCATGCATTTCAGAAGCCTGCCTCTCTGATGGTATGGGCGTGCATTAGGCCTATTACATAAACAGCTTACACATTTGGAAAGGCACCATCAATGTAGAAATGCATATACAGAATATAGAACACTCTATGCTCCCATCCAGATCATGTCTTCTTCAGGGAAGTCCTTGCATATTTCGGCAAGACAATGCTAAACCACATCCTGCATCCATAACAACAGGATGGCTTCATAGTAGAAAAGTTCAGGTGCTGAACTGACCTGCCTGCAGTCCAGACCTCTCACGAATTAAAACACATTTGGCACATCATGAAATAAAAAATCTGGCAAAGAAGCCCTAAGACTGTTGAACAGCTAGAATCCTCCAACAGACAAGTATGGGCTGGGCAACATACCCTCTAAAACCTCCAGCAGCTGGTTTCCTCAGGTCTTAGATGTTTACAGAGTGTTGTTAAAAGAAGAGGGAATGCTTCACAGAGGGAAACATGGTCCTGTCTCTAATTATTTGTGATGTGTTGCTGCCATCAAATTCATCCATCCATCCATTTTGTTTACCCACTTCTCCTTTCCAGGTCGTGGGGAGCCGGTGCCTATCTACAGCAGTCACTGTGCGAGAGGCGGGGGACACCCTGGACAGGTTGCAAGTCCATCACAGGGACACATGGAAACAACCAACCATTCATGCCTAGGGACAATTTTAGAGATACCAATTAACCAAACATCCCTGTTTTTGGTCTGTGGGAGGAAACTGGAGTACCCGCAGTAAACTCACGTGCACACAGGGAGAACATGCAAACTCCACCCAGGGAGAACATGTAAACTCCACCCAGAAAGGCCCCACCAGGTCGGGAAGCAATCCTGCAACCTCCTTGCTGGGAGGCGACAGCTCTAACCACTACGCCACTGTGGCCATCAAATTCAAAATTACCTAATTTTCCTGCTCTAATTTCTTAGTTTCAACATTTGATATGTTTATTGTTCTATTGTAAATAGGGGCTGCAGTAGCTTGGTGGTCAGTGCTGTGTTCTTATAATCCTGAGGCTGCAGGTTCAAGCCCAGATTGCAGCAGGAAGGCCATCTGGAGTACAACAATCAGCAAATTTTTCAAGCGACTTTGCTTGCTGTAGCAACCCCTGAAGAAGGGAGCAGACAAAACAACAACATTGTGTTCCAAAAGGAATAAAATATGGGTTTATGAGATTTTCTTTGCATTTTGTTCTTATTTACATTTTACACATAGCCCCAACCTTTTCAGAATTATGGTTGCACATTAACAAGGATTTTATCAACAAAAACAGCAAAGCGTGCATGTGTGAAGAATTTGATAAAACTAACAAAAATATAGTTCTGGTTTGACTAAAACGGGGCAGCAACCAACCAGAAGCTTAACGAAGCGTGAAATCTGAACCCTGACCCATCCATCTTCCTCTGCAACAGATGGTGTTGCATGCCAGAAAAAAAGTTGTGGCTGTTATTTGTTCATTTGCAACTTGTTTATCCAAGTGGTTTGAGTTTACGGGAGACTTGCTCACCTCAGAGCTTTTTTTTCTGTTTTGTGGATCCAGACAAATACAGATGGCTGCTGGGTTTTCTCCCAGCTCGTTCTGACACCTTCAGACACATAAATCGGTTCAGGAGCTTTTTGCAGTATTCTTAAGATTTACTACAGGGAAAAGCTTAGACCTATGAGCTCACCGTTTCTTTTTCTACTGTAAAATTTAAGCAAATGAGGATGTGGAAAAAAAGTATGTGCAGTTCATCAGATGGGTGAAAAGAATAAAAACACATAAATTACTTTGACAAACAGGCTTTAGTGGCTTTTATCAAAGTCAGTGCAAACCTTGTAAAATGAAACACTGACATTTTTCCACCTTTTTAAGGGACTATGAAGATTGCCTCCCATCTGGTGAGTTTTTATTTTCCATGCTCTTTCTTTAACATCAATCAATCTGTCTTCTGAAACAAGAACCTACTCTGGAAACTGTGTTTTCTTCCACCTCGAACAGGCCGCATCAATTTAATCTTTCTTGGATTAGCTGCTGAATGCTTCGTCTTGACGTCACTCACCTTGAATCCATTCCCTCATCGTTCTGAATCGAATCAAGAGACTGCTCTCCTGCTCAAGACGCCGTCTTTATGGCACAGCTGGCAGCATTTATCGACTGGACGGAGAGTTTTTGGCTAGGAGTCGAGCTGAAACCTTGAGGGCAAATTCAGATGGACATTTTCAAGCTGTTTGGTAAACTTTAAAGTACTGTGGTTAACTGTCAGCCTTAATGTGAAATACTCAACAGCAGACATGAGGACGAAAGTCACAAAACAAATCAAGATCCTTTTAAAGAAAAGCTGATGAGAGTCACTTAAAAGAAGCTGAATCAGATTGATGCAGGATTGTGAACTCAAGAGACTCATCTGCTCATGTTTAAACTATTTCAGCTTCCACTTTAACAATCTGCATGACACAGAAATCTGCTTAATACAAGTTGTGCACATTCCCGAGTCTGGCTTGTAATCTGACTATTTTATGTAAACCAATTCACGTGTTTCCACCTTAAATGCTTCAAATTTATGCTTTTTCAGCCGAAAAAATAAATAAATAAATACCAGCCATGGAGGAGTTATTATTATAATTTTGCATCTCATTATTTTAATACTGTATGCCAGATACATTTGTTTAAGACAATGTTAAAACAATTTTAAAGGATTTAAACAAACCACTCAAATTGTGTTAAAACAAACAAACTATATTCTGCCACTGTAAAATTTCAAAAAGAACTGAAACTAAGAAAAGCTGACTTCAGTGGTATAAATTAAAAGGAAAGCATAGCGCCCGCTGTTTTCATGCCAGTTTTCAACTGAAATCATTTTATGATGAGGATCGACAGAGTTATTGCCAGTTTGGTCAAACCTTGAAAATAACATTATGTACCATCTCATGCAATATTTGCATGATTTTACATGATCTCTCAGTACTTGTATGTGTTGTGAATGATTATCAGCTACTACCACATCAAGTTTTAGCTCAATACCTGTAAAACAGATTGGGATATAGACATTTTTGTGTAGGCTTGTACCGATTAGCGATGGTGACCATCTTGAATTGAGTCACTCAGTTGCAGATGAACAGGCAAAAATTAATTTCTGAGAGTTTATTTGAAATCTGTCCAGTGCCTTATAAGATATTTTGTTAACAGACAAACAGGGTGGACTCCAACGGTTAATGCCAAAGTTTTAAGCAAAGAAGTCTTACAATGTGTTGCGGTCAAAGTATGTGTTGGGAACGATGCTCAGCTACTAGCACACCAAATTTTAACTCAACATCTGTAAATCTGGCTGAGTTAGAGACATTTAGAGACATTTTAGTGCTTTCTAAGATATGTTGGCTGTGGCGGCCATCTTGATTTGGGTTGAGTCCAAAAGGTAATTAGTTGGAGATGTCAACTCAGTGATGATTTTCTGAGGGTTCAATAAAATCCATTCGGTGGTTCAGATATTTTTGAGATACTTTGCTAACGGTATAGACAAATGAACACACACAGAAGTTATTTTGCCTTTGGTGGCAGGCAATAAATATAGTTTAAATTTCTGTGAATCCAAATGATAAGAACTTCATTAAGTTTGTATTAATATATTTAATTTCATGTATGCTGATACAGTATCATTGCTACTATGAATATTGGATAGAACAGTTCGAATGTATTGAAAAGCTAGGAAAATCAGTGTTTGTAGTTATGTTTCATAGGATTTTTAAGGTTTTTTTTAATGTTTTTTGTATCCGAACGATACAGCCTCCCTTTGAGCTGCTGCAGTCAGACTTGTTGAAGGGTTGTGGGAGTGTTGCCGTAGAGACAGTTTTGTGGACTGTCTGCAAGTATTTCAAGCTCCTGCAGGATTTGGGGGGTGGGGCGGTAATGTGCATGTGTGTGTGTGGG
Organism: Kryptolebias brasiliensis; assembly: GCA_028566095.1. Classification (NCBI taxonomy): domain Eukaryota; kingdom Metazoa; phylum Chordata; class Actinopteri; order Cyprinodontiformes; family Rivulidae; genus Kryptolebias; species Kryptolebias brasiliensis. The sequence goes on along the minus strand of JAOXNZ010000044.1, from coordinate 29,445,756 downwards.
CGTGTGTGTGTGTAAATCAGTGTTGGCTGGAACTGCCAGGGTGACCTAATGCACATCTGTGTGTGCTTCTCTGATCAACACACAGAGTTTTTACTGAAAAATGTTTCACAGCAGCTCTGAGCTTAGGTTTGAAAAATCAAATAAATTCATTAAAAACAGGACAAACAAACACCCCGAGGGTCATCAATGGTGCGACTCAGATCAGCTTGTCACCTCCAGCAGCTGCTCTGGAGTTGTTATATCTTATTCATAACTTACAGAACAGTAACCAGATCCCTCATTAGTCCTCCAGCTTCGACTTCAGGCTGCCGCTCATATCTGAGTGATAAACAGCAGACAAAATGCCACAATGTCTCAGGTTCTGCTAAGTTCTGCCTATTTATCTGATTTTATTGTACATAGACAGTATTTCAAAACAGAGGTTTATGAAACCAAATATACACTGTATAAAAGTTTACTGACTTAATGTAACTTACTCTAGTTTACTTATTGCTTTGACTGAGTGTTAAGATCAAAATACTTAATAACATTAATAAATACAATCTGCAGTAAGTAGACTCAACATTCTTTAGCAAATAAATTTAACAAGAAAACATAACTTTAGAGAACTCTGTGACAGAGTTTTATGATCTTGTTACATCATGTCTTTACAAACATTTAGTAGGTTGGCTGAAAATGAAATTCTTACCTATTTCAACTTATCTCACCAAATTAATAGAGTTTACTTTTAAATGTTTGTTTAGTAATTAAACTGAATTGAATTAAATTGAATTAAACTTACTACTTGTATACTATTTTACTTTATTTGCATGTATACATACAAGTAAAGAAGAAAAGAAGAGGGATTCTTTGGCTTTTTTTATTTTTATTTTGAAGGTCTTATTAGCTTCCATGTAAAGGATTTTGTTTCAAATTGTTTATATTTACATTATTTTCAAAATTTGATTTATCAGGTCAAAATGATAAGTTGCTAGTTTTACACCTACTCTTTATTTCATTGTAATGTAACAAAGATTTATATTTATTATAGCTTAGTACTTCTAAAATATCAAACCCCTGTGGTGTAAAGTAATGAGTATTGAAGTGAGCATCCATTTAGTGATGAATGGTTTGTGAACAAATTGGCTCTGGCTCGTATAAACAAGCAATAAGAGCTCTTATCTGTTAGTGATTTTTATTTTTTCTTCCTCTAACCAATACATTGCAGCCAATCAGGTGAAGGAGTATCCCAAAAGATTATAAAGGAGAGGTGAACAATACAATCTGTTGGTACAGTGGTACCATCGACCGTAAAGGTGAAGTTGGAATGAATCAGCGTCCCCACATGCTGCTGCCAGAAAAGTTTTTAAGTCCCACCCTCCAAATAGACAAATGGGACATTGCCCTTGTTAAAAAGTAAAAATACAGCTCATATATATATTTATGTTTTTTTGTTATTTTTTCAGGGTCATAGAGTTGTTCTGAAGCCACTCCTTTGTTATTTTAGCTGTGTGCTTAGGGTCATTGTCTTGTTGGAAGGTGA